>OX465298.1:66389701-66957201 GCA_949987735.1 Leucophora obtusa
CCCGGCAAACTTTTCCCGGGATTTCCCGCCCGGGATTTCGCGAACCCCAAACCCTAAAGGCACATCTACACGGGATAGAAATCTCGTAGAGTTTGCGCTAAATTTGTCATCTCTAATATAGTTGGCACTAATTTTTATCGTAAAAATATCATCTCCAGTTGTCAAGTATTTGTTTTTATTAAATTGTTGAATTTTAGAGAATAATTTCTTCTCCAAATACCGAAAGGTGCATTTAATAAACTGAAATGTTGAATAATGTTGCAAAACATCTTAAAAATTGTTACTAATTAAAGAAATTATTTTTGACAGCAATTGTCAATGGCTTAGAGATTACATTTCGTAGACTTATGCAGTGCTGCATTTGCATAAAGTCTAGCGAGTTTTCTATCCCGTGTAGATGTGCCTTAATGGAGATTTATGTATCCATGTATGGTAGGGCGGGTCGATTTAATAATCGCCCATGGCTCAGTGAAAATCGTATTCTAGGGAAACTTTGCCGAAGGAACCATACCTCTAAAACGAATTCTACTACCCCCCAACTTTTGTCCCGTAGGGTCAAGTTTTGAAAAATCCCACTTTGACCCATTTAGAGTGCCCCGATCGAGTCCAAATGTATGACCGACCCCCACTAACTTTGGAGGGCCGATCCACCCATACCAGTGGCACACCCCCTGGAACTCCCCTGGGGGGTTCCCCATACAAACATTTTAAAAAATCACCATTTTTGGCACTTTATTTTATTATTTTTTATTTATTTTATTTATTTTTATTATTTTATTTATTTTTTCTCTTTAGAAATTTATTTAGTCAGAACATATGTAAATGAAAAAATTAATTTAACTTAGTAATAGAAAAGAAAATAAAAAAAATTACTGTTTGAAGTCTTTTTTGCTTTCAAGTCTGGGCAATTTCGCACGGCTCTCTAATGTCGTCACCATAACAGCCTCTACATTTTCCGGTATAACTCGTTTGGAAACGCTAGCTAGCAATTGAACGTGTCGTTCTGTTGCAGGTCGTAAAATAGGTTGTGTGGGTTTTTTAAGCCACCACAAGACACAGCTGCATGTCGTAAACTTACTTAAGCTAAATCGGTTACAGGTAGAATTGAGCATAAAATTATCATAAAGGATTTTCCAGAAGTAATAAAAGGCGCACTTGCTTAACAGAATTTGTGGTCAGATTAACGTTTAATTTACATGTAAGTACTTTATGGGCAGTTTTGACAACAAAATCGGTTACAGGTAGAATTGAGCATAAAATTATCATAAAGGATTTTCCAGAAGTAATAAAAGGCGCACTTGCTTAACAGAATTTGTAGTCAGATTAACGTTTAATTTACATGTAAGTACTTTATGGGCAGTTTTGACAACAAAATCGGTTACAGGTAGAATTGAAATTACCATTTCATTCTTATTACCTCGTCTCCTAGACCATATATAACGCAACAGTTTTTGTGAATGCATTAAGTCGTTGTGAAGAACTCGAAGTGTGAAGTGCTAATTTGAGATAAAAAAATATTTTAAAAAAAATCATTCCAAATCAAGAAGTTTACAATGAATCCACCATCCTCTACACCGCAAGATGAAGCAATAACAACATCAACAACTATCGAAAACCCAATGAGTCATATACCCAGGCATGATGTTACTGTTTTTGGTGTGTCTACTGATTTGACTGATCTTAATTTACCAACCCATCTGGATATCTTGAGATATTATTTTTACTTGAGCGAACAAAAAAAGTTGTCCTATAAAGCATTCACTATTCAAGTACAAGATAAGTTGATTGGAATTTGGGAAAAACTTGGTATGGAAATAATGCTGAAAAAAAGTGTATGTAATAAATTGAATAGATTGCTTGACAAATATCAAGAGCAAATCAAGAGAAGAAACAACCCCTAACAATTTACAAAGTATGTAAAATCTCTGGAAACAATTTTTTTCATTGGAACATGTACATAAATGCGATTTGGGGGCAGCTCCATCTGCATGCGGTTTGGTTCCCGAACGCCTCAAAGAGTTTATGCACGATCGACATAATCAGAGAAGTCTAACAATGGATGGATTTGCGATGGAAATTGAAGAGCAAGGAGCAACGTCTATGTCATCAATGCCAACATACCAAGATCCCGATGATTCAACATACGCACCGCCACCGGTTCAAGAAGATTTGGATATAAGCACAAGTTCACAATACACACAGAGATACGATTGTTTTAACTTTGCCTTGGTATGTGACAGATTTGGCGTGCCTGATAGAGTAGCATCAGCAATGGGAACAGCTCTTTTCCAAGATTTTAAAATGAAAGATATCCATGGCAAACCTCTCATCATGGATAAATCGAAAGTTCGCCGAGAAAAAGAGAAATGCAGACAAGAAGTGCTTCGCAAACGGTTAGATGATACCAATTTGTTAGCATTTTCATTCGATGGCAGAAAAGATGATACTTTAACGAGAGATACAATTGATGAGAAGTATCATACTAGAATGGTAAAAGAACCTCATCTTGTTATTTTGAGAGAACCGAATTCTGAATTGATTGGTTACGTAAGACTGGAACATGAAACCGCTGAATACAAAACAACCAAATTAAATGATTTTTTCAACGATAAAAATATATCACTGGATGCATTAATTGGCATATGCACTGACGGTGAGCCAACAAACACTGGCCCAAACGGTGGAATTATACGACGATTCGAATTGCTGTTAAAAAGACCATTGCATTGGTTCGTTTGCCTTCTACACTTCAACGAACTTCCGTTTCGGCATTTGTTTGAAGCTTTGGATAAATCAACCAGCACTGGACCAAGATCGGCAACCGGAAAATTGAGCCGTCAAATCGAAACTTGTGAAACTCTTCCGGTAAGTTATTGCTATCACTCATTTATTATAATTGTCAACCGTTTTTAATTGTTTTATTTTTATATATTTTCAGGTGGTGGACGGCTTTCAGAAAATTGAGTTGAAAAATATGCCCCCTGCTCCAGAAAAAATTGAATTTTCCACCGATTCCAAGTACTTATACGACATGGCCCATGCAATTTCTAGCGGCGTGGTTTCAGTGGATCTGGTAAACATCAAACCAGGGAAAATTGTACATTCTCGGTGGCTCACCAAGGCCGCTAGACTATTACGATTATATGTGACAACGGAAAATCCAGATGCAAATTTAAGAATACTGGTTGAATTTATAATTACATGTTATGTGCCAATGTACTTCAATATCAAGTATTACAGCTCTGTCGTGTACGGTAGTAGATTATTTTTCAAATTCATTAGTTGGTCAAGATTTCTAGAACCTCGTTTACGCAAAATTGTCAATAAAGTAATTACATATAATTCATATTATGCGCATTCGGAAAATATCTTGTTATCAATGTTGTTTGATGATAGCAAAGAAAAGCGCGACTGTGCTATCAATATAATTCTACGCTATCGAACCGATGTTGACGACCCAACGGGACTTAGAGCTTATAAAAAACCAGATATAAACTTTTATTGCACAAGTTACACGGAAATGATCAATATGAATGACATAAATGACGTATTTGAACCACCATTCACGCGAAGCATTCCATACGATACTTTGAAAGAATATTTAAATCAAGATGATCCACCGTTTAATGATCCAAAAATTCCATCACACATACAAGAAACAGAACGACACGTTCAATTGCTAGCTAGCGTTTCCAAACGAGTTATACCGGAAAATGTAGAGGCTGTTATGGCGACGACATTAGAGAGCCGAAATTGCCCAGACTTGAAAGCAAAAAAGACTTCAAACAGTAATTTTTTATTTTTTCTTTTCTATTACTAAGTTAAATTAATTTTTTTATTTACATATGTTCTGACTAAATAAATTTCTAAGGAGAAAAAATAAATAAAATAATAAAAATAAATAAAAAATAATAAAATAAAGTGCCAAAAATGGTGATTTTTTAAAATGTTTGTATGGGGAACCCCCCAGGGGAGTTCCAGGGGGTGTGCCGCTGGCATGGGTGGATCGGCCCTCCAAAGTTTGTGGGGGTCGGTCATACATTTGGACTCGATTGGGGCACTCTAAATGGGTCAAAGTGTGATTTTTCAAAACTTGACCCTACGGGACAAAAGTCAACAGTTGGGGGGTAGTAGAATTTTTTTAGTTTTAGAGGTATGGTTCCTTCGGCAAAGTTTCTTATTTTGATCCCTAGAATACGATTTTCCCTGAGCCATGGGCGATTTTTTTGCCTCCCCACAAATCGACCCGGCCTAATGTATGGTCATGAATGCATATTTATGAGCATGCATATTTATGAGCATACATTCAACCTGTATGTATCCATATATGACGATTTTTAGCTGGGTTATTAAATAAATTAATAATAATAGAGATGTGACCTAAATGTTTAAATACGCTTGACATATGTCGGTCACATAATTAAGGACACCTCATAACTTTTATAAAAAAACACATATTTATTTAAAACAGATTATTATTTTGTTGCGAAACCTCGATAACTGCTTGACATCGAGGCCATAAAATTTTCACATTCACTATTTGGAATGGCTTCCCAAGCCTTTTTGTTTCGGTATAGAGATCTTCAAAATTGGTTATCTTTAACAAGCTTACACTGGTTTTTACAACTTGCCATAAGTTCACAATTGGGTTCAGATCAAGACTACATGAAGGCCAGTCGAGAACAGTAACCGAATTGTTTATAAACAGGGTAGGCAGCAGTGTTGCCACTTTTTGAATAATTATTCAAAAACGGGACTGTTTACACATTCGTTGGATAATTTTTGAATAATGACATTTTTGTGTAGTTTTTATGTAATTTCACTTTTTCAGAAATTTCCGCAAATTTTTAAAAGTTCCGTAAATTTTTGAAAGTTAATAAAAATTAGTCGATATAGACGAAACGAGATTGTCTGTGAACCATTTACCACAAATCTCCAGTTTCTGGTGAATGATTTTATAAATTTTTTCAACGCTAAACCGAGTTTAGAAGAAATCAAAAATGTATTTTTTTGTTTAGTTTAAAGCTCCATCTTTTGTTTATTTTTTGCGAAAATAATTGTCAAGCTTCTTTTAAAAATTCTCTTGGTTTGCAAAACCATATAAAAATTCAGCGAAAGAGTGGGAAAATTTAGTATTGTTATGATTGTTGCTTTGTAATCTCTGAAAATTGTTTGGCTGTAGTTAACATGACACTGGGCTTTGATCAGACGAAAATTTTGTGAACGCAGATTGTTCCAGATTTCAACAGAATCGTATAAAATTTTTTTAAAAAATATCGGTAATTTTTTGTGAAATTGTTATATTTTTATTTATGGTTAAAATTAAAATTTGAAGGGTAAGAGGAGAGCATAATTAGAAAGTAGGTTATATTTTTGCATGCAATGCATCTAAATGAAGTACCCTTTCTGAAAAAACATAAATACTTTTTTCTGCTTTTAATATGGATAAAATACCATTTTATTAATATTCAAATTTAAGCCTGAAAAAGATATTGCATTGAAATTCCCTTTAGTTAATAAAATAATTTGTTATATATTTCAGGGAAATTGGCCTGGATTTGCTTTTGCAGATGGCAAAAACTCAGACCAGGTTATTGCAAAAATGCAAAATTTTAGTTTTAAAATGCAATTAACTTTTGCACATTGCAGATGAAAAAATGCTAAGTCTTTAAAAATCTGTTTATAAAAAAATTTTTTTCCAAAATATTTTGTTTCTTCCCCACTGTGAGTTTATTTTAAAAAATTTTTTGTGTAATTTCGTACGGTTTTGGATAATTTTTGACCTACAGCTGTGTAATTTTTTCTTTTACTGGTGGCAACACTGGTTGGCAGGCAATACCGCTAAAATACCGTTATCGATTCAAAACCCTTTCAACTGACTATCGTTACCCCTAAAATACCGTTACCGAAATACCGTTATCCTTAAAATACCGTTACCGAAATAACTGAAATACCGTTATCCTTAAAATACCGATACCAAAATAAATGAAATATCGATAACCTTAAAATACCGTTACCGAAATATATGAAATAACGTTATCCTTAAAATACCGTTACCGTTATTTTTAATTCTCTACTCTTGGTCATTGCACGTGGTTATTGATTATTTCACATAAATTAAGTCAATTAAATCGTTTTGTTTTTACTTTAGTGTGGTTTTTGCAAAAAAAAAAGCGGTATGTAACGAAATGACTACCGTTATCCTTAAAATACCGTGTAGAGCGGTGTGCTTCGGATCATTGTCTTGCTGAAATATCCATGTTACAGGCATATTTTCATAAGACTTCATTGTATTGTTGAGGATCCTCGCATATTGGAACCTGTCCATAATACCATCAATTTTGTGGAGCGGCCCAACTCCAAATGATGACATAGCACCCCAAAGCATGATTGAACCTCCGTCATGCTTTAGCGTATCCCGGGTATACTTTGGATCAAATTCTTTCGACTTTGGACGGCGAACATATTTTTTTCCATCGGGGGACTCGATTAATTTTTGTACCGTCCGAAAATAATATTCTGCTCCATTCTACAGATGTCCACTGGCGGTACTTTCTTGCAAACTCTAGTTTCACCTTTCGGTTACGTTCAGACAGTAGTGACTTCTTCCGGGAAATTCTTCCAAATAGTCCAGCTTCTCGCAATCGCCGTTTTACTGTATCTACAGATGGTGTTGCTTCATTTTCACCAAACATGGCCACCCGAATCTCATTTGCTGACTTTTGCGGATTTTTTTTTGACTCGCAGACAATTTGAGCGTCTTCTCGAACTGTTGTAATTCGGCTGCTTTGTTTACGGACCACTTTTTCTGTAGTCGAATGCTTCTTGAAATATTGAACCGCGTTGCTAACCATGGATTTAGAAACTTTTAAGGCTGCTGCGATTTGCCGATAAGTACTTCCATCTTGATGCATTTGTACAATAATCTTCCGAGTACTAACGTCACAGGATTTGTTTTTACCCATGGCAAACAAGTGTTTAGAGCTTTTCAGACACTGCAAAACACTCTGTGCAATAACAACCAATGGAATATTTTTAAAATTTACCTGAATTTGCAAATACAGAAAAACTTATTACTGTCCCTAATTTAGTGCACGATTAATTTATTTCACAAATTATAAAATAACGCCACAAAGAAAAAATAACGGTAAAATATGTGTTGACTTTGGTGAATTTGAAATGAACAGAGATGTATCATCTAATCGATGTTCCATCTTTGATTTCTATTTTATGCATACATTTTTAGATGAGCTTTCAAATATTCGTTTCTACTGGCCCTAATTACTTGCACGGAGTTGTAAGTTGCATTTTTTTGCTCGCACAAAATAGGCACTAGTTTCAAAAAAGTTCGTAAAAATTAATCAACATAAATGCAAATCAAACGACTTAAAATATGAACTTACACATCAACGAATATAATAACAAAAGATAAACGCAAATAAAAAACCATTAAAAGAAATCAAAGCATACTTAGATGATTTAGCGTAGCGTTGCATTTTTTATGCTCGCAACTGTATTTCAAACAAAGAGGATCAATCGAAATTTTTCACATAACTTTGAATAATTTTGGAACCTTTTTTAAGTCTGAAAAATGAGCGCCCATTTTGAGACAGCTTTTAAGATTGTATAGACAACTTTTTGGATTGTTTTTTGAGGGTTCATATTTTGTACAAAAAAAGTGTGTTTTTAAAAAAACAATAATCATTTTCATCATGAGCCATTTAAAAATCTTATTTATGAGCGCTCCGAAATTGCTGGCTGGGATGTGTTTACTAAAAATATTTTTTTTGTCTCTGTTTCTAAATTTTTGTGTGTTGTTCCCTGAGCCATGGGCGATTTTTTTGCCTCCCCACAAATCGACCCGTCCTAATGTATGGTCATGAATGCATATTTATGAGCATTAGGGCGGGTCGATTTAATAATCGCCCATGGCTCAGGGAAAATCGTATTCTAGGGATCAAAATAAGAAACTTTGCTGAAGGAACCATACCTCTAAAACGAATTCTACTACCCCCAACTGTTGACTTTTGTCCCGTAGGGTCAAGTTTTGAAAAATCCCACTTTGACCCATTTAGAGTGCCCCAATCGAGTCCAAATGTATGACCGACCCCCACTAACTTTGGAGGGCCGATCCACCCATGCCAGTGGCACACCCCCTGGAACTCCCCTGGGGGGTTCCCCATACAAACATTTTAAAAAATCACCATTTTTGGCACTTTATTTTATTATTTTTTATTTATTTTATTTATTTTTATTATTTTATTTATTTTTTCTCTTTAGAAATTTATTTAGTCAGAACATATGTAAATGAAAAAATTAATTTAACTTAGTAATAGAAAAGAAAATAAAAAAAATTACTGTTTGAAGTCTTTTTTGCTTTCAAGTCTGGGCATTTTTTGTTTTCTATTACTAAGTTAAATTAATTTTTTCATTTACATATGTTCTGACTAAATAAATTTCTAAGGAGAAAAAATAAATAAAATAATAAAAATAAATAAAATAAATAAAAAATAATAAAATAAAGTGCCAAAAATGGTGATTTTTTAAAATGTTTGTATGGGGAACCCCCCAGGGGAGTTCCAGGGGGTGTACCACTGGCATGGGTGGATCGGCCCTCCAAAGTTAGTGGGGGTCGGTCATACATTTGGACTCGATTGGGGCACTCTAAATGGGTCAAAGTGGGATTTTTCAAAACTTGACCCTACGGGACAAAAGTCAACAGTTATGGGTAGTAGAATTCGTTTTAGAGGTATGGTTCCTTCGGCAAAGTTTCTTATTTTGATCCCTAGAATACGATTTTCCCTGAGCCATGGGTGATTTTTTTGCCTCCCCACAAATCGACCCAGCCTAATGAGCATGCATATTTATGAGCATACATTCAACCTGTATGTATCCATATATGACGATTTTTAGCTGGGTTATTAAATAAATTAATAATAATAGAGATGTGACCTAAATGTTTAAATACGCTTGACATATGTCGGTCACATAATTAAGGACACCTCATAACTTTTATAAAAAAACACATATTTATTTAAAACAGATTATTATTTTGTTGCGAAACCTCGATAACTGCTTGACATCGAGGCCATAAAATTTTCACATTCACTATTTGGAATGGCTTCCCAAGCCTTTTTGTTTCGGTATAGAGATCTTCAAAATTGGTTATCTTTAACAAGCTTACACTGGTTTTTACAACTTGCCATAAGTTCACAATTGGGTTCAGATCAAGACTACATGAAGGCCAGTCGAGAACAGTAACCGAATTGTTTATAAACAGGGTAGGCAGCAGTGTTGCCACTTTTTGAATAATTATTCAAAAACGGGACTGTTTACACATTCGTTGGATAATTTTTGAATAATGACATTTTTGTGTAGTTTTTATGTAATTTCACTTTTTCAGAAATTTCCGCAAATTTTTAAAAGTTCCGTAAATTTTTGAAAGTTAATAAAAATTAGTCGATATAGACGAAACGAGATTGTCTGTGAACCATTTACCACAAATCTCCAGTTTCTGGTGAATGATTTTATAAATTTTTTCAACGCTAAACCGAGTTTAGAAGAAATCAAAAATGTATTTTTTTGTTTAGTTTAAAGCTCCATCTTTTGTTTATTTTTTGCGAAAATAATTGTCAAGCTTCTTTTAAAAATTCTCTTGGTTTGCAAAACCATATAAAAATTCAGCGAAAGAGTGGGAAAATTTAGTATTGTTATGATTGTTGCTTTGTAATCTCTGAAAATTGTTTGGCTGTAGTTAACATGACACTGGGCTTTGATCAGACGAAAATTTTGTGAACGACAACAGAATCGTATAAAATTTTTTTAAAAAATATCGGTAATTTTTTGTGAAATTGTTATATTTTTATTTATGGTTAAAATTAAAATTTGAAGGGTAAGAGGAGAGCATAATTAGAAAGTAGGTTATATTTTTGCATGCAATGCATCTAAATGAAGTACCCTTTCTGAAAAAACATAAATACTTTTTTCTGAAAGAAGCTTTTAATATGGATAAAATACCATTTTATTAATATTCAAATTTAAGCCTGAAAAAGATATTGCATTGAAATTCCCTTTAGTTAATAAAATAATTTGTTATATATTTCAGGGAAATTGGCCTGGATTTGCTTTTGCAGATGGCAAAAACTCAGACCAGGTTATTGCAAAAATGCAAAATTTTAGTTTTAAAATGCAATTAACTTTTGCACATTGCAGATGAAAAAATGCTAAGTCTTTAAAAATCTGTTTATAAAAAAATTTTTTTCCAAAATATTTTGTTTCTTCCCCACTGTGAGTTTATTTTAAAAAATTTTTTGTGTAATTTCGTACGGTTTTGGATAATTTTTGACCTACAGCTGTGTAATTTTTTCTTTTACTGGTGGCAACACTGGTTGGCAGGCAATACCGCTAAAATACCGTTATCGATTCAAAACCCTTTCAACTGACTATCGTTACCCCTAAAATACCGTTACCGAAATACCGTTATCCTTAAAATACCGTTACCGAAATAACTGAAATACCGTTATCCTTAAAATACCGATACCAAAATAAATGAAATATCGATAACCTTAAAATACCGTTACCGAAATATATGAAATAACGTTATCCTTAAAATACCGTTACCGTTATTTTTAATTCTCTACTCTTGGTCATTGCACGTGGTTATTGATTATTTCACATAAATTAAGTCAATTAAATCGTTTTGTTTTTACTTTAGTGTGGTTTTTGCAAAAAAAAAAGCGGTATGTAACGAAATGACTACCGTTATCCTTAAAATACCGTGTAGAGCGGTGTGCTTCGGATCATTGTCTTGCTGAAATATCCATGTTACAGGCATATTTTCATAAGACTTCATTGTATTGTTGAGGATCCTCGCATATTGGAACCTGTCCATAATACCATCAATTTTGTGGAGCGGCCCAACTCCAAATGATGACATAGCACCCCAAAGCTTGATTGAACCTCCGTCATGCTTTAGCGTATCCCGGGTATACTTTGGATCAAATTCTTTCGACTTTGGACGGCGAACATATTTTTTTCCATCGGGGGACTCGATTAATTTTTGTACCGTCCGAAAATAATATTCTGCTCCATTCTACAGATGTCCACTGGCGGTACTTTCTTGCAAACTCTAGTTTCACCTTTCGGTTACGTTCAGACAGTAGTGACTTCTTCCGGGAAATTCTTCCAAATAGTCCAGCTTCTCGCAATCGCCGTTTTACTGTATCTACAGATGGTGTTGCTTCATTTTCACCAAACATGGCCACCCGAATCTCATTTGCTGACTTTTGCGGATTTTTTTTTGACTCGCAGACAATTTGAGCGTCTTCTCGAACTGTTGTAATTCGGCTGCTTTGTTTACGGACCACTTTTTCTGTAGTCGAATGCTTCTTGAAATATTGAACCGCGTTGCTAACCATGGATTTAGAAACTTTTAAGGCTGCTGCGATTTGCCGATAAGTACTTCCATCTTGATGCATTTGTACAATAATCTTCCGAGTACTAACGTCACAGGATTTGTTTTTACCCATGGCAAACAAGTGTTTAGAGCTTTTCAGACACTGCAAAACACTCTGTGCAATAACAACCAATGGAATATTTTTAAAATTTACCTGAATTTGCAAATACAGAAAAACTTATTACTGTCCCTAATTTAGTGCACGATTAATTTATTTCACAAATTATAAAATAACGCCACAAAGAAAAAATAACGGTAAAATATGTGTTGACTTTGGTGAATTTGAAATGAACAGAGATGTATCATCTAATCGATGTTCCATCTTTGATTTCTATTTTATGCATACATTTTTAGATGAGCTTTCAAATATTCGTTTCTACTGGCCCTAATTACTTGCACGGAGTTGTAAGTTGCATTTTTTTGCTCGCACAAAATAGGCACTAGTTTCAAAAAAGTTCGTAAAAATTAATCAACATAAATGCAAATCAAACGACTTAAAATATGAACTTACACATCAACGAATATAATAACAAAAGATAAACGCAAATAAAAAACCATTAAAAGAAATCAAAGCATACTTAGATGATTTAGCGTAGCGTTGCATTTTTTATGCTCGCAACTGTATTTCAAACAAAGAGGATCAATCGAAATTTTTCACATAACTTTGAATAATTTTGGAACCTTTTTTAAGTCTGAAAAATGAGCGCCCATTTTGAGACAGCTTTTAAGATTGTATAGACAACTTTTTGGATTGTTTTTTGAGGGTTCATATTTTGTACAAAAAAAGTGTGTTTTTAAAAAAACAATAATCATTTTCATCATGAGCCATTTAAAAATCTTATTAATGAGCGCTCCGAAATTGCTGGCTGGGATGTGTTTACTAAAAATATTTTTTTGTCTCTGTTTCTAAATTTTTGTGTGTTGGCTACCAAAATTTTGTCCATTTTATTTGTTATTTCATATTATAAAAAAATATTGTTATTCAAATAGGCATTCTTGTGCATTTAAGATTTAGAGGGCATATTTTTATGGTTGCCCAGTAACTAACCCATACGTTACCAATAGTTTTTTCGCATACTTTGTATTACCTTTAAATCATTTGGGAGATAAATAATAACGCGTTTATGGTATTATGTATTTATACAAAAATCTTTTATTAACGTGTTCTTTTCACAAATGTTTGTATTACGTTTAAATGAAAAATACAAAAAGCCTTACCACCAATAGTACCTATAAGACACGAAATCTTTTTTAAGAAAATCAATCCTTACCCATTATAAACAGCGAATTTTTCCAATAAAGTTGGCATAAAGTTTGAATTTACGAGGATACTTGATCAGAATTATAAAAACGAAAAATTATTACCAAGTACAGTTAAGTCTCTTTTTATGCGGTTTTTTTTATACGGATTTGAAGTTATGCGGTTTTTTTAATTTAAAATAAAACAAAAAAATTGTCTTATTTTTTAAAGGGTTTCTTAAAAGAAATGGATGAAACCAAGGAAAAAAGACACAAAAATGATAATTTTAGATCGCATAGAAAATTGTAAAAAATATGCCTCTATTGGAAAATATTTTAAACTTTGAGAATCTTCAATAAGCGCAATTAAAATGAATGAGTCTCAAACAAGAAAATCTGTTATTTCTGGCTCACAACTGAGTTTAACATTGTCATCGAATTCTCGGGAATACGTTCGTATTCTCATTAATGCACAAGTGTGGACATATGTGGATGCATGTATGATGGAGATTTATGTATCTATGTATGGAAACGCATTCATGTTTATGATCATGCACGTACATACATTAAACCTGTATGAATCCATATATGTAGATTTTTAGCCGAGGTATGTATTATTTTTATTGATTTTTTGTTTGTTTTTTTTTTTTTTTTGGTATGTACTGTATGAATACAGGTGTTATTTTGTGTTAAAAGTAAAAATAAATGAACAATTTTTTTTTAATTTTTTATTCTATAGATTTTTTTATGCGATTTTAGTTAAATTTTCTCACCTTATTTTAAAGTTATGCGGTTTTTGAAATATTCGGCACGCATCTCCCATTTTTGTATGGAATAGAGTTCTTTTTATGCGGTTTTGTTTGGAACGCATCTACCGCATAAAAAAAGACTTAAGTGTATGTGTTTTCTTGTTAGGAATAAGAATTACCACATATCACCAAAAACAAAATTATGTTTGTAGAGAAAAAGTCATAAGGAGTCAATGCTTACCCGTGCATTATTAAAATTATTATTGTTTAAATTACCTATTGTTTCATACTAAACCTTTTTGAATATCATTTCTGTTTTTATGTTGACCACTTTTGAAAAGTTTTGGTCGAAGTAGCAGCATCATTCTAAAAAACATTTAAGGAAAAACCTATATTTTTAGTTGCACTTACATAAATTACGCACAATTAAACATGAATATGTGGAAGACATTTATTTTGACGATTTGGTTAGCTGCTTTTCCAAGACTACAATTGGGATAGTGGATATATTTACAACGATCTGTCTGTCTCGCAATGTGTTGGCAAGTGATAAAACGAGCCCCTAGAATAGGAAATTGTGTTAGTCAATTATGTAACAACAAACAATTTACCTTAACGCAGTGTTTCTGCGTTGATTGATTTTGAAACGGCAAAAATAACCATTTTAATGCATTTTGAATTTTTACAATTTGAATACAATCAATGATCACAGCAGAATTAACAACTCTTTCAAATTATAAAAAACGCACGGCAATTAATTAATAACTTCCAATGTGTTTGTTTAAAAAAAAAAAGAGTAAAATCTCTGAAGTTAATACCATTAATTTAATTTTACCGATAAAAATACTATTTATTTTTTGTAAACTAAGTCGGCGAAATGTCTTTATTATTAATACAAAATATCGCGATCCTAAGTTTAAATCTAATGAAACATCTTTACTCTTATAAAATTAAGGAGTAAAATCTAAGAAAATCCGACACACATTTTTGCCAATAAATTTGTTTAAATCATGTTACCTTCCAAAAACATGTCAAATATTAAACTAGTTTTAATTTTTAATTTCTATTCGATAATTTAAATACAATGGGTAACCAATAAAAAAGTGCGTGCTGAAATATTCAAAAATTTTCAACAAAATTCATTTTAGCAAAACAGCACAAACTTACAATTTTATAAAAAATATATTCCTGCTACCTAATGGACTACGAAACATCCAGTTAAGGATTAAAGTCATACACCCTATTTTACGATTTTGGGGAACTGGTAACGATATTGAAAAAACTTGTATGGTAACATTTAATGCATTAATACTTTTGTTTATAAAAAAAATACTTCATAAACAACAAAAGCAATAATAACAAAAACATAAAAAATTTAAGAGGACAAAAGTGCACATACAGCAAAAAAGAAACAATCATGTTCTTTATGAAATCCCCACCGGAATTGGATTGGAAACGGAATTGGATTCTATAAACGGGTTTATAAAAATTAACGGAAATGGCATTACAATGACGTCATAAAACTTTTTAAATATTTATGTTTCAGAAAATTTAATGAACATGTGTAACAAATAAATAACGCTAAAAATTGGCTGTCAAAATTTGTTATTTTAAGAAAACAATTTTAGTCTGTTTGGAAATTTCCTCATCAAATCCGTAGAGTGGATTTATAGAATCCAACAATCGCAAATTTCCGTAATAAAAATGTAGAAAATGGCACCAACAAAGAAATTTGTAAATCCAAAAAAAATTTCTTTTTTTTTGTAACTTTGAATTTTTATTTTTAAACAATTTTTATATGAAGGATAACAATTTACACACGAGTTACAAATATTTCAAACAAAAAAATTGTTGGGAATAAAATTTCAATTTAATAGAAAATGTGATTGCTTTTACAAATGCCTACTGTTTTTTCTGTGTAGTTTTGACTAATATTACAAAAGCCCCGTTCACATTATCATACAAGTGCTTATACTTTTCTTCACACAAGTATGACAAAAAGTATGCTGAAATTGTCTGGTTGTCAAAAAAGTATAAAAGAAAATCTTTTCAGTGTTCAGACTGTTATCGACACACACAACAAATAAATTAAAACAGTCATTTTTTCTTCTATTATTACTTTCTTTCACCACTAGTTGTTTTTAATCTTTGTTGAACATTTATTTGTGAATAACACAACACTTGTGTTGAGACAAGTGGTAACTTTATGAAATATTTCAAAAAATAAATCTTGTCAAAAATGTGTGACCGTATTTTAAAATGTGTGCACCCATTTTGACATGTGTGTAACGAACAGTGTTTAAACTATTATACATTTTCGTTATACAACACATTTCTGACATGTATAACACAACTTGTGTGATAATCTAAACGGGGCTAAAGGCTGTATACATCATAGATGTGGAGATTATATGGAATTATATGGAATGCAATTATATATTTGATTTAAGTGTTTATACATATATCTTTATATATATTGTTTGTTTTTAAGAAGTTAAGAATGATATTGATGTTGGTTACTGATGGGTTTGACAGATATTGAATAGGATGGTTGCGGTTTCGAGTTGCTACAAATTTATTGCAAAATAATAGAATATGTTCAATGGAAATATTGGTTACATTACAGTAGGGACATTGGTCCGATGAGTTGGGGTCAATCAAATGTTTCCTGGTGGTTAATGTATGACCTAATCTAAGTCTGATGAGTCTAATAATGCAATAAATAAACACTAAATTGTAATAAAAAACTTTAAATGTTATATATTTATTATATGTGAATGTTTTTATTATTAGAAGAAATAAATAAAAAAAATAAATATGTATTAACATTAGACCGTACCTCAAAAAAAAGTTCGCCGTACACCGTCCAATCTAAATTATTTTTGCAAGGTTTCAAAAAAAATTTTTTTTGCCGACCGTCGGTTTCGCCATTATACGTTTTTCCATTTCCAGTCGGATCTTAAAGTATGATACATGAGGGAACCAATGTTTTGCTCTAAGCACTATTCACCTCAAGTATCCCTTTCTAGTATTTACCTTCCAGATCTTAGTTGTTACAACCCTAATGTTAGAAAATTAAAGCTCGCAAAAAATCATTAAACTTTTGCTAAGAAAGTTTTTCGATAAACCCAGCAGAATTTTTTTTTATATTTTTGGTTGCCAAACGTAGGGGTCGCCTTTTCATTTTTTTCGTTGAATTTTTCACTGGTCTCCTCGAGGCAAAAAAAATCGACATATCACACTTCAAAATCAGACTTTAAATGCAAAAAAATTTTTTTGGAATTGCATTGCAAAAATACTTTACTTTTTAGCGTGTACCACGCACTTTTTTTTTGCATGTAAGATGGTGCGGTCTAATAATCGTATTCATATCATTCACCAGGGCTGGCAAAACTATGACACGCGTGTCAGTAGTGGCACGCGAGTGGATTTTAGGTGGCACTCGATGTTTTTTGGATATTTTCAAAAAATGTAAACTTTATTAGGAAACCAGCAAAAAATTCAGTTAAATGTTTTTTATTTATTTTAACATTTGTAATTAGAAACCCTCATTGGCCAATTAATAAATTACAGCAATCCACTCTTTAAAATTAATGTTAAATTTCGCCACAAAAATGTGTGATTAAACTCGATAATTGTAAAAATGTTCAAAGAGATTGTAAATTGTCTTTTAAAATTATTAAAAATAGCATCATCACAATTCATATTTTGTTTGCAGAAATATGGTTAATACAGGGGGGTTATTATGTAGTTCGATTCGATACGGAAATGCTTTCGAACAGAATTTTCACTTTAAAAATCAAGTACCAAAACCCAGTTTTAATGGGGGAAAACATTGAAAAAGTGTATGCTGGACAATCTCATACACGTTTTCAATATTTTACCCCATTAAAAACTGTTTTTTGGTACTTTATTTTCAATGTGAAAATTCTGTTCGAAAGCTTTTCCGTTTCGAATCGAATTACATAGCCCCCCAGAACTCGCAAATTCGTTTATCAGAAAATTTTCCCACTATTAGTGTTTGCCAAATTGAAAAAAGCCGAAATTTTTTGTAAAAAAAATTCTGCAAAAATTTCTAAAATTCTAGATTGAAAGAAGTTTAAATATTTCGATGAGAAAATGCCTCATAATCGGAGAAATAAATAGTGCTAGAACATTGCACAAAAAAGGAAAACTTGTAATAAACCCCCAAAAATTAAATAACCCTCAAAAACTGTTACATTTCTTGGATGTTATTTATTTTTCTCTTTTGGGAGTTATTTCATGGGGTTATCCGTAGCGCTGATAAATATGTACATCTGCAATGACATTTTAATAGAAATTTTCCAAATTTTAAAAATTTTCAAAAAAGGACATTTAAAAAAACAACTATAATTAAGGTGGCACGCGAGAAACTTTTACAAAACAAAATTTGTCCGTTTCTGGCACGCAGCGAAAAAAGTGTAGCCATCCCTTTCATACACTGTATGAAAAAGTTTTGGAAAAGAATATTAATTTCATAAGTTTATGAACAAATTTATTCTATTTATGAATTATTTTTTTTTTCTGCACCTTACAGGCACGACTGTTTAAAAAACTACGCAAATCTACAAAAAGGTTTGAAAATATTTATAAAAATCAACTTTCTTTTAACAAAATCGATGCTATTTCATTCTTGTAAATTTATTTATTAAAAAAAAAGTTCACCAGGTTTCATTTCGACGTTAACAGGTTAAAATTTTGAAAGAATCGTTAAGTGATTTTACATATTCACCACTGTTGCAAACAAGTTGTGATTTGAAATTGAATGTTTTGGAAATTACACGAAAGAAGAATTTGGGTTTCACCAATTCACATATTTAATTTTTTCCAAAATGAGTTGCAAATTAATTTTAAAACCTCCGAAAACAATTTTGTATTATAATTGTTCCATAATAAAGGCGTATTTTTAACATTCAAAGATATATCGCTGGTAAAACCATTTAAGAATTTTTATGCAAATTTACAGATGTATTTATTTAAAAGTAGCTTTTCTATATAAAATAAATCGACAAAAATTGTTCGAATGTGAATCTTGGAACAGCTAAAAATTCATAATTTTATTTTATGTAAGAGTGATTTCTGTGAGTGTCCAGCCGAACTCATTTTTTTAACCAAGCCCGAATATTCCCACAAACTTTGAATGTCGTCCCAATCCAAAACAAACTCTTTAATTTAAAAACGTAGAAAATCTGTACTTTCACGAATACATTATTATTCCGAATCCGCGTACTCAGTCCAATTATATTTTTTTTTACTGAATAAAGAATAAACTGGCATGTGATGAATATCGATATTCAATCCTTAATATTTCGTGTTATTTTTGATATATTAATTTTTTTTTTATTTCGATTTTTAATTAAATCGATCGAAATCAAAATTTATCGATTTTCATCACATACCAGAAAGGTTTTATTTATGCATAAACACAAGTTAAAGATACCTAATAATTGCATATATGTTTATCACTCACAATTTGTAGGTCAATTCGAGTTAATAAATACTTTGTATTACTCACATTGTATGATAAAAAAATATTCAAATTGTAAAAATTCTCAAAATGCATATATTTTGTTTACCAGTTTTTTATATTCTACTCTTTTTCTTTACGATTCTACAGCTTATTTGGTATTCTTTCCCAGTGATCTTTTTAAAAGATTTACTTAAAGATTTCTTTAGAAAAATTCTTTCAATTTCAAACTGTAAAAAAGAGAAAGAAAAAAAAGGATATTACTAAATGAGGCAACATTTTTTATCAATTGTAGGACAAACAAATCTAACTAAATTTCAATAATATATAAAAATCAAAAAGAAATTAAAAGAATAAAAAGAGCTAAAATAAATCCCACGTACCACCATGGGATTAATATACCAGACCAGATTGTAACCAAATACTCCTCTACTGTTATTCCTTGTCTTAGAAGAATGATTTCCTTTTACCAATAACGAATGACTAATATTGCATCAATCGTTGACCCCCTCCCCTTACCAGAGAGGGTAACAAAGTACATATATATGTACGCTTATTTTCGTACATACATATATTAACAGTACACAGACGGCGAGATTTATTTTCTTAATTTTTTTACTTACTCTTTGTTCACACACAACATAATGTGGGTTCAATTTCTTAATATTTAAATTTGTTACATTAATTATAAACTATTTTCTTTTTTTTTAATTAATTTTTTTTTTTTGTAAAAAATAAGCTTTTAAATTTTTATTTGAAAAAAGTCACTGAAGTTTATAAAATATCAGTTTTATAAAAACAATAGTATATAGGAATTCTTAGAAAAAAAAATAACTTTTAAATTAAGGTCTATTTTCAAATTTATTTAAAAGCTTATTTGGATGAAAAACAGGATGTGCAATTGAAACATAAACAAACACCATTTCATAATAAGATGTAAATAGTCACAAACCGAAGAAATCAATAAAATTATTTTAAAAAGATAAAATACAATTTTCTATTAGTTTTATGTTTCATTTGCAGCCAGTTTAAAACTTAATCTAAACAAATTCTGACCATTTTTAGTTGAGAGCAAATAGAAATCTGAAAAGAGGTAGAGTATCCAAATGCATGAAAAGAAATTGGTAATAAAAAAGTGACTGATTTAAGATATATTTTTAAAATAGTCGAAAAATTTGCTTTCTATATATACAGTGTAGTGTCCGACCAAAACAATCCTTTACAACCCAAACAACAATAATTTCCAAACAATTTTCAGTAAGGAAACGCTTTAGCTGTTTTGAGTTACCAGGACCAATTATTGCTTAAAATAAGTATTTTTCCGTACTTTATCGCAATAATCTAAAAGCGTTACCATACTCAAAAGTGTGTGTTGTGTATACTGATTTTTGGGCCTAATAAAAATAATTGGCGTCGGCTTCGGCTCAAAAAAGTGCCTACGGTCGGACAGTAATACGGTGTCGGCCAAAACATATATATATATATATATATATATATATATATATATATATATATATATATATATATATATTAATCCTTTAATTCCCAGTGGAACATAGGGCCGCTAACATACTAAAGAGAAATACCATTAGGTTTTTTCTTTTCCCGGGACAGCAGTATTTCTTTCAGAATTTCCCGGAATCCCGGGAATTCCCGCTCGTTAGAAAATAAATAAATCCGAATTTATAAACTCGATTTATATTAAAACACCGCCAGACAAAGTACATCTCTTGGTTGTACCATGAGAAAATTTAATTTATATATTATGAAAAGAGGGCTAAATATAAAATATCCATGTCTTCCACTTTTTCTAAACCAATTCGTTTAACATTTTAAATAACGGATTAATATTTCGGTAATATATTTATATAGAATGCCGTCTTAATTAAACAAAAAAACTCTTAGTAATATATTAACTAAATATTAATTCCCCGTTTAGATGGTTAAACGAATTGATATAGAAACAGTCAAAGACACGGGTATTTTATTTTCATCCCTTCTTTCAGGATATATTGGAATTGTGCCGGACCAGTTTTATAGTAAGAACTAAGATATATTTTTTGCTTAAATATGGAATCCAAAAATTTATAATTCTAGATAATTTTTTTTCTATGCAGATTTTCAGAAGTATTCGCCTAGAACTATTTTTATAAGAAATCCTATAAAATTTCCTTAAATCTTGCATTATTTTTATTTACAATTGGTCTCCAGACTTACATAACTTACTTACAGTGCCATATACATTTTTTGTTTTTAGCGATTTTAAAATAAAATTAACAACACTGCAGTTTTAATACGAAATTTTTATACTTAACGTAGAAAGAAACTTGACTAATTTGTTATATCGTCGTAAAGGGTGAGTTACCTAGCCGTAAACGTAACTGTAACGAATTAAGGGCGGATTATGGGACCGTAAACGTAAAAGTGATGTAACTGTACCGTGCCGTAGCTAAAAAGTACACTTATAGAAAACCGTAAACAACATTACTACTTAGCATCTATTTCGTATGTTTTTTTTATGTTATTCTAAATTTTTCCGTTTATTTGTTAATTTTTATTCTTTATTTGTTGTTTGAATCAATTTTCTTTATTCATTTCATATTTTTTTCCGACTAAAATCATTCAGCTGTTTCGATGCCGGATAGAAAATTCTGATTTCAACAGAATGATCCGGCAAGTTCGTTTACATTTACGTGTTAGTAACCATTCGTATACATTTCTTCTTGTGGTATCGAAACAGATGATTCGTTACAGATACGTTTAGGGTTGGGTAACTCAGCCTTTAGCTGTTTCGAAACCACAAGAAGTGTATACAAATGGTTACTAACGCTCAAATGTAAACTTACTTGCCGTATCATTCTGTTGAAATCAGAATTTTCTATCCGTCTTCAAAACAGCTTACTCGGAAAAAATATAAAATGAATAAAGAAAATAGATTCAAACAACAAATAAAAAATAAAAATAACAAATTAATGGAAAATTTTAAAATAAAATACAAAACCACATGAAATAGACCCTAAATAGTAATGTCGTTTACGGTATTCTATAAGTGTAGTTTTCACCAACGGCACGGTACAGTTGCATCACATTTACGGTCCAATAATCTGTCCTTAACCCTTTGACACGGGAATTTTAATGGCTAGGAATTTTCCGACCAAACTTCGTGAAAATGTAGATCTATGCCCAAGAAATATTGTTTATTACTTTTATGGCTTTGCAGCGCCCCCTAGGGGAGATATTTGGAATCAAAGTTCAAACATTAACATGCTGCCAACTCCGAGCGGGTTAAAATTTTTTTAAAATTTTATTTTTATATTTTTCCTATCTCTACATAAAACCTTTTGAATTTTTGTATTTTATTCATCACACAATTTTTGAGACTAAACTTTAGCCTTTTTTGAACTTTTAAATTTTAACACATTCTCAGCAGCGTTGATGATCACAAGACAACAACAACAAGACAAAACGCATTCTACTGCTCTCATGTTGTTTTGAAATTTCACAGCCTGCATAAAATTTTAATAAGAACAAAATAACGAACCGATAACAGTAAATGAATAGCGCTTTGGTTGAAATTCAAATCAGTGACGAGTTGATGAAGTCGACGTACCTTATAATGTACTCCACTCGCAAAAGGGTTAAGTATAGAATAATCCTATTCAGTTTAAAATTTTAGTTTTAACTTTATTTTAAAATCGCTTAAAACAAAGAAAATTTTTCTTCATGTTTAAGGTACTGTCGTGGTAAATCCGGCTACCATTTGTGGATAAAAATGCAATATTTAAGAAAATTTTATACGATTTCCAACAATATACAGTTTGTATTGATCCGATAAGTACTCGCAAAATTTTACTAAGTAATTTGATAAAAGGTCAATATATATACATATATTTTTTATTTATCCTTTTCAGAGCCATGTTGGCAAAGTATTAAAAAGATTTTAAAATTTATTTTTCTGATTACATAATAGATTTTTTCAAAATCAAATTTAAAATAACTAAACTTTTTTTGGCGAAGATAATGCAATTTTAATAAGATATGACTTATTTATACATTAAATATTGCAAAAATAGTCGTTATAATGATTTTATTGTAAAAAGGCCTAAAAACGTCTACGCCTTACATAATCAGGTGGTATTTTTAAATATACATTTTGAAAGTCAATTTTTTTAGTTTTAAATGGGCAACATACGATTAATATTGCTCATATTAAGCTTATTCGTTTACTTACTACAAGTTACTATTATAGCTGGAAAAAATGCAGCTTTCCAATTGTAGTACGGAACGAGTTGTTCGAGTAAACAAACACAATGATTATTAAAAATCAATAAGTTAACCATATTCAAAATAAACTTGACTAAATTAAAAAAAAAAAAATAGGTGACATTTACCGACATTTGCCCCTATATATTTCGATACTGCAATTTTCTTTTATTTCAAATTTCTTTTTGTTCTTTACCATCATTTATACTTTTTATTCAAAAGGTCCGAATTTAAATTATAATTTGTTTTATATTATTGCTGCTGTATTAAATTATTTTTTCAAATACACAAATACAAGCCATTAGAAGACTCAGTAGTTTTGTTTTAGCGCCACCATGATTGTTGGCTGTCACTAGAATTTTGACCATTTTCACCACTGCTACGTCCAGGTATTGGTGGTGGTGGCACACTAAACATATCATGTGGTGGCCTAAATTTCTCTTCTTTTTCGTCATCGGTTTCACGTTTAATCGAAGCAGCTGGATACATGGGATAAGTTGGATACCCATCGTCAATGGGCTCTTCTTTAATTTTGATAACATCCATATCACGGAAGTCAGGCTTACGTTCTTTACTATCACGACGACTTTCACGGTCGCCACGTTCTTTGTCGCGTCTCTCACGTTTTCTTTCACGTCGTTCACGCGATGTATCTCTTTCGCGCGATTTGGAACGTTTCTTTTTGCGATCACGATCACGCTCACGATCTTTTTCGCGGCGATCACGTCGATCGTAGTCATCATATTCACGCTCACGACTGCCACCACGACGCTTTCTGCGTTCTCGTGATCTACTTCGTGAACGACGTGGACGCTCACGTTCTCTTTCACGTACACGTTCCCTAGACCGTGATCGACGGCGTATTGTGTCGCCAAAACGACCGCTGCCGCCACCTCTTTCAATGTTCCGAACATTTTCCCGATCTTCTCGTTCGCGTTCTAGACGATATCGTTCACGTTCGCGTTCATTGTCTTCACGGCCAGAGTGTTTAATGTTGACATCGTTGCCACCGCGACGTGTGCCACCCAATCCACCACCTAAGCGACGCGGCAACCAGCCCTTAACGGTGCGAGCTCTTTCCACATCGACCAGCACTCGTTTACCATCAATCTTTTTGCCATCGGCGTGTTTATAAGCGGCATGCATGTCACGTTCATGTTCGTATTCAATGAAAGCATAACCCTTTGGCTTACCAGTTTCCGGATCGGTGATCATAACGATCTTCTTAATGGGACCATATATTTCAAATTCTCTTCTTAACTTTGACTCGGACGTATCGTAATTGACACGTGCGATAAAAAGGGTTCGAAAGGGATCCTCCGTTGCGTTTTTGATCTCTTGAGGATCCCACAGGGCTATTTCACGTTCCAGTTTATACGCTACCTGTTCAGCTTTTTCACGACGCCTTCTCTCCAAGCGTTCTTGACGTGTCTCCATTTTTTTGGGTGCCGGTGTGTCCTTAGGATCTTCAAAATCATTTAAAAAGCTACCTATACCCAAATACCCACGTGATTTTTTTTCATGTGGCAACTTATCCACTGGCGGCATAAACGGAATGGGGTCCCTTGCGGCAAACAGTGCCAATAAGTTTGGCGGAAGATATTGAGTCATTTTGGAATTGCTTACGTTTTTTTATCGTTATCTTTTACGTATTTCTAACTTCTTTGTTGTATACCTCAACAGGAATATGTAAACGTCCTTGTGTTCTCGTTCAAATTTTATACAAACCTGGGTAATTTTTTTTTCATTTTAATTACATTTTTTTAGGTTAGTTTACTATCTACAATTTTGTTCGCGATTTTTCCTTATCTTACCTCTTCATTGCAAAGTGCAGTTTATAAAATCTAATTATAGAATTTTTTCTATAATATTCACTTAATTACAGATTTCTTACACGAATTTTTGGCAAATTATTACGTTTTAGAATTTTATATAAAAAATTCATTTACAATCGCAGCAGCACGAAAAACAGCAATGGCTGCTTCGCACTAATCTATTACAAAGGTGGCATAGTAAAGTGCTACCAAGTCATTATAATAGAGTTGTAAATGTAACGAGAATTGCAGCAATGAGTACTTAATAACGACAATGGCCCGACAGATCTCAATGAATTTAACAAGATCCAAGTACTTGAGATAACAAGATCCAAGTACTCGTGTTAACAAGATCTAAAAGTAATCGTTAGTACTCGTATATAACAGCTGATTTTTATGTAAATAACAAACAGCAAACAAGCACGTGGTGGTTATAAGAAAATCATTATTAACACTGAAAAGAATTTGATAGAAAAAGTATTGACTATTAGTGACAGAAAATTTCATAGAAAGAATGAGGAAATAATTAGGAATTTATTAAGAGATAATGATTTTCCGATAGGATTAATTTCTTCATTAATAAATCAATATAAATTTAGGAGGAATAGTAACACAGGGAATTTAATTGAACAGAAGATTTACAAGTCTATGGTCTATATACCGGGAATATCAGAACGTTTAGAAAAATCAAAGATAATAGATACTAATAGATATAGAATAGCTTTTAAATCATACAATACAATAAATAAATTATACAGTAAGACAAAGGATAGGATACAGAAATTGGACATGTCAAATATAGTATATAAAATACCATGTAATGGAAATGACGGAGAGAATTGTGATAAGGTATATATAGGTACAACAAAGAATTAATTGAGAACTAGAATAGCTGGACATAAATCAGATCAGAAATATAGACATATTAATTCACAAAAGACAGCATTATCTTCTCATTGTTCAAGTTTAAATCACTATCCTGACTTTGAAAATGTATCAGTTTTAAATACAGAACATAATTATAAACGTCGGTATATATTAGAAATGTTACAGATAATTAATACACCAACAACAAATAGAATTAACTTTAAAGCAGATATTGAAAATGTAGCTCAGAATTATAGATATTTAATACAAAAGAAATAGCACACATTACATTAATTTATAACACATTATATTAATACATTTTTTATTGTTAATTATTGTTATTTTTGTTTGTTATACTTTTATACCAAAAACTTTGTTTGCTGGTATAAATGTATACATACAATTTATATTTGACAAATGCTTTTCAAATTTTTTCAAACTTTGAAATTGTTTATAATTTTTTCATTTAATTGTTATTTCCTGAAGATGCTACACATTGGAGTAGCGAAATATCGAAAATAAAAAACTTTTTATAAATAAAAACCAAACCTTAAGCTCAAGAAAATAGTAGAGTTAAAAATTAAAAATATGTATATATACACATAAAATGTTAATAAAATCGCAAAAATATGTTTCATTTTGTAAAAAATATATAAAAATATATTTTTCCATACAATGTTTTACAGGATAATATAAAATTCTAATTCATCCATATTTTTCAAAAATTCGTCAAAAATAGCGGGAGAGATGTAGAGCTCTGAAATTTTCAACAGTCATTTTCCACTACATTTCTATAAATCCTGATATATAACACATGCCTGAAATAATCCGGCGGACGAAACTACAAGCCAACAAGATTTGGTCCGCTGGGTTATTATGCACCAAAATAAAAGAAAAAAAATCATGTTTTTCAAAAATTCGTCAAAAATAGCGGGATAGATGTAGAGCTCTGAAATTTTCAACAGTCATTTTCCACTACATTTCTATAAATCCTGATATATAACACATGCCTGAAATAATCCGGCGGACGAAACTACAAGCCAACAAGATTTGGTCCGCTGGGTTATTATGCACCAAAATAAAAGAAAAAAAATCATGTTTTTCAAAAATTCGTCAAAAATAGCGGGAGAGATGTAGAGCTCTGAAATTTTCAACAGTCATTTTCCACTACATTTCTATAAATCCTGATATATAACACATGCCTGAAATAATCCGGTGGACGAAACTACAAGCCAACAAGATTTGGTCCGCTGGGTTATTATGCACCAAAATAAAAGAAAAAAAATCATGTTTTTCAAAAATTCGTCAAAAATAGCGGGAGAGATGTAGAGCTCTGAAATTTTCAACAGTCATTTTCCACTACATTTCTATAAATCCGAATATATAACACATGCCTGAAATAATCCGGCGGACGGAACTACAAGCCAACAAGATTTGGTCCGCTGGGTTATTATGCACCAAAATAAAAGAAAAAAAATCATGTTTTTCAAAAATTCGTCAAAAATAGCGGGAGAGATGTAGAGCTCTGAAATTTTCAACGGTCATTTTCCACTACATTTCTATAAATCCTGATATATAACACATGCCTGAAATAATCCGGTGGACGAAACTACAAGCCAACAAGATTTGGTCCGTTGGGTTATTATGCACCAAAATAAAAGAAAAAAAATCATGTTTTTCAAAAATTCGTCAAAAATAGCGGGAGAGATGTAGAGCTCTGAAATTTTCAACGGTCATTTTCCACTACATTTCTATAAATCCGGATATATAACACATGCCTGAAATAATCCGGCGGACGGAACTACAAGCCAACAAGATTTGGTCCGCTGGGTTATTATGCACCAAAATAAAAGAAAAAAAATCATGTTTTTCAAAAATTCGTCAAAAATAGCGGGAGAGATGTAGAGCTCTGAAATTTTCAACAGTCATTTTCCACTACATTTCTATAAATCCTGATATATAACACATGCCTGAAATAATCCGGCGGACGAAACTACAAGCCAACACGATTTGGTCCGTTGAGTTATTATGCACCAAAATAAAAGAAAAAAAATCATGTTTTTCAAAAATTCGTCAAAAATAGCGGGATAGATGTAGAGCTCTGAAATTTTCAACAGTCATTTTCCACTACATTTCTATAAATCCTAGTGTTTCCAATTACTCGACATAGGCGGTTAACCGGTTAATGCATTATTCGAAAAATCACTAAAATGTTTAACCGGTTATTCGGGTCGGTTATTCGAGAAAATTGGTGGTTAATCGATTAATCGTTTCATGCTAAATTGAGGTATTTCATTAACTTTTTATTAATTTTATTAATCGAAGGTTGAAAAGTTTCGGGATCTGAGATTTTTTTAAAAAAAAGGTCTGTAAAAATGTCGCTAAATCTACTAAAATTTCGTTGAAGATGGCAGAAAGAACTGCTGAAACTAACAAAATATTAGTAAGTTAAGAACAGCAAACCTAAAACTGTTACATATCGATTACTTAACGTAGATTTTTTATACAGAAAAAATTTAAAAATCTGAAAAGCTTAGATACAAAATTTTTTTGAATGTGATTTTTAATCAATACTGACACTATAAAATTTAATATTGCATTTAACTTTTTCAGACCCAACTAGCTTGAAAAAATGTATTCATTTTATAACTTTAAGGTAATATGGTACTAAAACTATTAAAATTTCCTGGTGTCAATTCATATTTTATGAAATATAATTTAGCTAAAAGTATAACTGAAATTTTTTATCTAAATAAACCTATTAGTATTTAAAATATTTGTAATTTTAAGAGAAAACATCACATCTCACAATCGTGAATGCTGGGTCTGAAAGGGTTAAAGAAATGCTATACCTAAAGTTTTTTAAATTTTAATAAGATTCTTCCTACATCTACGAAATTTTCATTAAAGTCATCGATTAAAAATTTGAGTTCTCTTTGAGATTAATTTCAGTTAATTGAGAATACCAATTTACTTTGTTTCTCAGTATATTTTCGTTACTAAAGGCCATTAACCAGTGTTGCCAACTTTTGAAGGCAGGAAAGCACCGTGAGCATTATGAAAACGGGTAAAAAGGGTAAAAATTTACCGAAAATGGGGTAAAAAAGCACGATATCAATTTTTTGAAAAATGTAAATCAAGAATTTAAAAACAAATTTTAACTTTGAAAAATCGTGTAAAAAAGGTTCAAAAAATAACCAAAAAAGGGGTGAAAAAGCACCAAACTAATATTTCAAAATTTTTAAATTTAAATGCAGAGCTTTGAAGAATTAATTCCTTTTTTAATGAATTCACTACCAATCGAATTCAATTTTCTCTTCAATTGAATGAATTCCTTTTTTTAAGTAATTCACTGAATTTGTTCAACTGAATGCGTTCATCAAACAACAAATTCAAAGAATTAATTCAATTGCAATAGTTCTTTTTATTAAATCAAATGAATTAATTCACCGATGAACGCGTTCAATTTTATAAATCGAACGGAAAAAAGTGAATGAATTAATTAATTAAATAATTGAAAAAAAAAAATAAAATAAGTTCACTGAATTAAAAAAAAATAAAATAAGTTCACTGAATTGAAAAAAAATAAAATAAGTTCACTGAATTCAAAGCCTGTTTTCTGCCGTTCAGTAGAAGAAAACAATAATGTACAAATAAAATTTTTAAATAAGCAATTTTACAGCGTGTGCTAGTAAAAAAGAACAAATTAGAAACCGGATGCTGTTTATCAACCTACATGATTAAAAAATAAAGCCTTTTACTATTAAAAATAAAAACTTTACAGATATAGATAAATTTGGAAAAAATATAACTATATAACTATATAATTAGTTTGAAAAATTAATAGTTATATTTTTTTCCAAATTTATCTATATCTGTAAAGTTTTTATTTTTAATAGTAAAAGGCTTTATTTTTGAATCATGTAGGTTGATAAACAGCATCCGGTTTCTAATTTGTTTATTTTTACTAGCACACGCTGTAAAATTGCTTATTTAAAATTTTTATTTGTACATTATTGTTTTCTTCTACTGAACGGCAGAAAACATGCTTTGAATTCAGTGAACTTATTTTATTTTTTTTCAATTCAGTGAACTTATTTTATTTTTTTTTCAATTCAGTGAACTTATTATTTTGTTTTTTAATTCACTGAACGTAATTTTATTTTTTTTTTAATTCACTGAACGAAAATGAAATCGAACGAATTCAGTAGTGAATTAATTCAGTAAGGAATTAATTCACTTTTTTTCGGTTCGATTTATAAAATTAAACGTGTTCACCAGTGAATTAATTTATTTGATTTAATAAAAAGAACTATTGCAATTGAATTAATTCGTAACAAAATAAATCGAACGAAAGCAAATATGAATTAATTCCATTCAATATATGGTGCTTAGTGAATTAATTCATCGAATTTTTAATTCAGAATTGAAAATTTGAATTAGGGAATTAATTCTTCAAAGCTCTGTTTAAATGTAACGAAGTTACTATTTAAAATTGTACTACAAACATTGTGCAATAATGTATTTCTTGTATAGTTCGTTTTATTTTTCAAATTTGGACAGAAAATTCAAGAAAAATTTTAAAAAACGAGAACAAATACCAAAAATTTAAACTGTACAAAAAGCACTGCTTGAAATACGAAAAAGCACCGTAAATACCCGCTTTTTTTAAACGGGTATTTGTAAAAAATCACCGGGTACGGGAAGGAAAAAAGCACCAAAAAATACCCGAAAAGCACTGAAATGGCAACACTGCCATTAACAGTAAAAAAAATAACCTAAAGTTTGAGCGTACTTACTCTGAGAGAATTTTATCGGACGAGCTGTAAACAAAATTTTCAATAAGCTAATGAAGTTTTCTTCAAAAAGTAAAAGCCAAATTTATTAAATTTTATGAAAAAGCTTCACAATTTTTATGAATCTCTTTCTAAAAAACTTTTTTGGGTGTATGACATTTTTAATCAATAATATGAAATTCTTCATAAAATTTTATGAAAAATTGCATCAATTCAATTAAAAGTTTCAATAGACGAATTCCAGCGAAACTTAATTGAATCAGTGTATAAATTCATCAATAGCATATAGACAATTCACTGAGTGTGCAGTTACAGAAGTCAAATTCTATATAAATTAAGTACCTAATTTCGTAAAACACTTGGGTGAAGTGAAGGGAACTTTCAATGTAATTTGTTTTTGTTACAAAAACAATTTCTATAGAAATAACGCAACACTTCACAGAAGTGTTTTAGAAAATTACCCTCTAAAATTTTTTATTATATTTTTATTCGGTTCGGGTTCAATGTTGCTCTAGTGGAATATGTTTTAGAATTGATGTGGTTTTGAACCGATGTGTATGTACACTTTCTTAGGAAAAATAAGAAAAGTTAAAGTTCTTTCAGAATTAGCATGTTAATTGTTAACAGTTTTAAAACAAATGCAGCCTTGTCTTAAGGGACATGGAGATATAATTTATATTAGTTTAAATTTTTAAAAGAATTGAAACAGTAATGCAAAATTTTCTATTTTATTTCATAAAGCATCCTCCAGCCAGTCGTGTATTTCGTGTGTTTTGTGAAGTTTTAAAAAACACCTTCATTTTGGCATTTTGCTATGTTCTTAAGGCTTTTTTACAAATAGAAACATTGATACATATTTTTTTTAAAACATTTGCTCAAAATTTTATTAAAAATTGGGAGTCTGATGGTACAATGTCGACTTGTTTGCGGTTGCTCGAAAAAGGTATTTAAGGACCTATTTCACACGATTTTTAAAGAAATTGATGTTATTTTAGTTAGTATTCGTTTTTTCTAAGCTTTCCTGGTAAATTTGTAGCCCAGATTAGAGAAAATTGTGAAGTTTTGGGAAAAAATTAAGGAAAAATTCCATATTAAAAATGTAACCAGTTAATCGACCAATTTTAACCTATTATTCGGGTCGAATAATTATTTAAGTTTTAAATTATTTGTTTCGACATTAACCGAAATAGAGGCGATTAATCGAGGAATCGGTTAATCGATTAACCGAATTGGAAACACTAATAAATCCTGATATATAACACATGCCTGAAATAATCCGGGTTATTATGCACCAAAACAAAAGAAAAAAAATCATATTCTTCAAAAATTTGTCAAAAATAGCAGGAGAGATGTAGAGCTCTGAAATTTTCAACAGTCATTTTCCATTACATTTCTATAAATCCCGCTATTTTTGACGAATTTTTGAAAAATATGATTTTTTTCTTTTATTTTGGTGCATAATAACCTAGCGGACCAAATCTTGTTGGGTTGTAGTTTCGTCCGCCGGATTATTTCAGGCATGTGTTATATATCAGGATTTATAGAAATGTAGTGGAAAATGACTGTTGAAAATTTCAGAGCTCTACATCTCTCCCGCTATTTTTGACGAATTTTTGAAAAACAGGATTTTTTTTCTTTTATTTTGGTGCATAATAACCCAGCGGACCAAATCTTGTTGGCTTGTAGTTTCGTCCGCCGGATTATTTCAGGCATGTGTTATATATCAGGATTTATAGACATGTAGTGGAAAATGACTGTTGAAAATTTCAGAGCTCTACATCTCTCCCGCTATTTTTGACGAATTTTTGAAAAACATTATTTTTTTCCTTTTATTTTGGTGCATAATAACCCAGCGGAACAAATCTTGTTGGCTTGTAGTTCCGTCTGCCGGATTATTTCAGGCATGTGTTATATATCCGGATTTATAGAAATGCAGTGGAAAATGATTGTTGAAAATTTCAGAGCTCTACATCTCTCCCGCTATTTTTGACGAATTTTTGAAAAAGATGATTTTTTTTCTTTTATTTTGGTGCATAATAACCCAGCGGACCAAATCTTGTTGGCTTGTCGGTTCGTCCGCCGGATTACTTCAGGCATGTGTTATATATTAGGATTTATAGAAATGTACTGGAAAATGACTGTTGAAAATTTCAGAGCTCTACATCTCTCCCGCTATTTTTGACGAATTTTTGAAAAACATGATTTTTTCCTTTTATTTTGATGCATAATAACCCAGCGGACCAAATCTTGTTGGCTTGTAGTTCCGTCCGCCGGATTATTTCAGGCATGTGTTATATATCCGGATTTATAGAAATGTAGTGGAAAATGACTGTTGAAAATTTCAGAGCTCTACATCTCTCCTGCTATTTTTGACGAATTTTTGAAGAATATGATTTTTTTTCTTTTATTTTGGTGCATAATAACCCAGCGGACCAAATCTTGTTGGCTTGTAGTTTCGTCCACCGGATTATTTCAGGCATGTGTAATATATCGGGATTTATAGAAATGTAGTGGAAAATGACTGTTGAAAATTTCAGAGCTCTACATCTCTCCCGCTATTTTTGACGAATTTTTGAAAAACATGATTTTTTTTCTTTTATTTTGGTGCATAATAACCCAGCGGACCAAATCTTGTTGGCTTGTAGTTTCGTCCGCCGGATTATTTCAGGCATGTGTTATATATCAGGATTTATAGAAATGTAGTGGAAAATGACTGTTGAAAATTTCAGAGCTCTACATCTCTCCCGCTATTTTTAACGAATTTTTGAAAAACATGATTTTTTTTCTTTTATTTTGGTGCATAATAACCCAGCGGACCAAATCTTGTTGGCTTGTAGTTTCGTCCGCCGGATTATTTCAGGCATGTGTTATATATCAGGATTTATAGAAATGTAGTGGAAAATGACTGTGGAAAATTTCAGAGCTCTACATCTATCCCGCTATTTTTGACGAATTTTTGAAAAACATGATTTTTTTTCTTTTATTTTGGTGCATAATAACCCAGCGGACCAAATCTTGTTGGCTTGTAGTTTCGTCCGCCGGATTATTTCAGGCATGTGTTATATATCAGGATTTATAGAAATGTAGTGGAAAATGACTGTTGAAAATTTCAGAGCTCTACATCTCTCCCGCTATTTTTGACGAATTTTTGAAAAACATGATTTTTTTTCTTTTATTTTGGTGCATAATAACCCAGCGGACCAAATCTTGTTGGCTTATAGTTCCGTCCGCCGGATTATTTCAGGCATGAGTTATATATCCGGATTTATAGAAATGTAATGGAAAATGACTGTTGAAAATTTCAGAGCTCTACATCTCTCCCGCTATTTTTGACGAATTTTTGAAAAACATGATTTTTTTTCTTTTATTTTGGTGCATAATAACCCAGCGGACCAAATCTTGTTGGCTTGTAGTTTCGTCAGCCGGATTATTTCAGGCATGTGTTATATATCAGGATTTATAGAAATGTAGTGGAAAATGAGTGTTGAAAATTTCAGAGCTCTACATCTCTCCCGCTATTTTTGACGAATTTTTGAAAAAGATGATTTTTTTTTCTTTTATTTTGGTGCATAATAACCCAGCGGACCAAATCTGGTTGGCTTGTAGTTTCGTCCGCCGGATTATTTCAGGCATGTGTTATATATCAGGATTTATAGAACTGTAGTGGAAAATGACTGTTGAAAATTTCAGAGCTCTACATCTCTCCCCCTATTTTTGACGAATTTTTGAAAAACATGATTTTTTTCTTTTATTTTGGTGCATAATAACCCAGCGGACCAAATCTTGTTGGCTTATAGTTCCGTCCGCCGGATTATTTCAGGCATGAGTTATATATCCGGATTTATAGAAATGTAATGGAAAATGACTGTTGAAAATTTCAGAGCTCTACATCTCTCCCGCTATTTTTGACGAATTTTTGAAAAACATGATTTTTTTTCTTTTATTTTGCTGCATAATAACCCAGCGGACCAAATCTTGTTGGCTTGTAGTTTCGTCAGCCGGATTATTTCAGGCATGTGTTATATATCAGGATTTATATAAATGTAGTGGAAAATGAGTGTTGAAAATTTCAGAGCTCTACATCCCTCCCGCTATTTTTGACGAATTTTTGAAAAAGATGATTTTTTTTTCTTTTATTTTGGTGCATAATAACCCAGCGGACCAAATCTTGTTGGCTTGTAGTTTCGTCCGCCGGATTATTTCAGGCATGTGTTATATATCAGGATTTATAGAAATGTAGTGAAAAATGACTGTTGAAAATTTCAGAGCTCTACATCTCTCCCGCTATTTTTGACGAATTTTTGAAAAACATGATTTTTTTTCTTTTATTTTGGTGCATAATAACCCAGCGGACCAAATCTTGTTGGCTTGTAGTTTCGTCCGCCGGATTATTTCAGGCATGTGTTATATATCAGGATTTATAGAAATGTAGTGGAAAATGACTGTTGAAAATTTCAGAGCTCTACATCTCTCCCGCTATTTTTGACGAATTTTTGAAAAACATAATTTTTTTTCTTTTATTTTGGTGCATAATAACCCAGCGGACCAAATCTTGTTGGCTTATAGTTCCGTCCGCCGGATTATTTCAGGCATGAGTTATATATCCGGATTTATAGAAATGTAATGGAAAATGACTGTTGAAAATTTCAGAGCTCTACATCTCTCCCGCTATTTTTGACGAATTTTTGAAAAACATAATTTTTTTTCTTTTATTTTGGTGCATAATAACCCAGCGGACCAAATCTTGTTGGCTTATAGTTCCGTCCGCCGGATTATTTCAGGCATGTGTTATATATCAGGATTTATAGAAATGTAGTGGAAAATGACTGTTGAAAATTTCAGAGCTCTACATCTCTCCCGCTATTTTTGACGAATTTTTGAAAAACATAATTTTTTTTCTTTTATTTTGGTGCATAATAACCCAGCGGACCAAATCTTGTTGGCTTGTAGTTTCGTCCGCCGGATTATTTCAGGCATGTGTTATATATCAGGATTTATAGAAATGTAGTGGAAAATGACTGTGGAAAATTTCAGAGCTCTACATCTATCCCGCTATTTTTGACGAATTTTTGAAAAACATGATTTTTTTTCTTTTATTTTGGTGCATAATAACCCAGCGGACCAAATCTTGTTGGCTTGTAGTTTCGTCCGCCGGATTATTTCAGGCATGTGTTATATATCAGGATTTATAGAAATGTAGTGGAAAATGACTGTTGAAAATTTCAGAGCTCTACATCTCTCCCGCTATTTTTGACGAATTTTTGAAAAACATGATTTTTTTTCTTTTATTTTGGTGCATAATAACCCAGCGGACCAAATCTTGTTGGCTTATAGTTCCGTCCGCCGGATTATTTCAGGCATGAGTTATATATCCGGATTTATAGAAATGTAATGGAAAATGACTGTTGAAAATTTCAGAGCTCTACATCTCTCCCGCTATTTTTGACGAATTTTTGAAAAACATGATTTTTTTTCTTTTATTTTGGTGCATAATAACCCAGCGGACCAAATCTTGTTGGCTTGTAGTTTCGTCAGCCGGATTATTTCAGGCATGTGTTATATATCAGGATTTATAGAAATGTAGTGGAAAATGAGTGTTGAAAATTTCAGAGCTCTACATCTCTCCCGCTATTTTTGACGAATTTTTGAAAAAGATGATTTTTTTTTCTTTTATTTTGGTGCATAATAACCCAGCGGACCAAATCTGGTTGGCTTGTAGTTTCGTCCGCCGGATTATTTCAGGCATGTGTTATATATCAGGATTTATAGAACTGTAGTGGAAAATGACTGTTGAAAATTTCAGAGCTCTACATCTCTCCCCCTATTTTTGACGAATTTTTGAAAAACATGATTTTTTTCTTTTATTTTGGTGCATAATAACCCAGCGGACCAAATCTTGTTGGCTTTTAGTTCCGTCCGCCGGATTATTTCAGGCATGTGTTACATATCCGGATTTATAGAAATGTAGTGAAAAATGACTGTTGAGAATTTCAGAGCTCTACATCTCTCCCGCTATTTTTGACGAATTTTTGAAAAACATGATTTTTTTTCTTTTATTTTGGTGCATAATAACCCAGCGGACCAAATCTTGTTGGCTTGTAGTTTCGGCCGCCGGATTATTTCAGGCATGTGTTATATATCAGGATTTATAGAAATGTAGTGGAAAATGACTGTTGAAAATTTCAGAGCTCTACATCTCTCCCGCTATTTTTGACGAATTTTTGAAAAACATGATTTTTTTCTTTTATTTTGGTGCATAATAACCCAGCGGACCAAATCTTGTTGGCTTATAGTTCCGTCCGCCGGATTATTTCAGGCATGAGTTATATATCCGGATTTATAGAAATGTAATGGAAAATGACTGTTGAAAATTTCAGAGCTCTACATCTCTCCCGCTATTTTTGACGAATTTTTGAAAAACATGATTTTTTTTCTTTTATTTTGCTGCATAATAACCCAGCGGACCAAATCTTGTTGGCTTGTAGTTTCGTCAGCCGGATTATTTCAGGCATGTGTTATATATCAGGATTTATATAAATGTAGTGGAAAATGAGTGTTGAAAATTTCAGAGCTCTACATCCCTCCCGCTATTTTTGACGAATTTTTGAAAAAGATGATTTTTTTTTCTTTTATTTTGGTGCATAATAACCCAGCGGACCAAATCTTGTTGGCTTGTAGTTTCGTCCGCCGGATTATTTCAGGCATGTGTTATATATCAGGATTTATAGAAATGTAGTGAAAAATGACTGTTGAAAATTTCAGAGCTCTACATCTCTCCCGCTATTTTTGACGAATTTTTGAAAAACATGATTTTTTTTCTTTTATTTTGGTGCATAATAACCCAGCGGACCAAATCTTGTTGGCTTGTAGTTTCGTCCGCCGGATTATTTCAGGCATGTGTTATATATCAGGATTTATAGAAATGTAGTGGAAAATGACTGTTGAAAATTTCAGAGCTCTACATCTCTCCCGCTATTTTTGACGAATTTTTGAAAAACATAATTTTTTTTCTTTTATTTTGGTGCATAATAACCCAGCGGACCAAATCTTGTTGGCTTATAGTTCCGTCCGCCGGATTATTTCAGGCATGAGTTATATATCCGGATTTATAGAAATGTAATGGAAAATGACTGTTGAAAATTTCAGAGCTCTACATCTCTCCCGCTATTTTTGACGAATTTTTGAAAAACATGATTTTTTTTCTTTTATTTTGCTGCATAATAACCCAGCGGACCAAATCTTGTTGGCTTGTAGTTTCGTCAGCCGGATTATTTCAGGCATGTGTTATATATCAGGATTTATAGAAATGTAGTGGAAAATGAGTGTTGAAAATTTCAGAGCTCTACATCCCTCCCGCTAATTTTGACGAATTTTTGAAAAAGATGATTTTTTTTTCTTTTATTTTGGTGCATAATTACCCAGCGGACCAAATCTTGTTGGCTTGTAGTTTCGTCCGCCGGATTATTTCAGGCATGTGTTATATATCAGGATTTATAGAAATGTAGTGAAAAATGACTGTTGAAAATTTCAGAGCTCTACATCTCTCCCGCTATTTTTGACGAATTTTTGAAAAACATGATTTTTTTTCTTTTATTTTGGTGCATAATAACCCAGCGGACCAAATCTTGTTGGCTTGTAGTTTCGTCCGCCGGATTATTTCAGGCATGTGTTATATATCAGGATTTATAGAAATATAGTGGAAAATGACTGTTGAAAATTTCAGAGCTCTACATCTCTCCCGCTATTTTTGACGAATTTTTGAAAAACATGATTTTTTTCTTTTATTTTGGTGCATAATAACCCAGCGGACCAAATCTTGTTGGCTTATAGTTCCGTCCGCCGGATTATTTCAGGCATGAGTTATATATCCGGATTTATAGAAATGTAATGGAAAATGACTGTTGAAAATTTCAGAGCTCTACATCTCTCCCGCTATTTTTGACGAATTTTTGAAAAACATGATTTTTTTTCTTTTATTTTGCTGCATAATAACCCAGCGGACCAAATCTTGTTGGCTTGTAGTTTCGTCAGCCGGATCATTTCAGGCATGTGTTATATATCAGGATTTATAGAAATGTAGTGGAAAATGAGTGTTGAAAATTTCAGAGCTCTACATCCCTCCCGCTATTTTTGACGAATTTTTGAAAAAGATGATTTTTTTTTCTTTTATTTTGGTGCATAATAACCCAGCGGACCAAATCTTGTTGGCTTGTAGTTTCGTCCGCCGGATTATTTCAGGCATGTGTTATATATCAGGATTTATAGAAATGTAGTGAAAAATGACTGTTGAAAATTTCAGAGCTCTACATCTCTCCCGCTATTTTTGACGAATTTTTGAAAAACATGATTTTTTTCTTTTATTTTGGTGCATAATAACCCAGCGGACCAAATCTTGTTGGCTTATAGTTCCGTCCGCCGGATTATTTCAGGCATGAGTTATATATCCGGATTTATAGAAATGTAATGGAAAATGACTGTTGAAAATTTCAGAGCTCTACATCTCTCCCGCTATTTTTGACGAATTTTTGAAAAACATGATTTTTTTTCTTTTATTTTGCTGCATAATAACCCAGCGGACCAAATCTTGTTGGCTTGTAGTTTCGTCCGCCGGATTATTTCAGGCATGTGTTATATATCACGATTTATAGAAATGTAGTGGAAAATGACTGTTGAAAATTTCAGAGCTCTACATCTCTCCCGCTATTTTTGACGAATTTTTGAAAAACATAATTTTTTTTCTTTTATTTTGGTGCATAATAACCCAGCGGACCAAATCTTGTTGGCTTATAGTTCCGTCCGCCGGATTATTTCAGGCATGAGTTATATATCCGGATTTATAGAAATGTAATGGAAAATGACTGTTGAAAATTTCAGAGCTCTACATCTCTCCCGCTATTTTTGACGAATTTTTGAAAAACATGATTTTTTTTCTTTTATTTTGCTGCATAATAACCCAGCGGACCAAATCTTGTTGGCTTGTAGTTTCGTCAGCCGGATTATTTCAGGCATGTGTTATATATCAGGATTTATAGAAATGTAGTGGAAAATGAGTGTTGAAAATTTCAGAGCTCTACATCCCTCCCGCTAATTTTGACGAATTTTTGAAAAAGATGATTTTTTTTTCTTTTATTTTGGTGCATAATTACCCAGCGGACCAAATCTTGTTGGCTTGTAGTTTCGTCCGCCGGATTATCTGAGGCATGTGTTATATATCAGGATTTATAGAAATGTAGTGGAAAATGAGTGTTGAAAATTTCAGAGCTCTACATCCCTCCCGCTAATTTTGACGAATTTTTGAAAAAGATGATTTTTTTTTCTTTTATTTTGGTGCATAATTACCCAGCGGACCAAATCTTGTTGGCTTGTAGTTTCGTCCGCCGGATTATTTCAGGCATGTGTTATATATCAGGATTTATAGAAATGTAGTGAAAAATGACTGTTGAAAATTTCAGAGCTCTACATCTCTCCCGCTATTTTTGACGAATTTTTGAAAAACATGATTTTTTTTCTTTTATTTTGCTGCATAATAACCCAGCGGACCAAATCTTGTTGGCTTGTAGTTTCGTCAGCCGGATTATTTCAGGCATGTGTTATATATCAGGATTTATAGAAATGTAGTGGAAAATGAGTGTTGAAAATTTCAGAGCTCTACATCCCTCCCGCTATTTTTGACGAATTTTTGAAAAAGATGATTTTTTTTTCTTTTATTTTGGTGCATAATAACCCAGCGGACCAAATCTGGTTGGCTTGTAGTTTCGTCCGCCGGATTATTTCAGGCATGTGTTATATATCAGGATTTATAGAACTGTAGTGGAAAATGACTGTTGAAAATTTCAGAGCTCTACATCTCTCCCCCTATTTTTGACGAATTTTTGAAAAACATGATTTTTTTCTTTTATTTTGGTGCATAATAACCCAGCGGACCAAATCTTGTTGGCTTTTAGTTCCGTCCGCCGGATTATTTCAGGCATGTGTTATATATCCGGATTTATAGAAATGTAGTGAAAAATGACTGTTGAAAATTTCAGAGCTCTACATCTCTCCCGCTATTTTTGACGAATTTTTGAAAAACATGATTTTTTTTCTTTTATTTTGGTGCATAATAACCCAGCGGACCAAATCTTGTTGGCTTGTAGTTTCGGCCGCCGGATTATTTCAGGCATGTGTTATATATCAGGATTTATAGAAATGTAGTGGAAAATGACTGTTGAAAATTTCAGAGCTCTACATCTCTCCCGCTATTTTTGACGAATTTTTGAAAAACATGATTTTTTTCTTTTATTTTGGTGCATAATAACCCAGCGGACCAAATCTTGTTGGCTTATAGTTCCGTCCGCCGGATTATTTCAGGCATGAGTTATATATCCGGATTTATAGAAATGTAATGGAAAATGACTGTTGAAAATTTCAGAGCTCTACATCTCTCCCGCTATTTTTGACGAATTTTTGAAAAACATGATTTTTTTTCTTTTATTTTGGTGCATAATAACCCAGCGGACCAAATCTTGTTGGCTTGTAGTTTCGTCAGCCGGATTATTTCAGGCATGTGTTATATATCAGGATTTATAGAAATGTAGTGGAAAATGCCTGTTGAAAATTTCAGAGCTCTACATCTCTCCCGCTATTTTTGACGAATTTTTGAAAAACATAATTTTTTTTCTTTTATTTTGGTGCATAATAACCCAGCGGACCAAATCTTGTTGGCTTGTAGTTTCGTCCACCGGATTATTTCAGGCATGTGTTATATATCAGGATTTATAGAAATGTAGTGAAAAATGACTGTTGAAAATTTCAGAGCTCTACATCTCTCCCGCTATTTTTGACGAATTTTTGAAAAACATGATTTTTTTTCTTTTATTTTGGTGCATAATAACCCAGCGGACCAAATCTTGTTGGCTTGTAGTTTCGTCCGCCGGATTATTTCAGGCATGTGTTATATATCAGGATTTATAGAAATGTAGTGAAAAATGACTGTTGAAAATTTCAGAGCTCTACATCTCTCCCGCTATTTTTGACGAATTTTTGAAAAACATGATTTTTTTTCTTTTATTTTGGTGCATAATAACCCAGCGGACCAAATCTTGTTGGCTTGTAGTTTCGTCCGCCGGATTATTTCAGGCATGTGTTATATATCAGGATTTATAGAAATGTAGTGGAAAATGAGTGTTGAAAATTTCAGAGCTCTACATCCCTCCCGCTATTTTTGACGAATTTTTGAAAAACATGATTTTTTTCTTTTATTTTGGTGCATAATAACCCAGCGGACCAAATCTTGTTGGCTTATAGTTCCGTCCGCGGGATTATTTCAGGCATGAGTTATATATCCGGATTTATAGAAATGTAATGGAAAATGACTGTTGAAAATTTCAGAGCTCTACATCTCTCCCGCTATTTTTGACGAATTTTTGAAAAACATGATTTTTTTTCTTTTATTTTGCTGCATAATAACCCAGCGGACCAAATCTTGTTGGCTTGTAGTTTCGTCAGCCGGATTATTTCAGGCATGAGTTATATATCCGGATTTATAGAAATGTAGTGGAAAATGACTGTGGAAAATTTCAGAGCTCTACATCTATCCCGCTATTTTTGACGAATTTTTGAAAAACATGATTTTTTTTCTTTTATTTTGGTGCATAATAACCCAGCGGACCAAATCTTGTTGGCTTGTAGTTTCGTCCGCCGGATTATTTCAGGCATGTGTTATATATCAGGATTTATAGAAATGTAGTGGAAAATGACTGTTGAAAATTTCAGAGCTCTACATCTCTCCCGCTATTTTTGACGAATTTTTGAAAAACATGATTTTTTTTCTTTTATTTTGGTGCATAATAACCCAGCGGACCAAATCTTGTTGGCTTATAGTTCCGTCCGCCGGATTATTTCAGGCATGAGTTATATATCCGGATTTATAGAAATGTAATGGAAAATGACTGTTGAAAATTTCAGAGCTCTACATCTCTCCCGCTATTTTTGACGAATTTTTGAAAAACATAATTTTTTTTCTTTTATTTTGGTGCATAATAACCCAGCGGACCAAATCTTGTTGGCTTATAGTTCCGTCCGCCGGATTATTTCAGGCATGAGTTATATATCCGGATTTATAGAAATGTAATGGAAAATGACTGTTGAAAATTTCAGAGCTCTACATCTCTCCCGCTATTTTTGACGAATTTTTGAAAAACATAATTTTTTTTCTTTTATTTTGGTGCATAATAACCCAGCGGACCAAATCTTGTTGGCTTATAGTTCCGTCCGCCGGATTATTTCAGGCATGTGTTATATATCAGGATTTATAGAAATGTAGTGGAAAATGACTGTTGAAAATTTCAGAGCTCTACATCTCTCCCGCTATTTTTGACGAATTTTTGAAAAACATAATTTTTTTTCTTTTATTTTGGTGCATAATAACCCAGCGGACCAAATCTTGTTGGCTTGTAGTTTCGTCCGCCGGATTATTTCAGGCATGTGTTATATATCAGGATTTATAGAAATGTAGTGGAAAATGACTGTGGAAAATTTCAGAGCTCTACATCTATCCCGCTATTTTTGACGAATTTTTGAAAAACATGATTTTTTTTCTTTTATTTTGGTGCATAATAACCCAGCGGACCAAATCTTGTTGGCTTGTAGTTTCGTCCGCCGGATTATTTCAGGCATGTGTTATATATCAGGATTTATAGAAATGTAGTGGAAAATGACTGTTGAAAATTTCAGAGCTCTACATCTCTCCCGCTATTTTTGACGAATTTTTGAAAAACATGATTTTTTTTCTTTTATTTTGGTGCATAATAACCCAGCGGACCAAATCTTGTTGGCTTATAGTTCCGTCCGCCGGATTATTTCAGGCATGAGTTATATATCCGGATTTATAGAAATGTAATGGAAAATGACTGTTGAAAATTTCAGAGCTCTACATCTCTCCCGCTATTTTTGACGAATTTTTGAAAAACATGATTTTTTTTCTTTTATTTTGGTGCATAATAACCCAGCGGACCAAATCTTGTTGGCTTGTAGTTTCGTCAGCCGGATTATTTCAGGCATGTGTTATATATCAGGATTTATAGAAATGTAGTGGAAAATGAGTGTTGAAAATTTCAGAGCTCTACATCTCTCCCGCTATTTTTGACGAATTTTTGAAAAAGATGATTTTTTTTTCTTTTATTTTGGTGCATAATAACCCAGCGGACCAAATCTGGTTGGCTTGTAGTTTCGTCCGCCGGATTATTTCAGGCATGTGTTATATATCAGGATTTATAGAACTGTAGTGGAAAATGACTGTTGAAAATTTCAGAGCTCTACATCTCTCCCCCTATTTTTGACGAATTTTTGAAAAACATGATTTTTTTCTTTTATTTTGGTGCATAATAACCCAGCGGACCAAATCTTGTTGGCTTTTAGTTCCGTCCGCCGGATTATTTCAGGCATGTGTTACATATCCGGATTTATAGAAATGTAGTGAAAAATGACTGTTGAGAATTTCAGAGCTCTACATCTCTCCCGCTATTTTTGACGAATTTTTGAAAAACATGATTTTTTTTCTTTTATTTTGGTGCATAATAACCCAGCGGACCAAATCTTGTTGGCTTGTAGTTTCGGCCGCCGGATTATTTCAGGCATGTGTTATATATCAGGATTTATAGAAATGTAGTGGAAAATGACTGTTGAAAATTTCAGAGCTCTACATCTCTCCCGCTATTTTTGACGAATTTTTGAAAAACATGATTTTTTTCTTTTATTTTGGTGCATAATAACCCAGCGGACCAAATCTTGTTGGCTTATAGTTCCGTCCGCCGGATTATTTCAGGCATGAGTTATATATCCGGATTTATAGAAATGTAATGGAAAATGACTGTTGAAAATTTCAGAGCTCTACATCTCTCCCGCTATTTTTGACGAATTTTTGAAAAACATGATTTTTTTTCTTTTATTTTGCTGCATAATAACCCAGCGGACCAAATCTTGTTGGCTTGTAGTTTCGTCAGCCGGATTATTTCAGGCATGTGTTATATATCAGGATTTATATAAATGTAGTGGAAAATGAGTGTTGAAAATTTCAGAGCTCTACATCCCTCCCGCTATTTTTGACGAATTTTTGAAAAAGATGATTTTTTTTTCTTTTATTTTGGTGCATAATAACCCAGCGGACCAAATCTTGTTGGCTTGTAGTTTCGTCCGCCGGATTATTTCAGGCATGTGTTATATATCAGGATTTATAGAAATGTAGTGAAAAATGACTGTTGAAAATTTCAGAGCTCTACATCTCTCCCGCTATTTTTGACGAATTTTTGAAAAACATGATTTTTTTTCTTTTATTTTGGTGCATAATAACCCAGCGGACCAAATCTTGTTGGCTTGTAGTTTCGTCCGCCGGATTATTTCAGGCATGTGTTATATATCAGGATTTATAGAAATGTAGTGGAAAATGACTGTTGAAAATTTCAGAGCTCTACATCTCTCCCGCTATTTTTGACGAATTTTTGAAAAACATAATTTTTTTTCTTTTATTTTGGTGCATAATAACCCAGCGGACCAAATCTTGTTGGCTTATAGTTCCGTCCGCCGGATTATTTCAGGCATGAGTTATATATCCGGATTTATAGAAATGTAATGGAAAATGACTGTTGAAAATTTCAGAGCTCTACATCTCTCCCGCTATTTTTGACGAATTTTTGAAAAACATGATTTTTTTTCTTTTATTTTGCTGCATAATAACCCAGCGGACCAAATCTTGTTGGCTTGTAGTTTCGTCAGCCGGATTATTTCAGGCATGTGTTATATATCAGGATTTATAGAAATGTAGTGGAAAATGAGTGTTGAAAATTTCAGAGCTCTACATCCCTCCCGCTAATTTTGACGAATTTTTGAAAAAGATGATTTTTTTTTCTTTTATTTTGGTGCATAATTACCCAGCGGACCAAATCTTGTTGGCTTGTAGTTTCGTCCGCCGGATTATTTCAGGCATGTGTTATATATCAGGATTTATAGAAATGTAGTGAAAAATGACTGTTGAAAATTTCAGAGCTCTACATCTCTCCCGCTATTTTTGACGAATTTTTGAAAAACATGATTTTTTTTCTTTTATTTTGGTGCATAATAACCCAGCGGACCAAATCTTGTTGGCTTGTAGTTTCGTCCGCCGGATTATTTCAGGCATGTGTTATATATCAGGATTTATAGAAATATAGTGGAAAATGACTGTTGAAAATTTCAGAGCTCTACATCTCTCCCGCTATTTTTGACGAATTTTTGAAAAACATGATTTTTTTCTTTTATTTTGGTGCATAATAACCCAGCGGACCAAATCTTGTTGGCTTATAGTTCCGTCCGCCGGATTATTTCAGGCATGAGTTATATATCCGGATTTATAGAAATGTAATGGAAAATGACTGTTGAAAATTTCAGAGCTCTACATCTCTCCCGCTATTTTTGACGAATTTTTGAAAAACATGATTTTTTTTCTTTTATTTTGCTGCATAATAACCCAGCGGACCAAATCTTGTTGGCTTGTAGTTTCGTCAGCCGGATCATTTCAGGCATGTGTTATATATCAGGATTTATAGAAATGTAGTGGAAAATGAGTGTTGAAAATTTCAGAGCTCTACATCCCTCCCGCTATTTTTGACGAATTTTTGAAAAAGATGATTTTTTTTTCTTTTATTTTGGTGCATAATAACCCAGCGGACCAAATCTTGTTGGCTTGTAGTTTCGTCCGCCGGATTATTTCAGGCATGTGTTATATATCAGGATTTATAGAAATGTAGTGAAAAATGACTGTTGAAAATTTCAGAGCTCTACATCTCTCCCGCTATTTTTGACGAATTTTTGAAAAACATGATTTTTTTCTTTTATTTTGGTGCATAATAACCCAGCGGACCAAATCTTGTTGGCTTATAGTTCCGTCCGCCGGATTATTTCAGGCATGAGTTATATATCCGGATTTATAGAAATGTAATGGAAAATGACTGTTGAAAATTTCAGAGCTCTACATCTCTCCCGCTATTTTTGACGAATTTTTGAAAAACATGATTTTTTTTCTTTTATTTTGCTGCATAATAACCCAGCGGACCAAATCTTGTTGGCTTGTAGTTTCGTCCGCCGGATTATTTCAGGCATGTGTTATATATCACGATTTATAGAAATGTAGTGGAAAATGACTGTTGAAAATTTCAGAGCTCTACATCTCTCCCGCTATTTTTGACGAATTTTTGAAAAACATAATTTTTTTTCTTTTATTTTGGTGCATAATAACCCAGCGGACCAAATCTTGTTGGCTTATAGTTCCGTCCGCCGGATTATTTCAGGCATGAGTTATATATCCGGATTTATAGAAATGTAATGGAAAATGACTGTTGAAAATTTCAGAGCTCTACATCTCTCCCGCTATTTTTGACGAATTTTTGAAAAACATGATTTTTTTTCTTTTATTTTGCTGCATAATAACCCAGCGGACCAAATCTTGTTGGCTTGTAGTTTCGTCAGCCGGATTATTTCAGGCATGTGTTATATATCAGGATTTATAGAAATGTAGTGGAAAATGAGTGTTGAAAATTTCAGAGCTCTACATCCCTCCCGCTAATTTTGACGAATTTTTGAAAAAGATGATTTTTTTTTCTTTTATTTTGGTGCATAATTACCCAGCGGACCAAATCTTGTTGGCTTGTAGTTTCGTCCGCCGGATTATCTGAGGCATGTGTTATATATCAGGATTTATAGAAATGTAGTGGAAAATGAGTGTTGAAAATTTCAGAGCTCTACATCCCTCCCGCTAATTTTGACGAATTTTTGAAAAAGATGATTTTTTTTTCTTTTATTTTGGTGCATAATTACCCAGCGGACCAAATCTTGTTGGCTTGTAGTTTCGTCCGCCGGATTATTTCAGGCATGTGTTATATATCAGGATTTATAGAAATGTAGTGAAAAATGACTGTTGAAAATTTCAGAGCTCTACATCTCTCCCGCTATTTTTGACGAATTTTTGAAAAACATGATTTTTTTTCTTTTATTTTGCTGCATAATAACCCAGCGGACCAAATCTTGTTGGCTTGTAGTTTCGTCAGCCGGATTATTTCAGGCATGTGTTATATATCAGGATTTATAGAAATGTAGTGGAAAATGAGTGTTGAAAATTTCAGAGCTCTACATCCCTCCCGCTATTTTTGACGAATTTTTGAAAAAGATGATTTTTTTTTCTTTTATTTTGGTGCATAATAACCCAGCGGACCAAATCTGGTTGGCTTGTAGTTTCGTCCGCCGGATTATTTCAGGCATGTGTTATATATCAGGATTTATAGAACTGTAGTGGAAAATGACTGTTGAAAATTTCAGAGCTCTACATCTCTCCCCCTATTTTTGACGAATTTTTGAAAAACATGATTTTTTTCTTTTATTTTGGTGCATAATAACCCAGCGGACCAAATCTTGTTGGCTTTTAGTTCCGTCCGCCGGATTATTTCAGGCATGTGTTATATATCCGGATTTATAGAAATGTAGTGAAAAATGACTGTTGAAAATTTCAGAGCTCTACATCTCTCCCGCTATTTTTGACGAATTTTTGAAAAACATGATTTTTTTTCTTTTATTTTGGTGCATAATAACCCAGCGGACCAAATCTTGTTGGCTTGTAGTTTCGGCCGCCGGATTATTTCAGGCATGTGTTATATATCAGGATTTATAGAAATGTAGTGGAAAATGACTGTTGAAAATTTCAGAGCTCTACATCTCTCCCGCTATTTTTGACGAATTTTTGAAAAACATGATTTTTTTCTTTTATTTTGGTGCATAATAACCCAGCGGACCAAATCTTGTTGGCTTATAGTTCCGTCCGCCGGATTATTTCAGGCATGAGTTATATATCCGGATTTATAGAAATGTAATGGAAAATGACTGTTGAAAATTTCAGAGCTCTACATCTCTCCCGCTATTTTTGACGAATTTTTGAAAAACATGATTTTTTTTCTTTTATTTTGGTGCATAATAACCCAGCGGACCAAATCTTGTTGGCTTGTAGTTTCGTCAGCCGGATTATTTCAGGCATGTGTTATATATCAGGATTTATAGAAATGTAGTGGAAAATGCCTGTTGAAAATTTCAGAGCTCTACATCTCTCCCGCTATTTTTGACGAATTTTTGAAAAACATAATTTTTTTTCTTTTATTTTGGTGCATAATAACCCAGCGGACCAAATCTTGTTGGCTTGTAGTTTCGTCCACCGGATTATTTCAGGCATGTGTTATATATCAGGATTTATAGAAATGTAGTGAAAAATGACTGTTGAAAATTTCAGAGCTCTACATCTCTCCCGCTATTTTTGACGAATTTTTGAAAAACATGATTTTTTTTCTTTTATTTTGGTGCATAATAACCCAGCGGACCAAATCTTGTTGGCTTGTAGTTTCGTCCGCCGGATTATTTCAGGCATGTGTTATATATCAGGATTTATAGAAATGTAGTGAAAAATGACTGTTGAAAATTTCAGAGCTCTACATCTCTCCCGCTATTTTTGACGAATTTTTGAAAAACATGATTTTTTTTCTTTTATTTTGGTGCATAATAACCCAGCGGACCAAATCTTGTTGGCTTGTAGTTTCGTCCGCCGGATTATTTCAGGCATGTGTTATATATCAGGATTTATAGAAATGTAGTGGAAAATGAGTGTTGAAAATTTCAGAGCTCTACATCCCTCCCGCTATTTTTGACGAATTTTTGAAAAACATGATTTTTTTCTTTTATTTTGGTGCATAATAACCCAGCGGACCAAATCTTGTTGGCTTATAGTTCCGTCCGCGGGATTATTTCAGGCATGAGTTATATATCCGGATTTATAGAAATGTAATGGAAAATGACTGTTGAAAATTTCAGAGCTCTACATCTCTCCCGCTATTTTTGACGAATTTTTGAAAAACATGATTTTTTTTCTTTTATTTTGCTGCATAATAACCCAGCGGACCAAATCTTGTTGGCTTGTAGTTTCGTCCGCCGGATTATTTCAGGCATGTGTTATATATCACGATTTATAGAAATGTAGTGGAAAATGACTGTTGAAAATTTCAGAGCTCTACATCTCTCCCGCTATTTTTGACGAATTTTTGAAAAACATAATTTTTTTTCTTTTATTTTGGTGCATAATAACCCAGCGGACCAAATCTTGTTGGCTTATAGTTCCGTCCGCCGGATTATTTCAGGCATGAGTTATATATCCGGATTTATAGAAATGTAATGGAAAATGACTGTTGAAAATTTCAGAGCTCTACATCTCTCCCGCTATTTTTGACGAATTTTTGAAAAACATGATTTTTTTTCTTTTATTTTGCTGCATAATAACCCAGCGGACCAAATCTTGTTGGCTTGTAGTTTCGTCCGCCGGATTATTTCAGGCATGTGTTATATATCACGATTTATAGAAATGTAGTGGAAAATGACTGTTGAAAATTTCAGAGCTCTACATCTCTCCCGCTATTTTTGACGAATTTTTGAAAAACATAATTTTTTTTCTTTTATTTTGGTGCATAATAACCCAGCGGACCAAATCTTGTTGGCTTATAGTTCCGTCCGCCGGATTATTTCAGGCATGAGTTATATATCCGGATTTATAGAAATGTAATGGAAAATGACTGTTGAAAATTTCAGAGCTCTACATCTCTCCCGCTATTTTTGACGAATTTTTGAAAAACATGATTTTTTTTCTTTTATTTTGCTGCATAATAACCCAGCGGACCAAATCTTGTTGGCTTGTAGTTTCGTCAGCCGGATTATTTCAGGCATGTGTTATATATCAGGATTTATATAAATGTAGTGGAAAATGAGTGTTGAAAATTTCAGAGCTCTACATCCCTCCCGCTATTTTTGACGAATTTTTGAAAAAGATGATTTTTTTTTCTTTTATTTTGGTGCATAATAACCCAGCGGACCAAATCTTGTTGGCTTGTAGTTTCGTCCGCCGGATTATTTCAGGCATGTGTTATATATCAGGATTTATAGAAATGTAGTGAAAAATGACTGTTGAAAATTTCAGAGCTCTACATCTCTCCCGCTATTTTTGACGAATTTTTGAAAAACATGATTTTTTTTCTTTTATTTTGGTGCATAATAACCCAGCGGACCAAATCTTGTTGGCTTGTAGTTTCGTCCGCCGGATTATTTCAGGCATGTGTTATATATCAGGATTTATAGAAATGTAGTGGAAAATGACTGTTGAAAATTTCAGAGCTCTACATCTCTCCCGCTATTTTTGACGAATTTTTGAAAAACATAATTTTTTTTCTTTTATTTTGGTGCATAATAACCCAGCGGACCAAATCTTGTTGGCTTATAGTTCCGTCCGCCGGATTATTTCAGGCATGAGTTATATATCCGGATTTATAGAAATGTAATGGAAAATGACTGTTGAAAATTTCAGAGCTCTACATCTCTCCCGCTATTTTTGACGAATTTTTGAAAAACATGATTTTTTTTCTTTTATTTTGCTGCATAATAACCCAGCGGACCAAATCTTGTTGGCTTGTAGTTTCGTCAGCCGGATTATTTCAGGCATGTGTTATATATCAGGATTTATAGAAATGTAGTGGAAAATGAGTGTTGAAAATTTCAGAGCTCTACATCCCTCCCGCTAATTTTGACGAATTTTTGAAAAAGATGATTTTTTTTTCTTTTATTTTGGTGCATAATTACCCAGCGGACCAAATCTTGTTGGCTTGTAGTTTCGTCCGCCGGATTATTTCAGGCATGTGTTATATATCAGGATTTATAGAAATGTAGTGAAAAATGACTGTTGAAAATTTCAGAGCTCTACATCTCTCCCGCTATTTTTGACGAATTTTTGAAAAACATGATTTTTTTTCTTTTATTTTGGTGCATAATAACCCAGCGGACCAAATCTTGTTGGCTTGTAGTTTCGTCCGCCGGATTATTTCAGGCATGTGTTATATATCAGGATTTATAGAAATATAGTGGAAAATGACTGTTGAAAATTTCAGAGCTCTACATCTCTCCCGCTATTTTTGACGAATTTTTGAAAAACATGATTTTTTTCTTTTATTTTGGTGCATAATAACCCAGCGGACCAAATCTTGTTGGCTTATAGTTCCGTCCGCCGGATTATTTCAGGCATGAGTTATATATCCGGATTTATAGAAATGTAATGGAAAATGACTGTTGAAAATTTCAGAGCTCTACATCTCTCCCGCTATTTTTGACGAATTTTTGAAAAACATGATTTTTTTTCTTTTATTTTGCTGCATAATAACCCAGCGGACCAAATCTTGTTGGCTTGTAGTTTCGTCAGCCGGATCATTTCAGGCATGTGTTATATATCAGGATTTATAGAAATGTAGTGGAAAATGAGTGTTGAAAATTTCAGAGCTCTACATCCCTCCCGCTATTTTTGACGAATTTTTGAAAAAGATGATTTTTTTTTCTTTTATTTTGGTGCATAATAACCCAGCGGACCAAATCTTGTTGGCTTGTAGTTTCGTCCGCCGGATTATTTCAGGCATGTGTTATATATCAGGATTTATAGAAATGTAGTGAAAAATGACTGTTGAAAATTTCAGAGCTCTACATCTCTCCCGCTATTTTTGACGAATTTTTGAAAAACATGATTTTTTTCTTTTATTTTGGTGCATAATAACCCAGCGGACCAAATCTTGTTGGCTTATAGTTCCGTCCGCCGGATTATTTCAGGCATGAGTTATATATCCGGATTTATAGAAATGTAATGGAAAATGACTGTTGAAAATTTCAGAGCTCTACATCTCTCCCGCTATTTTTGACGAATTTTTGAAAAACATGATTTTTTTTCTTTTATTTTGCTGCATAATAACCCAGCGGACCAAATCTTGTTGGCTTGTAGTTTCGTCCGCCGGATTATTTCAGGCATGTGTTATATATCACGATTTATAGAAATGTAGTGGAAAATGACTGTTGAAAATTTCAGAGCTCTACATCTCTCCCGCTATTTTTGACGAATTTTTGAAAAACATAATTTTTTTTCTTTTATTTTGGTGCATAATAACCCAGCGGACCAAATCTTGTTGGCTTATAGTTCCGTCCGCCGGATTATTTCAGGCATGAGTTATATATCCGGATTTATAGAAATGTAATGGAAAATGACTGTTGAAAATTTCAGAGCTCTACATCTCTCCCGCTATTTTTGACGAATTTTTGAAAAACATGATTTTTTTTCTTTTATTTTGCTGCATAATAACCCAGCGGACCAAATCTTGTTGGCTTGTAGTTTCGTCAGCCGGATTATTTCAGGCATGTGTTATATATCAGGATTTATAGAAATGTAGTGGAAAATGAGTGTTGAAAATTTCAGAGCTCTACATCCCTCCCGCTAATTTTGACGAATTTTTGAAAAAGATGATTTTTTTTTCTTTTATTTTGGTGCATAATTACCCAGCGGACCAAATCTTGTTGGCTTGTAGTTTCGTCCGCCGGATTATCTGAGGCATGTGTTATATATCAGGATTTATAGAAATGTAGTGGAAAATGAGTGTTGAAAATTTCAGAGCTCTACATCCCTCCCGCTAATTTTGACGAATTTTTGAAAAAGATGATTTTTTTTTCTTTTATTTTGGTGCATAATTACCCAGCGGACCAAATCTTGTTGGCTTGTAGTTTCGTCCGCCGGATTATCTGAGGCATGTGTTATATATCAGGATTTATAGAAATGTAGTGGAAAATGAGTGTTGAAAATTTCAGAGCTCTACATCTCTCCCGCTATTTTTGACGAATTTTTGAAAAACATGATTTTTTTTCTTTTATTTTGCTGCATAATAACCCAGCGGACCAAATCTTGTTGGCTTGTAGTTTCGTCAGCCGGATTATTTCAGGCATGTGTTATATATCAGGATTTATAGAAATGTAGTGGAAAATGAGTGTTGAAAATTTCAGAGCTCTACATCCCTCCCGCTATTTTTGACGAATTTTTGAAAAAGATGATTTTTTTTTCTTTTATTTTGGTGCATAATAACCCAGCGGACCAAATCTGGTTGGCTTGTAGTTTCGTCCGCCGGATTATTTCAGGCATGTGTTATATATCAGGATTTATAGAACTGTAGTGGAAAATGACTGTTGAAAATTTCAGAGCTCTACATCTCTCCCCCTATTTTTGACGAATTTTTGAAAAACATGATTTTTTTCTTTTATTTTGGTGCATAATAACCCAGCGGACCAAATCTTGTTGGCTTTTAGTTCCGTCCGCCGGATTATTTCAGGCATGTGTTATATATCCGGATTTATAGAAATGTAGTGAAAAATGACTGTTGAAAATTTCAGAGCTCTACATCTCTCCCGCTATTTTTGACGAATTTTTGAAAAACATGATTTTTTTTCTTTTATTTTGGTGCATAATAACCCAGCGGACCAAATCTTGTTGGCTTGTAGTTTCGGCCGCCGGATTATTTCAGGCATGTGTTATATATCAGGATTTATAGAAATGTAGTGGAAAATGACTGTTGAAAATTTCAGAGCTCTACATCTCTCCCGCTATTTTTGACGAATTTTTGAAAAACATGATTTTTTTCTTTTATTTTGGTGCATAATAACCCAGCGGACCAAATCTTGTTGGCTTATAGTTCCGTCCGCCGGATTATTTCAGGCATGAGTTATATATCCGGATTTATAGAAATGTAATGGAAAATGACTGTTGAAAATTTCAGAGCTCTACATCTCTCCCGCTATTTTTGACGAATTTTTGAAAAACATGATTTTTTTTCTTTTATTTTGGTGCATAATAACCCAGCGGACCAAATCTTGTTGGCTTGTAGTTTCGTCAGCCGGATTATTTCAGGCATGTGTTATATATCAGGATTTATAGAAATGTAGTGGAAAATGCCTGTTGAAAATTTCAGAGCTCTACATCTCTCCCGCTATTTTTGACGAATTTTTGAAAAACATAATTTTTTTTCTTTTATTTTGGTGCATAATAACCCAGCGGACCAAATCTTGTTGGCTTGTAGTTTCGTCCACCGGATTATTTCAGGCATGTGTTATATATCAGGATTTATAGAAATGTAGTGAAAAATGACTGTTGAAAATTTCAGAGCTCTACATCTCTCCCGCTATTTTTGACGAATTTTTGAAAAACATGATTTTTTTTCTTTTATTTTGGTGCATAATAACCCAGCGGACCAAATCTTGTTGGCTTGTAGTTTCGTCCGCCGGATTATTTCAGGCATGTGTTATATATCAGGATTTATAGAAATGTAGTGAAAAATGACTGTTGAAAATTTCAGAGCTCTACATCTCTCCCGCTATTTTTGACGAATTTTTGAAAAACATGATTTTTTTTCTTTTATTTTGGTGCATAATAACCCAGCGGACCAAATCTTGTTGGCTTGTAGTTTCGTCCGCCGGATTATTTCAGGCATGTGTTATATATCAGGATTTATAGAAATGTAGTGGAAAATGAGTGTTGAAAATTTCAGAGCTCTACATCCCTCCCGCTATTTTTGACGAATTTTTGAAAAACATGATTTTTTTCTTTTATTTTGGTGCATAATAACCCAGCGGACCAAATCTTGTTGGCTTATAGTTCCGTCCGCGGGATTATTTCAGGCATGAGTTATATATCCGGATTTATAGAAATGTAATGGAAAATGACTGTTGAAAATTTCAGAGCTCTACATCTCTCCCGCTATTTTTGACGAATTTTTGAAAAACATGATTTTTTTTCTTTTATTTTGCTGCATAATAACCCAGCGGACCAAATCTTGTTGGCTTGTAGTTTCGTCAGCCGGATTATTTCAGGCATGTGTTATATATCAGGATTTATAGAAATGTAGTGGAAAATGAGTGTTGAAAATTTCAGAGCTCTACATCCCTCCCGCTAATTTTGACGAATTTTTGAAAAAGATGATTTTTTTTTCTTTTATTTTGGTGCATAATTACCCAGCGGACCAAATCTTGTTGGCTTGTAGTTTCGTCCGCCGGATTATCTCAGGCATGTGTTATATATCAGGATTTATAGAAATGTAGTGAAAAATGACTGTTGAAAATTTCAGAGCTCTACATCTCTCCCGCTATTTTTGACGAATTTTTGAAAAACATGATTTTTTTTCTTTTATTTTGGTGCATAATAACCCAGCGGACCAAATCTTGTTGGCTTGTAGTTTCGTCCGCCGGATTATTTCAGGCATGTGTTATATATCAGGATTTATAGAAATGTAGTGAAAAATGACTGTTGAAAATTTCAGAGCTCTACATCTCTCCCGCTATTTTTGACGAATTTTTGAAAAACATGATTTTTTTTCTTTTATTTTGGTGCATAATAACCCAGCGGACCAAATCTTGTTGGCTTGTAGTTTCGTCAGCCGGATTATTTCAGGCATGTGTTATATATCAGGATTTATATAAATGTAGTGGAAAATGAGTGTTGAAAATTTCAGAGCTCTACATCCCTCCCGCTATTTTTGACGAATTTTTGAAAAAGATGATTTTTTTTTCTTTTATTTTGGTGCATAATAACCCAGCGGACCAAATCTTGTTGGCTTGTAGTTTCGTCCGCCGGATTATTTCAGGCATGTGTTATATATCAGGATTTATAGAAATGTAGTGAAAAATGACTGTTGAAAATTTCAGAGCTCTACATCTCTCCCGCTATTTTTGACGAATTTTTGAAAAACATGATTTTTTTTCTTTTATTTTGGTGCATAATAACCCAGCGGACCAAATCTTGTTGGCTTGTAGTTTCGTCCGCCGGATTATTTCAGGCATGTGTTATATATCAGGATTTATAGAAATGTAGTAGAAAATGACTGTTGAAAATTTCAGAGCTCTACATCTCTCCCGCTATTTTTGACGAATTTTTGAAAAACATAATTTTTTTTCTTTTATTTTGGTGCATAATAACCCAGCGGACCAAATCTTGTTGGCTTATAGTTCCGTCCGCCGGATTATTTCAGGCATGAGTTATATATCCGGATTTATAGAAATGTAATGGAAAATGACTGTTGAAAATTTCAGAGCTCTACATCTCTCCCGCTATTTTTGACGAATTTTTGAAAAACATGATTTTTTTTCTTTTATTTTGCTGCATAATAACCCAGCGGACCAAATCTTGTTGGCTTGTAGTTTCGTCAGCCGGATTATTTCAGGCATGTGTTATATATCAGGATTTATAGAAATGTAGTGGAAAATGAGTGTTGAAAATTTCAGAGCTCTACATCCCTCCCGCTAATTTTGACGAATTTTTGAAAAAGATGATTTTTTTTTCTTTTATTTTGGTGCATAATTACCCAGCGGACCAAATCTTGTTGGCTTGTAGTTTCGTCCGCCGGATTATTTCAGGCATGTGTTATATATCAGGATTTATAGAAATGTAGTGAAAAATGACTGTTGAAAATTTCAGAGCTCTACATCTCTCCCGCTATTTTTGACGAATTTTTGAAAAACATGATTTTTTTTCTTTTATTTTGGTGCATAATAACCCAGCGGACCAAATCTTGTTGGCTTGTAGTTTCGTCCGCCGGATTATTTCAGGCATGTGTTATATATCAGGATTTATAGAAATATAGTGGAAAATGAGTGTTGAAAATTTCAGAGCTCTACATCTCTCCCGCTATTTTTGACGAATTTTTGAAAAACATGATTTTTTTCTTTTATTTTGGTGCATAATAACCCAGCGGACCAAATCTTGTTGGCTTGTAGTTTCGTCCGCCGGATTATTTCAGGCATGTGTTATATATCAGGATTTATAGAACTGTAGTGGAAAATGACTGTTGAAAATTTCAGAGCTCTACATCTCTCCCCCTATTTTTGACGAATTTTTGAAAAACATGATTTTTTTCTTTTATTTTGGTGCATAATAACCCAGCGGACCAAATCTTGTTGGCTTGTAGTTTCGTCCGCCGGATTATTTCAGGCATGTGTTATATATCAGGATTTATAGAACTGTAGTGGAAAATGACTGTTGAAAATTTCAGAGCTCTACATCCCTCCCGCTATTTTTGACGAATTTTTGAAAAAGATGATTTTTTTTTCTTTTATTTTGGTGCATAATAACCCAGCGGACCAAATCTTGTTGGCTTGTAGTTTCGTCCGCCGGATTATTTCAGGCATGAGTTATATATCCGGATTTATAGAAATGTAGTGGAAAATGACTGTTGAAAATTTCAGAGCTCTACATCTCTCCCGCTATTTTTGACGAATTTTTGAAAAACATGATTTTTTTTCTTTTATTTTGGTGCATAATAACCCAGCGGACCAAATCTTGTTGGCTTGTAGTTTCGGCCGCCGGATTATTTCAGGCATGTGTTATATATCAGGATTTATAGAAATGTAGTGGAAAATGACTGTTGAAAATTTCAGAGCTCTACATCTCTCCCGCTATTTTTGACGAATTTTTGAAAAACATGATTTTTTTCTTTTATTTTGGTGCATAATAACCCAGCGGACCAAATCTTGTTGGCTTATAGTTCCGTCCGCCGGATTATTTCAGGCATGAGTTATATATCCGGATTTATAGAAATGTAATGGAAAATGACTGTTGAAAATTTCAGAGCTCTACATCTCTCCCGCTATTTTTGACGAATTTTTGAAAAACATGATTTTTTTTCTTTTATTTTGCTGCATAATAACCCAGCGGACCAAATCTTGTTGGCTTGTAGTTTCGTCCGCCGGATTATTTCAGGCATGTGTTATATATCACGATTTATAGAAATGTAGTGGAAAATGACTGTTGAAAATTTCAGAGCTCTACATCTCTCCCGCTATTTTTGACGAATTTTTGAAAAACATAATTTTTTTTCTTTTATTTTGGTGCATAATAACCCAGCGGACCAAATCTTGTTGGCTTATAGTTCCGTCCGCCGGATTATTTCAGGCATGAGTTATATATCCGGATTTATAGAAATGTAATGGAAAATGACTGTTGAAAATTTCAGAGCTCTACATCTCTCCCGCTATTTTTGACGAATTTTTGAAAAACATGATTTTTTTTCTTTTATTTTGCTGCATAATAACCCAGCGGACCAAATCTTGTTGGCTTGTAGTTTCGTCAGCCGGATTATTTCAGGCATGTGTTATATATCAGGATTTATAGAAATGTAGTGGAAAATGAGTGTTGAAAATTTCAGAGCTCTACATCCCTCCCGCTAATTTTGACGAATTTTTGAAAAAGATGATTTTTTTTTCTTTTATTTTGGTGCATAATTACCCAGCGGACCAAATCTTGTTGGCTTGTAGTTTCGTCCGCCGGATTATCTGAGGCATGTGTTATATATCAGGATTTATAGAAATGTAGTGGAAAATGAGTGTTGAAAATTTCAGAGCTCTACATCCCTCCCGCTAATTTTGACGAATTTTTGAAAAAGATGATTTTTTTTTCTTTTATTTTGGTGCATAATTACCCAGCGGACCAAATCTTGTTGGCTTGTAGTTTCGTCCGCCGGATTATTTCAGGCATGTGTTATATATCAGGATTTATAGAAATGTAGTGAAAAATGACTGTTGAAAATTTCAGAGCTCTACATCTCTCCCGCTATTTTTGACGAATTTTTGAAAAACATGATTTTTTTTCTTTTATTTTGCTGCATAATAACCCAGCGGACCAAATCTTGTTGGCTTGTAGTTTCGTCAGCCGGATTATTTCAGGCATGTGTTATATATCAGGATTTATAGAAATGTAGTGGAAAATGAGTGTTGAAAATTTCAGAGCTCTACATCCCTCCCGCTATTTTTGACGAATTTTTGAAAAAGATGATTTTTTTTTCTTTTATTTTGGTGCATAATAACCCAGCGGACCAAATCTGGTTGGCTTGTAGTTTCGTCCGCCGGATTATTTCAGGCATGTGTTATATATCAGGATTTATAGAACTGTAGTGGAAAATGACTGTTGAAAATTTCAGAGCTCTACATCTCTCCCCCTATTTTTGACGAATTTTTGAAAAACATGATTTTTTTCTTTTATTTTGGTGCATAATAACCCAGCGGACCAAATCTTGTTGGCTTTTAGTTCCGTCCGCCGGATTATTTCAGGCATGTGTTATATATCCGGATTTATAGAAATGTAGTGAAAAATGACTGTTGAAAATTTCAGAGCTCTACATCTCTCCCGCTATTTTTGACGAATTTTTGAAAAACATGATTTTTTTTCTTTTATTTTGGTGCATAATAACCCAGCGGACCAAATCTTGTTGGCTTGTAGTTTCGGCCGCCGGATTATTTCAGGCATGTGTTATATATCAGGATTTATAGAAATGTAGTGGAAAATGACTGTTGAAAATTTCAGAGCTCTACATCTCTCCCGCTATTTTTGACGAATTTTTGAAAAACATGATTTTTTTCTTTTATTTTGGTGCATAATAACCCAGCGGACCAAATCTTGTTGGCTTATAGTTCCGTCCGCCGGATTATTTCAGGCATGAGTTATATATCCGGATTTATAGAAATGTAATGGAAAATGACTGTTGAAAATTTCAGAGCTCTACATCTCTCCCGCTATTTTTGACGAATTTTTGAAAAACATGATTTTTTTTCTTTTATTTTGGTGCATAATAACCCAGCGGACCAAATCTTGTTGGCTTGTAGTTTCGTCAGCCGGATTATTTCAGGCATGTGTTATATATCAGGATTTATAGAAATGTAGTGGAAAATGCCTGTTGAAAATTTCAGAGCTCTACATCTCTCCCGCTATTTTTGACGAATTTTTGAAAAACATAATTTTTTTTCTTTTATTTTGGTGCATAATAACCCAGCGGACCAAATCTTGTTGGCTTGTAGTTTCGTCCACCGGATTATTTCAGGCATGTGTTATATATCAGGATTTATAGAAATGTAGTGAAAAATGACTGTTGAAAATTTCAGAGCTCTACATCTCTCCCGCTATTTTTGACGAATTTTTGAAAAACATGATTTTTTTTCTTTTATTTTGGTGCATAATAACCCAGCGGACCAAATCTTGTTGGCTTGTAGTTTCGTCCGCCGGATTATTTCAGGCATGTGTTATATATCAGGATTTATAGAAATGTAGTGAAAAATGACTGTTGAAAATTTCAGAGCTCTACATCTCTCCCGCTATTTTTGACGAATTTTTGAAAAACATGATTTTTTTTCTTTTATTTTGGTGCATAATAACCCAGCGGACCAAATCTTGTTGGCTTGTAGTTTCGTCCGCCGGATTATTTCAGGCATGTGTTATATATCAGGATTTATAGAAATGTAGTGGAAAATGAGTGTTGAAAATTTCAGAGCTCTACATCCCTCCCGCTATTTTTGACGAATTTTTGAAAAACATGATTTTTTTCTTTTATTTTGGTGCATAATAACCCAGCGGACCAAATCTTGTTGGCTTATAGTTCCGTCCGCGGGATTATTTCAGGCATGAGTTATATATCCGGATTTATAGAAATGTAATGGAAAATGACTGTTGAAAATTTCAGAGCTCTACATCTCTCCCGCTATTTTTGACGAATTTTTGAAAAACATGATTTTTTTTCTTTTATTTTGCTGCATAATAACCCAGCGGACCAAATCTTGTTGGCTTGTAGTTTCGTCAGCCGGATTATTTCAGGCATGTGTTATATATCAGGATTTATAGAAATGTAGTGGAAAATGAGTGTTGAAAATTTCAGAGCTCTACATCCCTCCCGCTAATTTTGACGAATTTTTGAAAAAGATGATTTTTTTTTCTTTTATTTTGGTGCATAATTACCCAGCGGACCAAATCTTGTTGGCTTGTAGTTTCGTCCGCCGGATTATCTCAGGCATGTGTTATATATCAGGATTTATAGAAATGTAGTGAAAAATGACTGTTGAAAATTTCAGAGCTCTACATCTCTCCCGCTATTTTTGACGAATTTTTGAAAAACATGATTTTTTTTCTTTTATTTTGGTGCATAATAACCCAGCGGACCAAATCTTGTTGGCTTGTAGTTTCGTCCGCCGGATTATTTCAGGCATGTGTTATATATCAGGATTTATAGAAATGTAGTGAAAAATGACTGTTGAAAATTTCAGAGCTCTACATCTCTCCCGCTATTTTTGACGAATTTTTGAAAAACATGATTTTTTTTCTTTTATTTTGCTGCATAATAACCCAGCGGACCAAATCTTGTTGGCTTGTAGTTTCGTCAGCCGGATTATTTCAGGCATGTGTTATATATCAGGATTTATAGAAATGTAGTGGAAAATGAGTGTTGAAAATTTCAGAGCTCTACATCCCTCCCGCTATTTTTGACGAATTTTTGAAAAAGATGATTTTTTTTTCTTTTATTTTGGTGCATAATAACCCAGCGGACCAAATCTTGTTGGCTTGTAGTTTCGTCCGCCGGATTATTTCAGGCATGTGTTATATATCAGGATTTATAGAAATGTAGTGAAAAATGACTGTTGAAAATTTCAGAGCTCTACATCTCTCCCGCTATTTTTGACGAATTTTTGAAAAACATGATTTTTTTTCTTTTATTTTGGTGCATAATAACCCAGCGGACCAAATCTTGTTGGCTTGTAGTTTCGTCCGCCGGATTATTTCAGGCATGTGTTATATATCAGGATTTATAGAAATGTAGTGGAAAATGACTGTTGAAAATTTCAGAGCTCTACATCTCTCCCTCTATTTTTGACGAATTTTTGAAAAACATGATTTTTTTTCTTTTATTTTGGTGCATAATAACCCAGCGGACCAAATCTTGTTGGCTTATAGTTTCGTCCGCCGGATTATTTCAGGCATGTGTTATATATCAGGATTTATAGAAATGTAATGGAAAATGACTGTTGAAAATTTCAGAGCTCTACATCTCTCCCTCTATTTTTGACGAATTTTTGAAAAACATGATTTTTTTTCTTTTATTTTGGTGCATAATAACCCAGCGGACCAAATCTTGTTGGCTTGTAGTTTCGTCCGCCGGATTATTTTAGGCATGTGTTATATATCAGGATTTATAGAAATGTAGTGGAAAATGACTGTTGAAAATTTCAGAGCTCTACATCTCTCCCGCTATTTTTGACGAATTTTTGAAAAACATGATTTTTTTCTTTTATTTTGGTGCATAATAACCCAGCGGACCAAATCTTGTTGGCTTATAGTTCCGTCCGCCGGATTATTTCAGGCATGAGTTATATATCCGGATTTATAGAAATGTAATGGAAAATGACTGTTGAAAATTTCAGAGCTCTACATCTCTCCCGCTATTTTTGACGAATTTTTGAAAAACATGATTTTTTTTCTTTTATTTTGCTGCATAATAACCCAGCGGACCAAATCTTGTTGGCTTGTAGTTTCGTCAGCCGGATTATTTCAGGCATGTGTTATATATCAGGATTTATAGAAATGTAGTGGAAAATGAGTGCTGAAAATTTCAGAGCTCTACATCCCTCCCGCTAATTTTGACGAATTTTTGAAAAAGATGATTTTTTTTTCTTTTATTTTGGTGCATAATTACCCAGCGGACCAAATCTTGTTGGCTTGTAGTTTCGTCCGCCGGATTATTTCAGGCATGTGTTATATATCAGGATTTATAGAAATGTAGTGAAAAATGACTGTTGAAAATTTCAGAGCTCTACATCTCTCCCGCTATTTTTGACGAATTTTTGAAAAACATGATTTTTTTTCTTTTATTTTGGTGCATAATAACCCAGCGGACCAAATCTTGTTGGCTTGTAGTTTCGTCCGCCGGATTATTTCAGGCATGTGTTATATATCAGGATTTATAGAAATGTAGTGGAAAATGACTGTTGAAAATTTCAGAGCTCTACATCTCTCCCGCTATTTTTGACGAATTTTTGAAAAACATGATTTTTTTCTTTTATTTTGGTGCATAATAACCCAGCGGACCAAACCTTGTTGGTTTATAGTTCCGTCCGCCGGATTATTTCAGGCATGAGTTATATATCCTGATTTATAGACATGTAATGGAAAATGACTGTTGAAAATTTCAGAGCTCTACATCTCTCCCGCTATTTTTGACAAATTTTTGAAAAACATGATTTTTTTTCTTTTATTTTGTTGCATAATAACCCAGCGGACCAAATCTTGTTGGCTTGTAGTTTCGTCAGCCGGATTATTTCAGGCATGTGTTATATATCAGGATTTATAGAAATGTAGTGGAAAATGAGTGTTGAAAATTTCAGAGCTCTACATCCCTCCCGCTATTTTTGACGAATTTTTGAAAAAGATGATTTTTTTTTCTTTTATTTTGGTGCATAATAACCCAGCGGACCAAATCTTGTTGGCTTGTAGTTTCGTCCGCCGGATTATTTCAGGCATGTGTTATATATCAGGATTTATAGAAATGTAGTGAAAAATGACTGTTGAAAATTTCAGAGCTCTACATCTCTCCCTCTATTTTTGACGAATTTTTGAAAAACATGATTTTTTTTCTTTTATTTTGGTGCATAATAACCCAGCGGACCAAATCTTGTTGGCTTGTAGTTTCGTCCGCCGGATTATTTCAGGCATGTGTTATATATCAGGATTTATAGAAATGTAGTGGAAAATGACTGTTGAAAATTTCAGAGCTCTACATCTCTCCCGCTATTTTTGACGAATTTTTGAAAAACATGATTTTTTTTCTTTTATTTTGGTGCATAATAACCCAGCGGACCAAATCTTGTTGGCTTGTAGTTTCGTCCGCCGGATTATTTCAGGCATGTGTTATATATCAGGATTTATAGAAATGTAGTGGAAAATGACTGTTGAAAATTTCAGAGCTCTACATCTATCCCGCTATTTTTGACGAATTTTTGAAAAACATGATTTTTTTCTTTTATTTTGGTGCATAATAACCCAGCGGACCAAATCTTGTTGGCTTATAGTTCCGTCCGCCGGATTATTTCAGGCATGAGTTATATATCCGGATTTATAGAAATGTAATGGAAAATGACTGTTGAAAATTTCAGAGCTCTACATCTCTCCCGCTATTTTTGACGAATTTTTGAAAAACATGATTTTTTTTCTTTTATTTTGGTGCATAATAACCCAGCGGACCAAATCTTGTTGGCTTGTAGTTTCGTCCGCCGGATTATTTCAGGCATGTGTTATATATCAGGACTTATAGAAATGTAGTGGAAAATGAGTGTTGAAAATTTCAGAGCTCTACATCCCTCCCGCTATTTTTGACGAATTTTTGAAAAAGATGATTTTTTTTTCTTTTATTTTGGTGCATAATAACCCAGCGGACCAAATCTTGTTGGCTTATAGTTTCGTCCGCCGGATTATTTCAGGCATGTGTTATATATCAGGATTTATAGAAATGTAGTGAAAAATGACTACTGAAAATTTCAGAGCTCTACATCTCTCCCGCTATTTTTGACAAATTTTTGAAAAACATGATTTTTTTTCTTTTATTTTGGTGCATAATAACCCAGCGGACCAAATCTTGTTGGCTTGTAGTTTCGTCCGCCGGATTATTTCAGGCATGTGTTATATATCAGGATTTATAGAAATGTAGTGGAAAATGACTGTTAAAAATTTCAGAGCTCTACATCTCTCCCGCTATTTTTGACGAATTTTTGAAAAACATGATTTTTTTCTTTTATTTTGGTGCATAATAACCCAGCGGACCAAATCTTGTTGGCTTATAGTTCCGTCCGCGGGATTATTTCAGGCATGAGTTATATATCCGGATTTATAGAAATGTAATGGAAAATGACTGTTGAAAATTTCAGAGCTCTACATATCTCCCGCTATTTTTGACGAATTTTTGAAAAACATGATTTTTTTTCTTTTATTTTGCTGCATAATAACCCAGCGGACCAAATCTTGTTGGCTTGTAGTTTCGTCAGCCGGATTATTTCAGGCATGTGTTATATATCAGGATTTATAGAAATGTAGTGGAAAATGAGTGTTGAAAATTTCAGAGCTCTACATCTCTCCCGCTATTTTTGACGAATTTTTGAAAAACATGATTTTTTTTCTTTTATTTTGGTGCATAATAACCCAGCGGACCAAATCTTGTTGGCTTGTAGTTTCGTCCGCCGGATTATTTCAGGCATGTGTTATATATCAGGATTTATAGAAATGTAGTGAAAAATGACTGTTGAAAATTTCAGAGCTCTACATCTCTCCCGCTATTTTTGACGAATTTTTGAAAAACATGATTTTTTTTCTTTTATTTTGGTGCATAATAACCCAGCGGACCAAATCTTGTTGGCTTTTAGTTCCGTCCGCCGGATTATTTCAGGCATGTGTTATATATCCGGATTTATAGAAATGTAGTGGAAAATGACTGTTGAAAATTTCAGAGCTCTACATCTCTCCCGCTATTTTTGCCGAATTTTTGAAAAACATGATTCTTTCCTTTTATTTTGGTGCATAATAACCCAGCGGATCAAATCTTGTTGGCTTGTAGTTCCGTCCGACGGATTATTTCAGGCATGTGTTATATATCCGGATTTATAGAAATGTAGTGGAAAATGACTGTTGAAAATTTCAGAGCTCTACATCTCTCCCGCTATTTTTGACGAATTTTTGAAAAAGATGATTTTTTTTTCTTTTATTTTGGTGCATAATAACCCAGCGGACCAAATCTTGTTGGCTTGTCGGTTCGTCCGCCGGATTATTTCAGGCATGTGTTATATATCAGGATTTATAGAAATATAGTGAAAAATGACTGTTGAAAATTTCAGAGCTCTACATCGCTCCCGCTATTTTTGACGAATTTTTGAAAAACATGATTTTTTTTCTTTTATTTTGGTGCATAATAACCCAGCGGACCAAATCTTGTTGGCTTGTAGTTTCGTCCGCCGGATTATTTCAGGCATGTGTTATATATCAGGATTTATAGAAATGTAGTGAAAAATGACTGTTGAAAATTTCAGAGCTCTACATCTCTCCCGCTATTTTTGACGAATTTTTGAAAAACATGATTTTTTTTCTTTTATTTTGGTGCATAATAACCCAGCGGACCAAATCTTGTTGGCTTTTAGTTCCGTCCGCCGGATTATTTCAGGCATGTGTTATATATCCGGATTTATAGAAATGTAGTGGAAAATGACTGTTGAAAATTTCAGAGCTCTACATCTCTCCCGCTATTTTTGCCGAATTTTTGAAAAACATGATTCTTTCCTTTTATTTTGGTGCATAATAACCCAGCGGATCAAATCTTGTTGGCTTGTAGTTCCGTCCGACGGATTATTTCAGGCATGTGTTATATATCCGGATTTATAGAAATGTAGTGGAAAATGACTGTTGAAAATTTCAGAGCTCTACATCTCTCCCGCTATTTTTGACGAATTTTTGAAAAAGATGATTTTTTTTTCTTTTATTTTGGTGCATAATAACCCAGCGGACCAAATCTTGTTGGCTTGTCGGTTCGTCCGCCGGATTATTTCAGGCATGTGTTATATATCCGGATTTATAGAAATGTAGTGGAAAATGACTGTTGAAAATTTCAGAGCTCTACATCTCTCCCGCTATTTTTGACGAATTTTTGAAAAAACATGATTTTTTTTCTTTTATTTTGGTGCATAATAACCCAGCGGACCAAATCTTGTTGGCTTGTAGTTTCGTCCGCCGGATTATTTCAGGCATGTGTTATATATAAGGATTTATAGAAATGTAGTGGAAAATGACTGTTGAAAATTTCAGAGCTCTACATCTCTCCGGTTATTTTTGACGAATTTTTGAAAAACATGATTTTTTTCCTTTTATTTTGGTGCATAATAACCCAGCGGACCAAATCTTGTTGGCTTGTAGTTCCGTCCGCCGGATTATTTCAGGCATGTGTTATATATCCGGATTTATAGAAATGTAGTGGAAAATGACTGTTGAAAATTTCAGAGCTCTACATCTCTCCCGCTATGTTTGACGAATTTTTGAACATGATTTTTTTTCTTTTATTTTGGTGCATAATAACCCAGCGGACCAAATCTTGTTGGCTTGTAGTTTCGTCCGCCGGATTATTTCAGGCATGTGTTATATATCAGGATTTATAGAAATGTAGTGGAAAATGACTGTTGAAAATTTCAGAGCTCTACATCTATCCCGCTATTTTTGACGAATTTTTGAAAAACATGATTTTTTTCTTTTATTTTGGTGCATAATAACCCAGCGGACCAAATCTTGTTGGCTTGTAGTTTCGTCCGCCGGATTATTTCAGGCATGTGTTATATATCAGGATTTATAGAAATGTAGTGGAAAATGAGTGTTGAAAAGTTCAGAGCTCTACATCTCTCCCGCTATTTTTGACGAATTTTTGAAAAACATGATTTTTTTTCTTTTATTTTGGTGCATAATAACCCAGCGGACCAAATCTTGTTGGCTTGTAGTTTCGTCCGCCGGATTATTTCAGGCATGTGTTATATATCAGGATTTATAGAAATGTAGTGGAAAATTAGTGTTGAAAATTTCAGAGCTCTACATCCCTCCCGCTATTTTTGACGAATTTTTGAAAAAGATGATTTTTTTTTCTTTTATTTTGGTGCATAATAACCCAGCGGACCAAACCTTGTTGGCTTGTAGTTTCGTTCGCCGGATTATTTCAGGCATGTGTTATATATCAGGATTTCTAGAAATGTAGTGAAAAATGACTGTTGAAAATTTCAGAGCTCTACATCTCTCCCGCTATTTTTGACGAATTTTTGAAAAACATGATTTTTTTTCTTTTATTTTGGTGCATAATAACCCAGCGGACCAAATCTTGTTGGCTTGTAGTTTCGTCCGCCGGATTATTTCAGGCATGTGTTATATATCCGGATTTATAGAAATGTAGTGGAAAATGACTGTTGAAAATTTCAGAGCTCTACATCTCTCCCGCTATTTTTGACGAATTTTTGAAAAACATGATTTTTTTTCTTTTATTTTGGTGCATAATAACCCAGCGGACCAAATCTTGTTGGCTTTTAGTTCCGTCCGCCGGATTATTTCAGGCATGTGTTATATATCCGGATTTATAGAAATGTAGTGGAAAATGACTGTTGAAAAGTTCAGAGCTCTACATCTCTCCCGCTATTTTTGACGAATTTTTGAAAAACATGATTTTTTTCCTTTTATTTTGGTGCATAATAACCCAGCGGATCAAATCTTGTTGGCTTGTAGTTCCGTCCGACGGATTATTTCAGGCATGTGTTATATATCCGGATTTATAGAAATGTAGTGGAAAATGACTATTGAAAATTTCAGAGCTCTACATCTCTCCCGCTATTTTTGACGAATTTTTGAAAAAGATGATTTTTTTTTCTTTTATTTTGGTGCATAATAACCCAGCGGACCAAATCTTGTTGGCTTGTAGTTTCGTCCGCCGGATTATTTCAGGCATGTGTTATATATCAGGATTTATAGAAATGTAGTGGAAAATGACTGTTGAAAATTTCAGAGCTCTACATCTCTCCCGCTATTTTGGACGTATTTTTGAAAAATATGGATGAATTAGAATTTTATATTACCCTGTAGAACATTGTATGGAAAAATATATTTTTATATATTTTTTACAAAATGAAACATATTTTAGCGATTTTATTAACATTTTATGTGTATATATACATATTTTTAAGTTATTTGGTAAAATTTTCAAATACCACGTGCTTTAGTTTACATTTATAGCTCCACGTGCTTTTGACGAATTTTTGAAAAACATGATTTTTTTCTTTTATTTTGGTGCATAATAACCCAGCAGACCAAATCTTGTTGGCTTGTAGTATCGCCCGCCGGATTATTTCAGGCATGTTTTGTATGTCCAGATTTAGGAAAATGTAGTGGAAATCATTCCTGAAAATTTCAGACCTCAACATCTCTCCCGCTTTTTTTGACGAATTTTTGAAAAACATGATTTTTTTTCTTTTATTTTGGTGCATAATAACCCAGCAGACCAAATCTTGTTGGCTTGTAGTATCGCCCGCCGGATTATTTCAGGCATGTGTTGTATGTCCAGATTTAGGAAAATGTAGTGGAAATCATTCCTGTAAATTTCAGACCTCAACATCTCTCCCGCTTTTTTTGACGAATTTTTGAAAAACATGGTTTTTTTTCTTTTATTTTGGTGCATAATAACCCAGCAGACCAAATCTTGTTGGCTTGTAGTATCGCCCGCCGGATTATTTCAGGCATGTGTTGTATGTCCAGATTTAGGAAAATGAAGTGGAAATTATTCCTGAAAATTTCAGACCTCAACATCTCTCCCGCTATTTTTGACGAATTTTAGAAAAACATGATTTTTTTTCTTTTATTTTGGTGCATAATAACCCAGCAGAATAAATCTTGTTGGCTTGTAGTATCGCCCGCCGGATTATTTCAGGCATGTGTTGTATGTCCAGATTTAGGAAAATGTAGTGGAAATCATTCCTGTAAATTTCAGACCTCAACATCTCTCCCGCTTTTTTTGACGAATTTTTGAAAAACATGATTTTTTTTCTTTTATTTTGGTGCATAATAACCCAGCAGACCAAATCTTGTTGGCTTGTAGTATCGCCCGCCGGATTATTTCAGGCATGTGTTGTATGTCCAGATTTAGGAAAATGTAGTGGAAATCATTCCTGAAAATTTCAGACCTCAACATCTCTCTCGCTTTTTTTGACGAATTTTTGAAAAACATGATTTTTTTCTTTTATTTTGGTGCATAATAACCCAGCAGACCAAATCTTGTTGGCTTGTAGTATCGCCCGCCGGATTATTTCAGGCATGTTTTGTATGTCCAGATTTAGGAAAATGTAGTGGAAATCATTCCTGAAAATTTCAGACCTCAACATCTCTCGCGCTTTTTTTGACGAATTTTTGAAAAACATGATTTTTTTTCTTTTATTTTGGTGCATAATAACCCAGCAGACCAAATCTTGTTGGCTTGTAGTATCGCCCGCCGGATTATTTCAGGCATGTTTTGTATGTCCAGATTTAGGAAAATGTAGTGGAAATCATTCCTGAAAATTTCAGACCTCAACATCTCTCCCGCTTTTTTTGACGAATTTTTGAAAAACATGATTTTTTTTCTTTTATTTTGGTGCATAATAACCCAGCAGACCAAATCTTGTTGGCTTGTAGTATCGCTCGCCGGATTATTTCAGGCATGTGTTGTATGTCCAGATTTAGGAAAATGTAGTGGAAATCATTCCTGAAAATTTCAGACCTCAACATCTCTCCCGCTATTTTTGACGAATTTTTGAAAAATATGGAAGAATTAGAATTTTATATTACCCTGTAGAACATTGTATAGAAATATATATTTTTATATATTTTTTACAAAATGAAACATATTTTTGCGATTTTATTAACATTTTATGTGTATATATACATATTTTTAAGTTATTTGCTAAAATTTTCAAATACCACGTGCTTTTGTTTACATTTATAGCTCCACGTGCTTTTGTTTACATTTATACCACCACCTGCGTTTTGTTTACATTTATAACGACCACGTGCTTCTCTGCTGTTTGTTATTTACACAAAAATCAGCTGTTATATAGGAGTACTAATGATTACTTGTTAGATCTTGTTAGCTCGAGGACTTGGATCTTGTTATCTCAAGTACTTGGATCTTGTTAAATTCACTGTCGTAAGTACTCGAGTTTACAGATCTAACGAGTAATCGTTAGATCTTGTTAATAGAGTTGTGAAAGTATTGAGTATGCCGGTACTGAGTACTCAATACTGACTGTTTTTTTGAGTACTCAATACTAAAACGGTACTACTCAATACTTTTAAAGGTGCAATTTTCCGTAGAAATGTGTATTTATCGTATGAAAATACAACTCTAAAAATAGTACTTTAAAAATACAACTCTATTGTGAAGCAAAGAAATTTATATCGAATTTTTGGGAAAAATTATTTAATTAATTTATTTAAAATTTTTTAAATTAATTAAAATGTAAGTAACAATAGTTATTTAACACGTGTATTTGAATTGTTATTATTTTTCCTAATAAATACGAATTCATATCATTTTTATTTTTAAATTCAAAAAAACCGTTAAAAGTATTGACTAGTATCGAGTACTCAATTGAAAAGTGTTGAGTAGTATTGAGTACTCAAAAAGTATCGAAATTTCACAACTCTACTTGTTAACATTTCTGAGCACGTGGTCCTTATGTAAACAAATAAAAAGTAAACAAAAGGCACGTGGTGCTATAAATGTAAACAAAAGCACGTGGTATTTGAAAATTTATCGACTCGAAGAAAACAAACCCTGAAAAAAAACAAACCGTAAGCAGTTGTTCTCAAACTGTGGCGTGTGCAAAAAAAAAATTCTTGTTTTTAGTATATTATTTCTATCATACTGAAAAACAAGAAAATAAATAGAAAATTGTTAAACACTATAGACAATTATAATTAATGTTTTTATTGCTACTTTTGTATTAATATCAAAGTAAATAATTGAATTAAATTATTTAATAATTTTTTTAATGTTTCAGTACTCCTATAGATTAAAATCCACAATTAATAAAAAAATTATTAGTTTCAGATTTCCATACAGATTTCCATACTTCTTGTGCATCTACTTTAGTGGTACGGGTAAACTCGGAACACTTGTAGAACTCTATCGACGGGAGGGTCATTGCCCAAAAAACTGGATTATATCGACGGGAGGGTCATTGCCCAAAAAACTGGATTATAGAAGTTGCAGGCCTCCATCTTTAAAATTTTTTGAAAAAAACGCCTAATTACCAAAATATATAGGTTATTATTTTTATTCAGCAACACTAAACGACTTCTTGTACATCAACTTTGGTGGTACGGCTGGATCGCCAGACTTGTAGGAATCAATCGACGGGTGGATCATTGGCTAAAAAACTGGATTATAAAAGTTGCAAGCCGCCAACTTTAAAAATTAAAAAAAAACACCTAATTACCAAAAGATATAGGTTGTGATTTTTATTCAGCAACACTAAAGACTTCTTGTGCATCAACTTTGGTGGTACAGGTGGACTCGCCAGACTTGTAGGAATCCATCGACGGGTGGGTCATTGGCCAAAAAACTGGATTATAGAAGTTGCAGGCCGCCAACTTCAAAAATTTTTGAAAAAACGCACACTTACGAAAATATATAGGTTATGATTTTTATTCAGCAACACCAAACGGCTTCTTGTGCATCAATTTTGGTGGTACCGGTAGGCTCGTAAGACTTGTAGAAATCCACCAACGGGTGGGTCATTGTCCAAAAAACTGGATTATAGAAGTTGCGGGCCGCCAACTTCAAAAACTTTTGAAAAAACGCCTAATTATCAAAATATATAGGTTATGATTTTTATTCAGCAACACTAAACGACTTCTTGTGCATCAACTTTATTGGTACCGGTGGACTCGCCAGACTTGTAGGAATCCATCGACGGGTGGGTCATTGCCCAAAAAACTGGATTATAGAAGTTGCAGGCCGCTAACTTTAAAAATTTTTTAAAAAACCCCTAATTACCAATATATATATATAGGTTATGATTTTTATTCAGCAACACTAAACGACTTCTTGTGCATCAACTTTGATGATACCGGTGGACTCGGCAAACTTTTATGAATCCATCGACGGGTGAGTCATTGTCCAAAAAACTGGATTATAGAAGTTGCGGGCCGCCAACTTAAAAAACTTTTGAAAAAACGCCTAATTATCAAAATATATAGGTTATGATTTTTATTCAGCAACACCAAACGACTTCTTGTGCATCAACTTTATTGGTACCGGTGGACTCGCCTGACTTGTAGGAATCCATCGACGGGTGGGTCATTTTTAAAAAACCCCTAATTACCAAAATATATAGGTTATGATTTTTATTCAGCAACACTAAACGACTTCTTGTGCATCAACTTTGGTCGTACCAGTGGACTCGGCAGACTTGTAGGAATCCATTGATGGGTGGGTCATTGCCTAAAAAACTGGATTATAGGAGTTGCAGGCCGCTAACTTTAAAAATTAAAAAAAAAAACGCATACTTACGAAAATATATAGGTTATCCCCTAAATTCATAAACGCTTTGTAAAATTATAGGAGGTTTATTGAACAAATTTTGTATGAAAATGACGTTTTGTAAACCTGCTATAATTTTACAAAGCATTTATGAATTAAGAGGTATGATTTTTATTCAGCAACACCAAACGGCTTCTTGTGCATCAACTTTGGTCATACTGGTAAACTCGGAAGACTTGTGGGAATCCATCGACGGGTGGGTCATTGTCCAAAAAACTGGATTACAGAAGTTGTAGGCCGCGAAATTTCAAACTTTTAAATTTTTTAAAAACACATTTTTAGGCTATAAGAATAAAAGTTAATTTTTTTTGTAAGTTTATTAGAGAAATAAGATGTGGATAATTTATTAAAACATAAATAAATGGCATAAGTAGTTACCAAATTTGCAGAATTGTTTTGTAAAAAATCTTTGCTAAAAGTATATGGATTGGTATTAGAATGAAAGAAAACAAACTTTTTGGCATTCCCCACGGCTTGCTAGCATTAATAGTTTGTTTTTTCTTTTTATTAAACTTTTTCATTCAGGAAGGTTTGTGACCCAACAAGCAAATTCACCATACCAGTGAATTGTTGCAAAAATCCTTTCAGCTTCGAAAAAAAATACAAAAATGATATAACTTTTTACGTTTTTTTATTTTGGCGGAGTATATAATTCCACAATATGACACTGTGTTTTAAATGGTGTCTTCAAATTAGTGTTTTCAATTCGGTTAATCGATTAACCGATCCCTCGATTAATCGCCTCTATTTCGGTTAATGTCGAAACAAATAATTTAAAACTCAAATAATTATTCGACCCGAATAATCGGTTAAAATAGGTCGATTAACCGATTACATTTTTAATATGGAATTTTTCCTTTATTTTTCCCCCAAAACTTCATAATTTTCTTAGCCTTGGCTAAAAAATTGCAAGAAAAGCTTAGAAAAACAAATACTAACTAAAAATACCACCAAACTCTTTAAAAATCGAGAGAAAGTGGACCTTTAGCCGTTAAATACCTTTTTTGGAGAAACTCCAAGCAATTCGGCATTGTATTTAATAAAATTTGTTTGCAAATATTTTAACAAAATATCCAAGTTTCTATTTGTAAAAAAAGCTTTAAAAAACATCGCGAAGGCCCAAATAAAGGTGTTTTTTTAAAACTTTTTCAAAACACACGACGTGTTTGGCACGTTTTAGGAAATACAATAGAAAATGCTTCATTTCTGTTTTAATTCTTTTAAAAATTAAAACTAAATTATATTTCCATGTCCCTTAAGACAAGGTTGCATTTGTTTTAAAACTGTGTCACACAATTGACATATTAATTCTGTAAGAACTCTAGCTTTTCTTACTTCTTTCAAGAGAGTGTGTACAATCGGTTTAAAACCACATCAATTCTACGACATGTTCCACTAGAATACAATGGAACCCGAACCCGTTTCAATGAAATTAAATTTTTATTCGAATTAAAACAAATGACCAAAAAGCAGAAAATGAAAGTTAAAAAATTGAAATTTATATGCAATTTGACCCAGTGTAGAAACGGTAATGACATATCATTATTTTTTGGACTACCAGTAATGACACCCATTTACCTTCTGCATTATTTTAAAACATATAATAATGAGTTACTGATAATGACTTATTTTTATCATTATTTCGAATAGAAAATAATTTTCTAGATTTTTTTGAAAATTTTTTGAAATCTATTTTTAGACTCAATATTTTTTAAACACTGGTAAGGATATATGTAACCACATATTTTTTGATTTTTTGTATGTTGGCGAGTAAGCTTACTTGTGTGCAGGAGGTCAATTATGTTTTTATCTATTAAATATTACATGTCGAGATGGCTCAGACGGTAGAGCTATTGACTGGCAATCTGTAGACCCATGTTCGATTCCCGCACCAGGAAATTTTATTTTAAAAAAAATACAATAAAAAAAATTTTTATTATATAATTTATTTTTTTGGAAATCTATTTTTAGACTCATTATTTTTGTCAGTACTGGTAAGCACATAGGTAACGATATATTTTTTGATTTTTCGTATGCTGGTGTGTAACCATAACCCATTATTTTTCGCGACATCGCCATATAAAGGTAATAAGAAATGTAATAACAAAAGTAACTAGTTACCATTATCAAGTATGTACATAACCACATATCTGGTAATGATTTTCTACACTGGGGACATCTATAACCGCACACTGAGAAAATTGTGTACATGCTATTTATGAATTTTTACATTGATTCAATTAAGTTTCTCTGGAATTCGTTCATTGAAAGTTTTCATTGAACTGATGCAGTTTTTGATAAAATTTTATGAAAAATTTCATATTATTTATTAAAAATTTTATACACCCAAAAAAAGTTTAATTAAAAAGAGCTTCATAAAAATAATTCACTTTGGGAAGAAAACTTCATTAGCTTACTGAAAATTTTCATTAAAACTCGTCTGACGAAATGCTATCTGCGTAACTCGTCGCTCAAAATTTAGGTTATTTTTTTATTACTAATGGCCCTTAGAAAACGGAGACTGAGGAAATCAGGGAGGGGAGAAGGAAGAATCTAAATAAAATCTTCAAAACTCCAGATATAACATTTATTTAAATGCAATATTAAATTTTTTGCGGCGGTATTGACTATTGTTCTTAAATTACTAATATTTGCTAAACCAAAAATCTTTCAGCAGTTCTTTCTGCCATTTTCAATCAAATTTTAGTAGCTTTAGAAAAATTTTTGCAGACCTTTGTCTACTAAGAAAATTTTTAATTGAAAAAAACCTCAGATTCAAAAACTTTTCAAGCTTAGAATATTGAAACTTATTTTAAATATAGCGAGTTTATATGTCACATTGATATTTAACAAAAACAGACAGATCTTTGTGTTTTTATTGATAAAAACTTAAGGAAATACAAATTAATCGATTAATCGCCAATTTTCTCGATTAACCGACCCGAATAACCGGTTAATCAATTTTAGGCATTTTTCGAATAATGCATTAACCGGTTAACCGCCTACGTCGAATAATTGGAAACACTACTTCAAATGCAATAAATTATAAGTGTGTTTGTTTACACACTATTTTTTACAAATCCGTTCGAGTACAAAAAAAAAATAATAAAGAACTAATAAAAAATTTAAGGGGAAATTTTACTAGTTTTTACTTGAAAAATTTCTTGCAGCAAAAACTAGTATATGTTTTTTTTTGTTTAACAAACGATAAAATTGAACACATTTTTATGTGAATCGTTATTAAATTAATTAAGTCTTCTGATTCGCATTAAAGTGTGCACTTTGGGGACGTTTTTATGCGATTTGCGTAAATTTTTTTTTGTTAATTTACTATTCTTATAATTTTTTTGTTCGATTTTACTAGAAATATAATGGTACAAACCTTATATGATATGAATCGCCAAAACGATTACAATAAATTATATGAAATGTCAAAACCATTGCAGAGAAACGTCAAAATGATATTATTTGTAAAGTAGTGGAGAATACTTGACAATTTGATGGCTAAGAAATATCATAGTTTTCTTCTTCGAAAAACCCAAAATTTTATTAAATATTAATTTTTATCTACAAATAATAAATAATTAAACCTTCTCCTGTCCTTTTTAACCAAAATTTGTCATTTTTTATTACAAAATTAAAACGATGTCACGAAACCCTGGTCATAGCGTACCGGAAATAGCCCCTACTTATCCAGCTAGCTCACGGACGACAGGGGAGGTAAGACCCGCTATTTCCGGCAGAGGGTCGGACACTAAAATTTATAAAACTCACAAAAAAAACTACATAAAAAACTAATCTCATAAAAAACCGCAAAACTAAAACAAAAACAAGAAGTAAACGTTGGGACAGAATCCCACAATTACTTAAAAAAAAAAACTCCATTAAACCCTTAAATAAAAACCTACACGAAAACTAACAAAAAGGTACTGTATATTCATAAAAAACAGACGGACGAAAACCTACAATAAACAGAACTGAAACAAAACATTTCGAGGACAAAAGATGGAGCTTGTCCCCCCTAGCCTGCCCACCCTGCCATGGTAACATAAATTGAACGATGACTATGTTACCCCACAAACACTACACTGGTCACTTTAACACATACTTACGTTAACACACCATTTTTAACCTTTAGCCGGACATTGTCTAATTAATGCTCAGCCAAATGAAAACATGTATAATTCTTTTTTCAAAACAATAAATATAATAAAATTTATTTAATATAAAATTTGCCCTAGTCTGTAATTAAATAAGATAAATTCTAAACCTAACCGTAAGTACATAAAAAAACTACAAAATTAATTTTATTTAAACTATACTAATCCTAATACAATTAACAAAAAAAAACCTAACACTAACAAAACCCAAATAACAGGTTAAATTACAAAACTTTAATTTGCCTAACTTTAAAGACCTCTCTAAAGTGGTTTTTCTTTATAGGGTCAAAACTACCCTCACTAATCTCAAACAAGCAGACACTTCACTGTACTTTTGGGCTCACAAATATACACTTAAACTAACACTATTTAAAAACTACACACTATTTAAAAATTATTATAATTGCTGTACTAATACTTTTCTTTTAATTGATTTCAAAAAAACTTAATTAACCAAAAAAAAATCTTTAAAATCTTTTCTATATTTTTCACCAAAATTTCCGCATTTAACCTTTTTTTTTTAATTAATAAATATACTTTTCTTTTTCATATCACTTCTAAATTCAAATTTTCGTATTAAACTCTCTTTTCTTAATTAAATTAATAAATTTTCTTTTTCTTATATCACTTTAGCTTTTTCTTTCTTAAACTAATAAATAACTTTTCATTTACTTTAACTTTGATTTGCCTTTTTTTTTCTTTTTAAAAGACTCACCCACATATTATATATTTAGTTACCAGTTAACCATCAATAAGTTCCATTAAAATACAATAGCCTCCACTAATATATATACGCCAACCAAAAACAAACATGGATGGATCAATGGCGGCTCGATCATTCAATGGTGGCTTGCTAATTCAATGGCGGCTTGTTGGAGCAATGGCTGCTTGATCCATACAAAATATTTACCCGGTGGTTTAACAATTGGTGGTAAACAAAATCGGGATAACCCAGAACTCGGGAGTAGCCAAACAAAACGGGGTGACCAAAAAAAATATTGTGGACTTCTTCTTCTTCTTCTTGGTCTTCTTGATATTTTCCAAAACTGAAGACTTCCACTCAAACAGGAGTCTGCTACAACTTTAGCGAATAAAAAAAGGGTGAATCTACTGGACAACAATCCAATTAACATATTTAAAAAAACAACTGATTTTTTACCTGACTTACCCTTTCTTTTTTTATCCAAAGGCTTGGCGGTTGTGTATTGCAAAAACAAACCAAATTAAATAAAACAAAATACTTCGCGGCAGCGCAACGGTTTCCACTTGCGCTTGGATTGAGAGTTTATACAGCAATGAAGAGCTAAGTTTTCTATCCCAACCGCCAAGCCTCCTTCTAACAAAATCCCCTAACTCCGAAATTCTCTAAAAAGAAAAAATAGCCGCCATCTCCCTTCCGCTCTATTTTTTCTACTATCCAGTGAGCTTTTCGCATTATCTATCCCATTCTTACCCCAGGAATATCGCTCTACCTTACGCAAAGTAATGAAAATAGCGGGAGTCGGTACAAAAGAGCGGAGTAATTTTCATTTGGCTGACATGTCCAGCCCTAAAAAAATATCACCATTTGTTATTATTTTGATAAATTTACCATTTCTTTCACTCTCGTTCTATTTACTCTACCTTTCCCTATTATCATTCCAATTCAGCAAATCAGCTGTCCTACTACTTTAAGTTTACAACCATTCACAACCGGTCTACCGCTACAAATCTTTCGATTTTCCAAGCCCGTCGCCCGAAAAGTGAAAGAGCGGTTGATAGGTATCTAAAGCCCAACGTAGGCAAACGCCCACGCCCTGAGATCCAAATTACATTCTCTACTGACAAGAACAGCCGGGCAACACATTCCCCAACATTCTCGAATGGAAAACCCTAAAATCGTTGATATTCCGACATCCGATCTGACGATCTGGCATCCCAAAAACGTATCAATCAAACTTGGCACCACCCAAAATCGCTACCCCTTCTTCGTTCCAATGAAATTCAGATCTGGCAACTTCCTAAATAAACTCGGTATCTGGTACCGAGTACCCATATAATCGTCAACTTAACACCATTACCTGTCATTCATTAACACTCATGTTAAACTGAGGTTACACGATCAAGATTTTGCTTTCAAGTTGATAACATATACTGCTTGTCAAATTCAGTTGAACTTGAAGCTGTGACGTAGGCTGCATGCAACTTGATAGTCAATTTTGCTTTCAAGATGCCGTCGTCAAGGAAAGAACTAAAAATGCTCGCCTCTGTGGGCTGTTTCCGCACTGTAGGCTGTTCGAAAAGACTTTCTTTTTTTCTTCACATATTCCACAGACATTTTCATGCCAGCAGAAATTGATTTATTATTTATTTTGATTTTTAAATCATTTCGTCGATTTACCGAAATATTCATGTTCCGTATTTTATCAATCGTGTTTTATTGCGGCACAATATTTGTAAAAAGAAAAATAAATTTACAAGAAATTGATCAGCTGTTTAAAACTTGACCGTCAAGTTTTCTCAAAACTTGAAAGCAAAAATTGATATCAAGTTGCTGTTCAATTTTTAAAATGTGAGTGTGTTAGTAAAAAAATGTGAGTGTATTGAAACTTGAAAGGCAAAAATTGATCGTGTAACCCCTATATTAATGAAAAAAACTATTTCCGTTTACAAGATAAAACTTCACGTACTTTCTTAAATTCTCGCTTCTAACCGTTTAAATGAACCTACAAAATAAAACCGCGTGTGAACACAAATTCGAAGGAAAAAGGTAAAATAATTGAAGAAATTAATTAAAAACAAAAGTATATGAATTGTGTGGAAAAATTAGAGAAAGAGCAAATGAAGTGTAATAAAAATATTCTAATAAGAACAAAAATTTAAATTAAAGGTGTATCAAAAAAAACAAAAATGTATGAGAAAATTTAAATCCATGGAAAGCTTGCATGAAAAAAAAACAAAGTATGTAAAAAAAAAAATTACACAAAATGTTCAAAAATTTAACGAGACGAGAAACTAAAAAGGGTAAAAAAAATGATTGAAAGAGAAAAAATCAATGACGCAAAAAGAAGAAGGTATGTAAAACCACAATGTATATAAAAAAAATTTTTACTAAAAACGTGTGTAAAATGGCCTAGAGACGATCAAGCATGATATAAAGCTTGGCATGATGGTTCCGGGTATTTGTTTTCTGTAATTTCCAGCAAACAAGGCATTCCACGATCAAATGCCGTACATGGTGTAGAGCATGCTTGACCGTATATAGGCCGCTAAAAAAAATTAATAAAAGAAATCGGGTAAAAATTTGAACTACAAAACTAAACAAAAAGTGTGTAAAGGCCTCCATACATTTCCAATACTATGTCCAATATATTGGCACAGCATATTCCTCGTTTTGCCACACCATGCAACAAACGATGGCCACCATACTTCATGCAATATATGATCTCAACATAACCTCAAAACGCACACACAGATAAACAGCGCAACATTAAAATTACACAGTGCTGCCAAAAGATTATGCAATATTTCAAGTTGTTCAATAAAAATCAAGTGTTTTGATTCACTACATAACATTGCCCAAACTTCAATTTAATACATACACGGTCAATATGCTTGCACCACCTGGAAAGTTGTGCCATAATATTGCAAATGTATAGCACACTTAAAATAGAAAAAACAAGATAAAAAAAATTAAAATGAAACAAAACAAAGTGTGTGAAGAAACATGAACAAAAAAAACCATATATCCTTGCTTATCAAGCATGTTGGGCAAATATCTTTCTTTCGGCAGGTATGACACGTTTTACCGTGTAATGAAAAAAAAACAAACCTTGGGGGATTCAATAATTTCATTTGGTTATTTTGTGACAAAAAAATAGATAACGTTGATAAATCAACAAAAATAATGCAAAAACAGAAATTCAAAAGTGAAACTAAAAAAAACTAATAATAATTTTGTCAGCATCTTGCCGTGTTGATCTTGTGTTCTTGCTGTTAAATTTTACAGCACGCTTGACCGTGTATTGGCCGCTTAAAAAAAACAGATGTCAGGCGATTAATTTTGTCGACTGGCGGCGGTTGTTTCCCGGCACATGCATAGACTGCAGAAGTTTTAATACTTGATTCAAAACATTGCTTTCAATCAGAGCTTTGAAGAATTAATTCCTTTTTGAATGAATTCACTACCAATCGAATTCAATTTTCTCTACAATTGAATGAATTCCTTTTCTTAAGTAATTCACTGAATTCGTTCAACTGAATGCGTTCATCAAACAACAAATTCAAAGAATTAATTCAATTGCAATAGTTCTTTTTATTAAATCAAATGAATTAATTCACCGGTGAACGCGTTCAATTTTATAAATCGAACGGAAAAAAAGTGAATTAATTCCTTACTGAATTAATTCACTACTGAATTCGTCCAATTCCATTTTCGTTCAGTGAATTAAAAAAAAATAAAATTACGTTCAGTGAATTAAAAAAAAAAATAATAAGTTCACTGAATTGAAAAAAAAATAAAATAAGTTCACTGAATTGAAAAAAAATAAAATAAGTTCACTGAATTCAAAGCCTGTTTTCTGCCGTTCAGTAGAAGAAAACAATAATGTACAAATAAAATTTTTAAATAAGCAATTTTACAGCGTGTGCTAGTAAAAATTAACAAATTAGAAACCGGATGCTGTTTACCAACCTACATGAATCAAAAATAAAGCCTTTAACTATTAAAAATAAAAACTTTACAGATATAGATAAATTTGGAAAAAAATATAACTATATAACTAGTTTGAAAAATTAATAGTTATATTTTTTTCCAAATTTATCTATATCTGTAAAGTTTTTATTTTTAATAGTAAAAGGATTTATTTTTGAATCATGTAGGTTGATAAACAGCATCCGGTTTCTATTTTGTTTATTTTTACTAGCACACGCTGTAAAATTGCTTATTTAAAAAATTTATTTGTAGATTATTGTTTTCTTCTACTGAACGGCAGAAAACAGGCTTTGAATTCAGTGAACTTATTTTATTTTTTTTCAATTCAGTGAACTTATTTTATTTTTTTTTCAATTCAGTGAACTTATTATTTTTTTTTAATTCACTGAACGTAATTTTATTTTTTTTAAATCACTGAACGTAATTTTATTTTTTTTAATTCACTGAACGAAAATGAAATTGAACGAATTCAGTAGTGAATTAATTCAATAAGGAATTAATTCACCAGTGAATTAATTCATTTGATTTAATAAAAAGAACTATTGCAATTGAATTAATTCGTAACAAAATAAATCGAACGAAAGCAAATATGAATTAATTCCATTCAATATATATTGCTTAGTGAATTAATTCATCGAATTTTTAATTCAGAATTGAAAAACTGAATTAAGGAATTAATTCTTCAAAGCTCTGCTTTCAATGAAGATTTAAGAAAAATGATTTCTAAATCATAAATTTTCTTATTGATTTGCACATTTGTGTTCACTTTCCCTTAATTCGTGTGAAAGATTCTTTTACAATTCATAACATTGATTTATTATGAGGAAGTTCAATGAATCCTATTAAAAATTTAATTTCTTCTTTTTATAAATTGAGTTTCTACCGATGATTGAATTAAATTCCTTTTCCTTTCTTTTTTCCTTTTAAAGCTTGATGGTGATCAAAAGGTTTTTCGTTAACACATTTGCTTAATAAAAAAAAACGAAACAAAGTGGTGACCGGATGCACGAGCACCGACAAGCATCCACTCGATAGATTTTCTCCCAGCAAGAATTTGTAAGCAAAACAAGACACATATGCTTGCCAAATATATGACGCATATTTGGTAACCACAACAGATGATTCCACTCCTGCTTACAAATTAAAAGCTATAAATTGTCACGAAACCCTGGTCATAGCATACCGGAAATAGCCCCTACTTGTCCAGCTAGCTCACGGACGACAGGGGAGGTAAGACCCGCTATTTCCGGCAGAGGGTCGGACACTAAAATTTATAAAACTCACAAAAACTACATAAAAAACTAAACTTATAAAAAAAAACTCAAAAACTAAAACAAAACAATGAGCTAACAGTGGGACAGAATCCCACAATTACTCAAAACAAAACCCCCATTAAACCCTTACTCAAAACCTACACAAAACTAACAAAAAGGTACTGTATTTTCCTAAAAAAACAGACGGACGAAAACCTACAATTAACAGAACTGAAACAAAACATTTTGAGGACAAAAGATGGAGCTTGTCCCCCCTAGCCTGCCCACCCTGCCATGGTAACATACACTTAACGACATTTATGTTACCCCACAAACACTACACCGGTCACTTTAACACATACTTACGTTAACACACCATTTTAACACTTTAGCCAGACATTTTCTTATTAATGTTCAGCCAAATGAAAACATGTATAATTTGTTAATTCTTTCCAAAAATTATAAATATAATAAAAATTTATTTAAATTAAATTTAGCACTTGTTTTAAATTAATTACGATATAAAAAAAATAAGGTAGGTAAATGAAATAATAAAAAAAAACTACAAAATCTAAAATTAATTTTTATTTAAACTAACCTAATACAATAAACAGAAAAAAACCTAACACTAACAAAAAAAATCCCAAAATTACACCTACTGTATCTCCTAATAACAGGTTAAATTACGAAACTTTACTTTCCTAACTTGAGAGAGCTCTCTAAAGCAGTTTTTCTTTCAATTGGGTCCAAATCTACCCGCACTGAATTCACACAAACGACACTTCACTGTAGTTTTGGGCTAACACTTTTTCAATACCACTAACACTATTTAAAACTATTCTAAATGCTGCTTCACTTTATCTTTTAACTGCTAAACTCTTTGTTCAAACAATCTCTAATTTTCTTTTAATTTTTACAAAATTTTGGAATTTAACTCTTTTTCTTTAAATTAATAAATATTCTCTTCTTTTTTTTTTTTAACACTTTTTTTTTTTATGCCTTTTTTAAGGACTCACCCACAAGTATATAATTTATTGAGATATTCGGCCGCCATCAAAATAACATGAATTCCACGGGCATACCCAAAGAAAAATGGAGGGCTCGATTGAATAATGGCGGCTGCTTGGATCAATGGCGGCTGCTTGGATTAATGGCGGCTGCTTGGAGCAATGGCGGCTGCTTGGAGCAATGGCGGCTACTTGGAGCAATTTTACCTCAACCGGTGGTTCTCAAAATTGCTGGTACCAAAGCTGGCAGCACAAAAAAAAACCCAAAACTCGGGGGTTACCAAACTCCAAGAGTAGCCCAAAAATTATCGGGGTATCCAAAAAAAAAAATAATCGGGGTGACCAAAAATTATATTGTGGACTACAGTCTTCTTGATATTTCCCAAAACTGAAGACTGTAGCCCAACACTTCCACTAAAAACCGGAATCTGCTACAAATTTGGCCAACAAACCTGGGTGAATCTATTGGATAAAAACTCCAATCAAAATTAAAAAAACACCGATTCTTTTGACATACCCTTTTTTCCTTTATTCAACGGCTTGGCGGTTAGGAGATAAAAAAAACCACAAACTTTCAAAACAAAATTTATATGCGGCAGCGCACCAACTTTAACTTCCACTAAGCTCGATAGTTGTTACAGCAATGAAGTGTTATAATTTCTATCCCAACCGCCAAGTCGTTCTAACAAATCTCCCTACTCCGAATTCACCTCACATAGCCGCCATCTCCCTCCCATCCTTTTTAATACCTATTGAGCCTTTTGCACTCTTTATACTGCTCTTACCATAGGAATATCGATACAGCTTAGGAAGAGTAACGAAAAAGAGCGGGAGTTGGTACAAAAGAGCGGGTAGTTTTCATTTGGCTGAAATATCCAGCCCTAAAAAAAAAATATCACCATCCGTCATTGTTTTGATACCATTGCCATTTCTTTCACTCCTTTTCTACTTATCTTACATTCGCCTATTCTCCCTTATATTCAGCAAATCAGCTGTCATACTACTTAAAGAATACAACCCTTCACAACCGGTCTACCGCTACAAATCTTTCGATTTTCTCAGCCCGTCGCCCGAAAAGTGAAAGAGCGGTTGACAGTTATCTAAAGCCCAACGTAGGCAAACGCCCACACCCTGAGATACTAATTACATGCTCTACTGACAAGAACAGCCGGGCAACACATTCCCATACCTTTCCGAATAGAAAACCCTAAAATCGGTAGTATTCCCACATCCCTCCGATCTGGCATCCTCAAGACGCTGCAATCAAACTTGGCACCACCAAAATCGCTACCTGTTCTTTGTTCCAATAAAATTTAGATCTGGCAACTTCATAAATAAACTCGGTATTTGTACCGGGTACCCGAATAACCAGCACCCTTACTACACCAGCTGTCATTGATTAACAAGCTGGGTAATAAAAAAACTATTTCCGGCTTCTCCATAGTATTCTACATATTTCTTTACTACACGGATTGTAGTAATAGTATCAATTAAAATTTTATAAGAAAACGTGGGCCAAAAAAAAACAAAAGTAGGTATATAAAAAAAACAGAATGTGCGAATGACTTTAAATGAAAATGCGTCAAAAATTTTCATGAAAAATACAAAAAACAAAGGTGTGCAAACCAAAACTAAATAAATTGAAAAGTGTGCTAAAAAAAAAATAAAATGTGAAACAAAGAAATGTAGGCAAATACAAAAGAAACTAAAATGGCAACAGAAATGTATAACAAAAAAAATAGAAAATTAAACAAAAATGCATAAGAAAAATTATGGAACGAAAGAAAAGAAAAAAAAGTGTGTGTAAAAAAAATGCGCATCCACCACAAACGGAGAGATAAAGCAAAAAAAAATTTTTGTAGCACGGAACGAATGCCAACACAAAATACGTAAAATAAAAAAAATAGTGATAAAACGTGTAACGAAATAGAAAGTTAAAACAAATGTGTAGATAGAGAAAACTAAAAAAATGAAAAGAATGTATAAAGAAATGTACCAAAAAAAATGTGCGATCGATAAATTGAAACTAAAAAGAAAGGTGTAAAAAAAAAATGTACGCCATCACACAAAGAAAAAGCTCACATGGTCAGCGCGTCACTAACAAAATGAGCCAGGAAAAGAGAAGAAATTAAACGGAAAGAAAATACAAAAAAAATGTGTGAAATTATAGAAAGAAAGCGTTTAACATGAGCGTCATGGAAATAAAACAAAATGGAATAAAAATGTGAACAGAAAAATATAAAGAAAGCGAGAAAGACTCTGTACAAAAAACAATTGAAAGAAAAAACGTGTGAACAAAAAAAATATTGAAATAAAGAAAGCAAAAAAAACGTAAAATAAAGACTTTTTTATATATAAAAAAACAAACCTTCCGCTCAAGAAAATTGTAAAATTGAAAAAGAAGGTTAAATAAACGACAAAAATGTAAAAAAAATATTTAACGAAAACGCAAATGTGTAACCAAAAAAAACGGAAAGAAAATAAAAAGAATTGTGAACTCCACAAATATGAAAAAAAACAACTAGTAAAGAGAGAAAGGTAAAGAAAGAGATGAAAAGCAATTAAAAAAAAAACGCGTGTAAAAAAAAAATAAATGAAAGTGGAGCAAAACGCGTGAACCAAACGTAACTTAAAGAAAATAAATATGTGAAAAAAAAACCCGATTAAAAAAAGATGATATGGTGACATATCTAATTTGATGAAATACAATAACTAATCACATACAATTTAATCCGAAAAATGGTGACTACAATTGTATCTACGTGGATCAAATTGGATTTAATTACTTTAAATTATATACAATTTAATCCGAATTTTGACCAGACATTATTGTATGAAATAATATCTTAATATTTAAAATTTGATGCAATTAGGTCCAGTTGGATAAAAATTTTCGTATTTCTGTTTTTATTAAATATTGTACTGAAAAACAATGGGGAATTCACATAAGGTTTCGTGTATTGTGTGAACTAAGCAAATCTAATAAGTTTGCGAGTCTTGATGTAAAACTGCATACATAAAAAGTATCTACACATTAATCAGTACTTATACGAGCTATAGTATACTTTAAGAATAATCCATAAAATAAAAAAAATTCTAAATAAAATGAAATTTCAAATAATTTCCATAAATCATTACTGGATTTTTCACTAAAGGTGAGATTTTCATTTTTAAAGTGAGGAAAGTTCAAATGAAGCTTTTATTTTTGGGCTTTCACTTAAAAAAAATGAGAATAATGACATAAAATAATCGTTTAAAAATGTTTTAAATTTGTAAATAGTGTATGTATGAATAAAAAACTACATTTCACTAATAGGGGGAATTTTTATTAGGTGTTTAAGTTATTTATTACACAATTTTAGTCTGCTTGCGGGTAGACAATTTTTTTGTTTTAATTTCATAGGATATTTTGATATCCTTCAAGCCTATGGATAAATTTGGTGGTACGACATTCCTAAACCAAAATAATTACTTCGAAGAATTGGCTAACTTTTATTAATATGACCCAATATTAACTTTAAAAATAAAAGAATTTGTTGTTTCGATGTAAATTTATAACGTTTTAAATGAAAATGAATTTCAATTTGAATTTACTAACGGTTGGTCTCATACTTCAGGTTTAAACTTTAGTTAATAGTTAACCCAAAAAATTGTTGTTGTTTTGTGTACTTTTTTTGACATTTTCTTTTGTTTATAGTTAAGTTAAAGTTAAACCTGCAGTATGGGACCCACCGTAAGATATTAAGAGTTTATTTGAAGCAAGACTATAACATAAATTATATAGGGGAAATAAATGCTTCTTTTTTAAATCAATAGACTTGTTTTGTTGCTATATATATGTGGTACGAAATCCCATATAAAGTGTTAACTCTTTTAACATAATATTTTCAACGTCGATAATGTATGGGTAACCGTCAGATAATTTCACTCAAATTTTATACAAAAGTATTTTGCCAATTTTCGTGTTCATGTTTTTTTTCAAATCACTTGAATTTTATATCAAAATTTGTTTTTGTAAAAGAATATTTTCCAATAAAATCCATTGATTTCGATAAAATATTAAATTAAACATGAAACTGGGCTCTTTTTGGTCTTACAATTTCAATTCCATGGGCGAGATCTTATTAAATATGACAACATATGTAAAAAGATATATTTAGATATTGGGTCATATAAAATTTGTTCGAAAGACGAAATTTATGTCTTATTATATATAGTGCCATACAAAGCAATATATAACGAGACATAATTGTGTTAAATAATATAAAATAATGTATAACCCGTTTTACTCGGGAACGCAACAAAATAATAAAAAAAAATGTTTACAAATAAAAATGTTTAAGAACAAAAAAAAATGTGTAAAGCCGGTCATTCATTTGCAATACTACGGTACAACTTCCAAAGTGGTGCAAGCATATTGACCGTGTATGTATTAAATTGAAGGTTGCGCAATATTCCGCCGTGAATCACAACTTTGTTTTTTTTTTTTTTTTTTTTTTTTTTTTATTAAGCAGCCCGAAACACTGACGTTTTAATTCATTGTGGCGATCTTTTGTTACATACATGTTACAAATTATTGCATGGTATGTGGCTAACCGAGGAAAATATTGTGCCATTATCTTGAACATAATATTGCAGATGTATGTGATTTATAAAAAAACATATATAAAACAAATGTAAACACAAAAGTGTGGAAACAAAAAGTTTTAAGAAAGAAAAAAAACAAATGAAAGAAAATGTGTAAAATAGAAAGAAAGTTAAAAAAAATGCAACTAACAAAAAAAAAATCATCGAAAGAAATATAAAAAAAAATGAAAAGAATGTGATGAAAAAAAAAATTGAAAGCCTCAAAAACGAAATAAAAAAAAATGTGAAATAATGAAAAAAAACAAAAAACTAACATGACCGTAAAAAAAACTCAAATAACAAGTGCCTGTACCAGAGATGTAAGCCGATAAATTTTATGGACTGGCAGAGGAATTTATCCACCCTACCGGCAGTCGAATAATTGTATTCGTTAAACGTTTAATGTATACATCTTCAAAGGTAAGTATTTACTCTTGTTTCTTAATTTCCCTATCACATCGTTTTCATTCGCTTTCCCGATTCATTATTTTATCTCAGCCATTGTAAAATATTCTTTCCGAAATCAATTGTATTTCAACTTTACCATTGTATTTCCGAAATTACCAATTGAATTTCAGTTTTTTTTTCTTTATCAATTGAATCTTAGAAATAATCAAATGAATTTCGGTTATTATCAAATTAAACTATTACTGTTGATTGAATTATCTTTTTCCACTACGACGATAGATACCCAGGTAGAAATTATGTATGGTAACTAAAAGAAGCACTGGCACCTTTTAATTTACTACCTGGGTAGTAACACATTGAAAACAACAAAAAAACGCTTGCATCATCGCGTGAACAAAACACAATTTCCTTTTCCTAGAATTGAAAGGGTACAGTATGATATCCCGGCCTCGATCGCGAATTCAAACGTGATTTCCCTTGTACACCCGTCCGCGAAATTCCGATCTCGGTAATGAGCCAACCATTTGTTTTAATCTAAAACACTGGTTGTAAAATTCACTAACTTTTGCCCCAACTCGCCGTAAATACGGACTCAGAATTATGTTATTGTACTAGGTGACTAACAACTCCCAGCTCTCATTGGCATAGTTCTCCAGAGTGTTAGTCTGCAACGCAGATTTGAAAGGAGGTGCACTTTTGGTACAATGACGGTTACACATGTACCCAGCTTAGAAACGTGGGTTCACTAGTTGAGTAAAACTTTGAATTTCTCATTACCCGGACCAATGAATTCACGGGCCGGTCATACAAAAGAAAAAACATCGAATCGCTTTCTGGTCCTTGATATCAAAAAAACACAAAAAAAAACTTTAGCATTTACCAAAAAAATAATCAAGTTCTCAAAAGAGAACGAAAAATCAAATTGACCTTTACGTTTTTAGCGGACTGGTTTCCAAAAAAAAATAAAAATTTTCAGATTTTACCTCAACTTTTGTAACTTTACACAAAAAAAATTATTTTTCTTTACACAAAGAAATCTTACTACGCTTTCGCAATACAACCAGTAAAAAAAAATCTTAACTCGATAAATAAATTTACCCGAACAAAAAAATAAAAATATGAAAACGGTTAAAAATTTATAAAATCAGGTAAGTACTTGAGAGGCCAAATTCCGAAGCAGAGCTTCAAAAGAATTGCTTCCATTTAAGCTGAATTCATGAAAAATGTGATTCAGACTTAAAATATTTTCCACACTCAACAAAACACATAAACATTTAAAACGTAACATACTTACGTTTATTATTTAAATTAAATTATGTATAACCGCGGACAGACGATATATTTAAGTATCATCTTTGTATCACACAACAGAGGTAGTATGGAATGCAATCCTTGATTGCCCATAAAAACTAAAATTCCAAAATAAACTTCAAGTTCACTAGTCAAACGAATGCACTTTAGTGCTAAATAACAATACAATTCGCACAACCATAACTACAAAAAAAAACAAACGGTCGTACCAACCCGTAACTACCGATCCATATCAATCGAATATTATTTAAATATTCGTTGATGAATCAGTAGTAGCTGTGTAGTACAACCAATACATCTTTATGTGTAGTAAAGAAATATGGTTGTTACATATTCCCGTCTATACATAAAGTATAGGAAGAAATATGTTACCGTATTAAATACGAAATCAAAATTTCCAAAATCTTAAAAAATATAAAATCCAACTTCATTTTTCCATACTATCTATCCTCTGTTAATATAAAAAAAAAATCTACCTGGTGTGTGATACAACCAGATGATAAGCTAACAGAAAGAAACACCTACAAACAAAACAAACACAAAAACATAACGAAATAAACTTTTATGATCAGGACGCAAAATAATGAATTCATTCTATAATGTAGCCTAAATAAAATTGACAGCTAATTTAACCAAGTTTATTTATTTTATCGCAGATTGGTAGCCAGAGATGATCAAAGGACATTAAAGAGCGGAGATCTATGGTGAGATGATGCAGAATGGATGATGACGATTCCAAAGCTGATAGCCTACACGTGCGGAATTACAAGCAAATTGGCAGAGATTTTACGGGAAGTAGTTTGGTTAATTATCCTAAGAGAATATGGTACTTTGTGGCAAATTTGTCCTTATCTTTTTAGGTTTCAAATATCACAGCAGTTGACTAGAATGCTTCTTAAAACTATATCACAGATGTACTTAAAGCGGGGACAACATAAAATAATAAATAATCGCGAGAATAATTAAAAAAAACGGGACAGCACTAACAGACAACAAAAAAGAAATGTGTATAAATTATTGCACTAAAATTGTAAGTACTGGCCTATTTCTTAAAACTAATATCACAGATTATTGTTTAATGTCTTTGGCATGAAATATGCCTAGACTTTTCCCTTGGAGTGTTTCCACTTCATACATATTCTTCCCTATTGCTTTAAGTATTCTACATTTTCTAAATTTTGGTGCAAACTTAGCGTTAAAATTTTTCTTGAAGTCGCTTTGCACATAATTTCTAAGAAATACTTCTTGCCCTACTGTGAATTTAATATCCCTGCTTCTTTTATTGTATTGCCTTTCATTTCTCTCATACGCCTTATGCAAATTATCTTTGATGGCTTCTCTAATAATTTGTATATTGTCCTTTCTTTGAAGAATTTCCATTTCATTTTCGGCTAATGATTTCAATTTCCTTGCCAAGGCATAATCCGTACCGCTGGTATACATTTGTTGGCCAAAAAGTGCCATATATGGGCTTGTTCCAATGGATGTATGTATGGCACACTCGATTTCATCTATATGGGCATCCCAGTCTCGATGATGACCCTCTAAATATGCCCTTATCCCTGCCAAAACGGATTGATTCACCCTCTCTGAAGCATTTGATTGGGGTGCATATACGGCAGTTCTAATGTGGTTGATCCTGTAGCATTTTATCATTTGTTGGAACTCCTGCGAAATGAATTGTTTTCCATTATCGGAATGTATAATCTCTGGAGTCCCAAAAGTATGAAAAATGTAACGCACTAAATAATCAATCACTTGTTTTGAGGTTGCTTCCTTCATGGGTTTCAAAAAGACATATTTAGAGAAGTGATCTAAGACCACGAATACGTAAGCGTTGCCACACTTCGAACGAGGATATTTACCTAAAAAGTCGATATATAGCTTTTGAAATGGGCGGCAAGTAATTACCTCATCACCTAATTTCGGTCTCATTTCATAATTTGACGGTTTCGACTCTTTACAAATGCAGCAATTGCTAATATACTTCTTAACATGCACTACCATTTTTGGCCAATAATAAAATTTCCTCAATCTGTGTAAAGTTTTGGCTACACCACCATGAGAAGCTATTTCAGAATCATGCGCTTTTGATATTAACGTGGAGATCAAATTTTCGGGAACCCATAGCTTCCATTCTAGACCGCTGTCATCTCTAGAAAAAGATGTTTTTTTAAAAATCATACCGTCCTCTATTTTTAAATCAGGTAATCTACTTTTGTTTTCCTCAATTGATCGTATTATTTCCTGATATTCTGGAGATTCGAATTCGGTAGTCTCAAAATCTAGTAGATCCAATTCTTCTACACTATAATCCTCAACGGATCTAGACAGCATATCGGCAACTATATTCTCTGAGCCTTTACGGTGTTCAATTTTGAAATTGAATGTTTGAAGCTGCAGCGACCAGCGAGCTAAACGACCACTTAAATCTTTTAAGGTCATAAGCCATTTTAAGCTGGCATGATCAGTAATAATTGTGAACTCCATTAGTTCCACGTATGGTCTAAAACGTTTCACTGCTAGAACTGCAGCCAAACATTCTTTTTCAGTCACCGTGTAATTTAGTTGTGCACCACTTAATTTTTGCGAAAAAAATGCAATTGGTCGATCATTATTTTCATCGTCCTTTTGAAAAAGGACAGCACCAATTCCTACTTGAGAAGCGTCACATTGAATAAAAAATGGGCGTTTAAAATCAGGGTGAATTAACACTGGTGCCGTTGTCAAAGCTCTTTTCAGTTCAACAAACGCCTTGTTAGCTTCGTCTGACATTACAAATTTCGATCCCTTTTTTAGGGTATCACTTAGCGGTGCGGCTATGACGGCAAAGTCTTTTATGAAGCGCCTATACCAGCCGGCGGTTCCTAAAAAGCTCCTTACTTGCCTCGGAGTTTTTGGTATCGGAATTTGCTCTATTGCCTCGATTTTACTGGGGTCAGTTCTAAGTTGACCACCACCTATAACAAAACCTAAATATTTCAATTCTTTAAAACAAAAAACGCTTTTTTCATCCCTATAGTTAGGTTAGCCTTGGACAAACAGTTTGCAACCTCACGCAGAAGTGACATATGGGTATCGAAATCTTTAGAAATTACCAGCAAATCATCTAGATATATAAAAACGTTGTTCTTAAGTCTTTGCGGGATAACCCTATCCATTAATCGGCAAAGTCTTTGAGCCGCATTGCATAAGCCGAATGGCATAACCTTATATTGATAATGTGGCCTGCCGGGTATGGTGAAAGCTGTAAATTCACGACATTTTGGCTCAAGATCGATTTGCCAAAAGGCATATTTGAGATCCACGCTGCTGATAAAAATGGTTTCATCTATTCTACTTAAAATACCCTCAATATTCTGGATTGGATAAGCATCCTTAATTGTGAGGTTGTTCAGTTTCCTGGCATCAAGGCACAGACGATTTTTGCCTGGTTTCATTACCAAAGTGACCCTATTGTTCCATGGGCTTTCGCTTTCTTCGATTACACCTAATTTTAACATAATATCAACTTCATCATAGAGTAGTTCCTGAACTTTTGGAGACACAGGATAATGCCGTTCTTTAAAAGGAACCGAGTCGGGAATTAATTGGATATTGTGTATCTCACAGTGAGTTCTACCTAAGCCATCAGTCTCAAATGTTTTAAATAATTTTTTTACTTTTTCTAGTTCATCTTTTTGCCGTTCTGTTAATTTATGCGGTTCTGGGTTTTGATTTTGAAGGGGTTTCAAACTTGTAATTAATTTATTTAAATCGATTTCATCGACATTCAAAACATCTGGTGCTAAATTGAAACTTCTCCAAAAATCAATACCCAGATACACATTTTGCTCTAACGATGGGCATAAATAAAACTGGATTTGACGATCTATATCGCGATATTTTACTGGAAGAATAATTTTGCCACAAATTCGGTGAGAACTACCAGCTGCTGTTTTCACATTTGATTTGTATCGGTTTGCAACAACACCTAAATTTTTTAAAAGCTCGTCGCAACCCCTGCCAAGTATACTAACTGACGCACCAGTGTCCAATAAGCCTTTAATTGGTTTGTTCTCCAAAATTATGTCGGCAAATACTCTAGGATCCCTATTGGAAATAGATTCTATAAATGATATTGCCTCTACAGATGCCTTCACCATTTCTCTAACTGCTCTCCGATCATTGTAACGATTTCTGGCATTCCTAACTCTTTTTGAGACTAATTCTGGCACTTCCGAATCCAAATCTCCAAAAATACGGTTTCTAACTTTAATATAATTACGTAACCTTTCCTCATATGATTTATAGTGCCTAGATCTATGAATGGGTGATGTATCTGTATTATTTTTTTCTACATTATTATTAAAATTTTCATTTGTACTTAGATTTGTCGTGTCCTCTACTTCTCCGGTGTTGCGGACGTTTGAGTAGAGCGTGACTCGCCCGCTTTCGCCATGCTCCTTCTTCGGTTTTCCTGCTTATTGCAGTTTTGGCATTTGGGAGTCACGGTGTTCTCCAAACCACACCTAAAACAAAATATATTCTGAATTTCTGAATCACAGTCCATAAAAGTATGTCCAGGACGTTTACAGTTCCAGCATTTGAGCTCTCTTTTCTCATTCTGCTTAAATGCTTCAACTGTAAAAGAGTTTCGATGTTCATCAAAAAATTCCGTTTGGTCATCATCCTCGTAGACCTCACTGACTCTTGGCCGCTGTGAAAAACGCATTGAAGTGGCAGATGGTGTGTTGATTTTGACATCACGCTTTGGGAATCGCTTCTCTATCTCTTTGCATTCTTCTCTTAATTGTTCAATATTATAAATGGCCATTGGATAAACTAATCTGGCTATATGTTCCCTAACATTACGCTTTAACACCTTGATCATCTCATATTCTGGGATCGGGGTACGAAGTTTGGAACGAAGAACCAGCATTGAGTGGAAATAATTATCAAGTGATTCATTGGGTTGTTGCCGTTTTTCAACTATTTCTTGCATGATTTCAAAATCACTGCGATTAGATTGAAATTGTTTCAGAAGACTAAAACGCAGGGTTGGCCAATCTGTTATACCGTTTTGTGTCTTCAAATATAGCCAAAACCATTCTTTGGCATGGCCTTTTAATAATCTATGGAAGTCTCGAAGAACTTCCTCCCAAGGTATAGCATATTGGGCCTGTAAAAGCTCTACGCGAAAAACAAAGTCTTCTATCGAAACACTACCAGAACCCTCAAAGAAAATATCCCATTTATCAATTCTTATTTTACCTTCTACAGGTCTAACATTGAGGTAATTACCATTTGTAGAAAAATTTGGGGCATTCGATAAAATGTTAGAGAATCGCTGACTCTCATCAGGACCTCTATTTCGGTAAGTATATGAAATTGGTCTTTCTGGTTGCAAATCGTTTAAATTATAATTTTTTTCAAAACCATTAGAATGATGTTGCCTCGGTGGATTCTGATACTGGCCGTTATTTTGCCGTAGAACCGAAATTCCATCTCTTGCTGCCGTTTGTCTGTTCAACTCACATACTTTTTCCCTATCGGATGAAGAGCTGTTTGAAGCAGAATCAAAAGGATTTGCAGCAATGTTCCGATTATTCTTTAAAGGTTGTATAACTTCGTTTATTTGCTTCATAATATCGCCAAACCCTTCTTTCATCATCCTAGACATTTCTGCCCTAAGAGATCTTCTAAGTTCATTTTCCACAGTAGACTGTAAATTCATGGCCCCCTGTTCCGATGGATCTTCTTCCTCGAACACGTCCATAAGATTTACCGTCGCACTAGGCCTAGGTGTTTTCGGTTTAGCACCTGTTGTGCTAACAGGATTTGCACTATTCACTAAATTTTCTGGCATCTGCCTTCTAATTGTGTTGGACATATCTATAAAGTTGGGATCTTGATATATCCCGGCACCGTGAGGTGTACGTTGTACAGGTCCCGTGTAAATGGGACGATTCTGGTCAAACTCTAAAGACCGTCTACCTTTACTATTAGAACCTAATTTATTCTTATCCTGAGAACCTTCCATCGCTATGTATTGGCAAAATATATGGCAAAAATATCAAAAATATAACTTCTGACGATAAAATTTATAGTAGATATTACAATTTTCATAGGCATAAAGGTGTGTTAACGAGTACATAAAGTGACACATTCAAACAAGTACAAGTTCTTAACCTATACTAAAGCTAGTTTCCTAAATGTATATATCACAGTTCTATTATATTGCACTACACCCATCCCTCATAAACCTATATTGCAAAAATTCCCATATATCACAGTGCAACAGATGCTTTTATATAGCATAAGGCCACTGCTTTTGGTAAAAATAAAATGAAGCAACTATGATCTCGTCATATTGCCATAGGCCTTCATTTTACGTACTATTGACACTAAATTGTCGCTATTAGAATTCCTAAAATATCACAGACTATACAAAAATAAACAAATTTTTAACAAAACCCTCTGAATATCGCATAATATCGTCGTTTTATGATTCTCACAGTGTTAATGCAATTGATCAGTTACAAAAATGTAACGAGCAAGCCATTAAACTGTGTGAACCATAAAACAAGTCAATTGATGGATTATAATCCTAATTTTTTCCTAATTTGGGCGCCATACTGTCACGAAACCCTGGTCATAGCATACCGGAAATAGCCCCTACTTGTCCAGCTAGCTCACGGACGACAGGGGAGGTAAGACCCGCTATTTCCGGCAGAGGGTCGGACACTAAAATTTATAAAACTCACAAAAACTACATAAAAAACTAAACTTATAAAAAAAAACTCAAAAACTAAAACAAAACAATGAGCTAACAGTGGGACAGAATCCCACAATTACTCAAAACAAAACCCCCATTAAACCCTTACTCAAAACCTACACAAAACTAACAAAAAGGTACTGTATTTTCCTAAAAAAACAGACGGACGAAAACCTACAATTAACAGAACTGAAACAAAACATTTTGAGGACAAAAGATGGAGCTTGTCCCCCCTAGCCTGCCCACCCTGCCATGGTAACATACACTTAACGACATTTATGTTACCCCACAAACACTACACCGGTCACTTTAACACATACTTACGTTAACACACCATTTTAACACTTTAGCCAGACATTTTCTTATTAATGTTCAGCCAAATGAAAACATGTATAATTTGTTAATTCTTTCCAAAAATTATAAATATAATAAAAATTTATTTAAATTAAATTTAGCACTTGTTTTAAATTAATTACGATATAAAAAAAATAAGGTAGGTAAATGAAATAATAAAAAAAAACTACAAAATCTAAAATTAATTTTTATTTAAACTAACCTAATACAATAAACAGAAAAAAACCTAACACTAACAAAAAAAATCCCAAAATTACACCTACTGTATCTCCTAATAACAGGTTAAATTACGAAACTTTACTTTCCTAACTTGAGAGAGCTCTCTAAAGCAGTTTTTCTTTCAATTGGGTCCAAATCTACCCGCACTGAATTCACACAAACGACACTTCACTGTAGTTTTGGGCTAACACTTTTTCAATACCACTAACACTATTTAAAACTATTCTAAATGCTGCTTCACTTTATCTTTTAACTGCTAAACTCTTTGTTCAAACAATCTCTAATTTTCTTTTAATTTTTACAAAATTTTGGAATTTAACTCTTTTTCTTTAAATTAATAAATATTCTCTTCTTTTTTTTTTTTTAACACTTTTTTTTTATGCCTTTTTTAAGGACTCACCCACAAGTATATAATTTATTGAGATATTCGGCCGCCATCAAAATAACATGAATTCCACGGGCATACCCAAAGAAAAATGGAGGGCTCGATTGAATAATGGCGGCTGCTTGGATCAATGGCGGCTGCTTGGATTAATGGCGGCTGCTTGGAGCAATGGCGGCTGCTTGGAGCAATGGCGGCTACTTGGAGCAATTTTACCTCAACCGGTGGTTCTCAAAATTGCTGGTACCAAAGCTGGCAGCACAAAAAAAAACCCAAAACTCGGGGGTTACCAAACTCCAAGAGTAGCCCAAAAATTATCGGGGTATCCAAAAAAAAAAATAATCGGGGTGACCAAAAATTATATTGTGGACTACAGTCTTCTTGATATTTCCCAAAACTGAAGACTGTAGCCCAACACTTCCACTAAAAACCGGAATCTGCTACAAATTTGGCCAACAAACCTGGGTGAATCTATTGGATAAAAACTCCAATCAAAATTAAAAAAACACCGATTCTTTTGACATACCCTTTTTTCCTTTATTCAACGGCTTGGCGGTTAGGAGATAAAAAAAACCACAAACTTTCAAAACAAAATTTATATGCGGCAGCGCACCAACTTTAACTTCCACTAAGCTCGATAGTTGTTACAGCAATGAAGTGTTATAATTTCTATCCCAACCGCCAAGTCGTTCTAACAAATCTCCCTACTCCGAATTCACCTCACATAGCCGCCATCTCCCTCCCATCCTTTTTAATACCTATTGAGCCTTTTGCACTCTTTATACTGCTCTTACCATAGGAATATCGATACAGCTTAGGAAGAGTAACGAAAAAGAGCGGGAGTTGGTACAAAAGAGCGGGTAGTTTTCATTTGGCTGAAATATCCAGCCCTAAAAAAAAAATATCACCATCCGTCATTGTTTTGATACCATTGCCATTTCTTTCACTCCTTTTCTACTTATCTTACATTCGCCTATTCTCCCTTATATTCAGCAAATCAGCTGTCATACTACTTAAAGAATACAACCCTTCACAACCGGTCTACCGCTACAAATCTTTCGATTTTCTCAGCCCGTCGCCCGAAAAGTGAAAGAGCGGTTGACAGTTATCTAAAGCCCAACGTAGGCAAACGCCCACACCCTGAGATACTAATTACATGCTCTACTGACAAGAACAGCCGGGCAACACATTCCCATACCTTTCCGAATAGAAAACCCTAAAATCGGTAGTATTCCCACATCCCTCCGATCTGGCATCCTCAAGACGCTGCAATCAAACTTGGCACCACCAAAATCGCTACCTGTTCTTTGTTCCAATAAAATTTAGATCTGGCAACTTCATAAATAAACTCGGTATTTGTACCGGGTACCCGAATAACCAGCACCCTTACTACACCAGCTGTCATTGATTAACAAGCTGGGTAATAAAAAAACTATTTCCGGCTTCTCCATAGTATTCTACATATTTCTTTACTACACGGATTGTAGTAATAGTATCAATTAAAATTTTATAAGAAAACGTGGGCCAAAAAAAAACAAAAGTAGGTATATAAAAAAAACAGAATGTGCGAATGACTTTAAATGAAAATGCGTCAAAAATTTTCATGAAAAATACAAAAAACAAAGGTGTGCAAACCAAAACTAAATAAATTGAAAAGTGTGCTAAAAAAAAATAAAATGTGAAACAAAGAAATGTAGGCAAATACAAAAGAAACTAAAATGGCAACAGAAATGTATAACAAAAAAAATAGAAAATTAAACAAAAATGCATAAGAAAAATTATGGAACGAAAGAAAAGAAAAAAAAGTGTGTGTAAAAAAAATGCGCATCCACCACAAACGGAAAGATAAAGCAAAAAAAAATTTTTGTAGCACGGAACGAATGCCAACACAAAATACGTAAAATAAAAAAAATAGTGATAAAACGTGTAACGAAATAGAAAGTTAAAACAAATGTGTAGATAGAGAAAACTAAAAAAATGAAAAGAATGTATAAAGAAATGTACCAAAAAAAATGTGCGATCGATAAATTGAAACTAAAAAGAAAGGTGTAAAAAAAAAATGTACGCCATCACACAAAGAAAAAGCTCACATGGTCAGCGCGTCACTAACAAAATGAGCCAGGAAAAGAGAAGAAATTAAACGGAAAGAAAATACAAAAAAAATGTGTGAAATTATAGAAAGAAAGCGTTTAACATGAGCGTCACGGAAATAAAACAAAATGGAATAAAAATGTGAACAGAAAAATATAAAGAAAGCGAGAAAGACTCTGTACAAAAAACAATTGAAAGAAAAAACGTGTGAACAAAAAAAAATATTGAAATAAAGAAAGCAAAAAAAACGTAAAATAAAGACTTTTTTATATATAAAAAAACAAACCTTCCGCTCAAGAAAATTGTAAAATTGAAAAAGAAGGTTAAATAAACGACAAAAATGTAAAAAAAATATTTAACGAAAACGCAAATGTGTAACCAAAAAAAACGGAAAGAAAATAAAAAGAATTGTGAACTCCACAAATATGAAAAAAAACAACTAGTAAAGAGAGAAAGGTAAAGAAAGAGATGAAAAGCAATTAAAAAAAAAACGCGTGTAAAAAAAAAATAAATGAAAGTGGAGCAAAACGCGTGAACCAAACGTAACTTAAAGAAAATAAATATGTGAAAAAAAAACCCGATTAAAAAAAGATGATATGGTGACATATCTAATTTGATGAAATACAATAACTAATCACATACAATTTAATCCGAAAAATGGTGACTACAATTGTATCTACGTGGATCAAATTGGATTTAATTACTTTAAATTATATACAATTTAATCCGAATTTTGACCAGACATTATTGTATGAAATAATATCTTAATATTTAAAATTTGATGCAATTAGGTCCAGTTGGATAAAAATTTTCGTATTTCTGTTTTTATTAAATATTGTACTGAAAAACAATGGGGAATTCACATAAGGTTTCGTGTATCGTGTGAACTAAGCAAATCTAATAAGTTTGCGAGTCTTGATGTAAAACTGCATACATAAAAAGTATCTACACATTAATCAGTACTTATACGAGCTATAGTATACTTTAAGAATAATCCATAAAATAAAAAAAATTCTAAATAAAATGAAATTTCAAATAATTTCCATAAATCATTACTGGATTTTTCACTAAAGGTGAGATTTTCATTTTGAAAGTGAGGAAAGTTCAAATGAAGCTTTTATTTTTGGGCTTTCACTTAAAAAAAATGAGAATAATGACATAAAATAATCGTTTAAAAATGTTTTAAATTTGTAAATAGTGTATGTATGAATAAAAAACTACATTTCACTAATAGGGGGAATTTTTATTATATTTATAATTTTTGGAAAGAATTAACAAATTATACATGTTTTCATTTGGCTGAACATTAATAAGAAAATGTCTGGCTAAAGTGTTAAAATGGTGTGTTAACGTAAGTATGTGTTAAAGTGACCGGTGTAGTGTTTGTGGGGTAACATAAATGTCGTTAAGTGTATGTTACCATGGCAGGGTGGGCAGGCTAGGGGGGACAAGCTCCATCTTTTGTCCTCAAAATGTTTTGTTTCAGTTCTGTTAATTGTAGGTTTTCGTCCGTCTGTTTTTTTAGGAAAATACAGTACCTTTTTGTTAGTTTTGTGTAGGTTTTGAGTAAGGGTTTAATGGGGGTTTTGTTTTGAGTAATTGTGGGATTCTGTCCCACTGTTAGCTCATTGTTTTGTTTTAGTTTTTGAGTTTTTTTTTATAAATTTTTTTATATAAATTTTCTGGCATCTGCCTTCTAATTGTGTTGGACATATCTATAAAGTTGGGATCTTGATATATCCCGGCACCGTGAGGTGTACGTTGTACAGGTCCCGTGTAAATGGGACGATTCTGGTCAAACTCTAAAGACCGTCTACCTTTACTATTAGAACCTAATTTATTCTTATCCTGAGAACCTTCCATCGCTATGTATTGGCAAAATATATGGCAAAAATATCAAAAATATAACTTCTGACGATAAAATTTATAGTAGATATTACAATTTTCATAGGCATAAAGGTGTGTTAACGAGTACATAAAGTGACACATTCAAACAAGTACAAGTTCTTAACCTATACTAAAGCTAGTTTCCTAAATGTATATATCACAGTTCTATTATATTGCACTACACCCATCCCTCATAAACCTATATTGCAAAAATTCCCATATATCACAGTGCAACAGATGCTTTTATATAGCATAAGGCCACTGCTTTTGGTAAAAATAAAATGAAGCAACTATGATCTCGTCATATTGCCATAGGCCTTCATTTTACGTACTATTGACACTAAATTGTCGCTATTAGAATTCCTAAAATATCACAGACTATACAAAAATAAACAAATTTTTAACAAAACCCTCTGAATATCGCATAATATCGTCGTTTTATGATTCTCACAGTGTTAATGCAATTGATCAGTTACAAAAATGTAACGAGCAAGCCATTAAACTGTGTGAACCATAAAACAAGTCAATTGATGGATTATAATCCTAATTTTTTCCTAATTTGGGCGCCATACTGTCACGAAACCCTGGTCATAGCATACCGGAAATAGCCCCTACTTGTCCAGCTAGCTCACGGACGACAGGGGAGGTAAGACCCGCTATTTCCGGCAGAGGGTCGGACACTAAAATTTATAAAACTCACAAAAACTACATAAAAAACTAAACTTATAAAAAAAAACTCAAAAACTAAAACAAAACAATGAGCTAACAGTGGGACAGAATCCCACAATTACTCAAAACAAAACCCCCATTAAACCCTTACTCAAAACCTACACAAAACTAACAAAAAGGTACTGTATTTTCCTAAAAAAACAGACGGACGAAAACCTACAATTAACAGAACTGAAACAAAACATTTTGAGGACAAAAGATGGAGCTTGTCCCCCCTAGCCTGCCCACCCTGCCATGGTAACATACACTTAACGACATTTATGTTACCCCACAAACACTACACCGGTCACTTTAACACATACTTACGTTAACACACCATTTTAACACTTTAGCCAGACATTTTCTTATTAATGTTCAGCCAAATGAAAACATGTATAATTTGTTAATTCTTTCCAAAAATTATAAATATAATAAAAATTTATTTAAATTAAATTTAGCACTTGTTTTAAATTAATTACGATATAAAAAAAATAAGGTAGGTAAATGAAATAATAAAAAAAAACTACAAAATCTAAAATTAATTTTTATTTAAACTAACCTAATACAATAAACAGAAAAAAACCTAACACTAACAAAAAAAATCCCAAAATTACACCTACTGTATCTCCTAATAACAGGTTAAATTACGAAACTTTACTTTCCTAACTTGAGAGAGCTCTCTAAAGCAGTTTTTCTTTCAATTGGGTCCAAATCTACCCGCACTGAATTCACACAAACGACACTTCACTGTAGTTTTGGGCTAACACTTTTTCAATACCACTAACACTATTTAAAACTATTCTAAATGCTGCTTCACTTTATCTTTTAACTGCTAAACTCTTTGTTCAAACAATCTCTAATTTTCTTTTAATTTTTACAAAATTTTGGAATTTAACTCTTTTTCTTTAAATTAATAAATATTCTCTTCTTTTTTTTTTTTTAACACTTTTTTTTTATGCCTTTTTTAAGGACTCACCCACAAGTATATAATTTATTGAGATATTCGGCCGCCATCAAAATAACATGAATTCCACGGGCATACCCAAAGAAAAATGGAGGGCTCGATTGAATAATGGCGGCTGCTTGGATCAATGGCGGCTGCTTGGATTAATGGCGGCTGCTTGGAGCAATGGCGGCTGCTTGGAGCAATGGCGGCTACTTGGAGCAATTTTACCTCAACCGGTGGTTCTCAAAATTGCTGGTACCAAAGCTGGCAGCACAAAAAAAAACCCAAAACTCGGGGGTTACCAAACTCCAAGAGTAGCCCAAAAATTATCGGGGTATCCAAAAAAAAAAATAATCGGGGTGACCAAAAATTATATTGTGGACTACAGTCTTCTTGATATTTCCCAAAACTGAAGACTGTAGCCCAACACTTCCACTAAAAACCGGAATCTGCTACAAATTTGGCCAACAAACCTGGGTGAATCTATTGGATAAAAACTCCAATCAAAATTAAAAAAACACCGATTCTTTTGACATACCCTTTTTTCCTTTATTCAACGGCTTGGCGGTTAGGAGATAAAAAAAACCACAAACTTTCAAAACAAAATTTATATGCGGCAGCGCACCAACTTTAACTTCCACTAAGCTCGATAGTTGTTACAGCAATGAAGTGTTATAATTTCTATCCCAACCGCCAAGTCGTTCTAACAAATCTCCCTACTCCGAATTCACCTCACATAGCCGCCATCTCCCTCCCATCCTTTTTAATACCTATTGAGCCTTTTGCACTCTTTATACTGCTCTTACCATAGGAATATCGATACAGCTTAGGAAGAGTAACGAAAAAGAGCGGGAGTTGGTACAAAAGAGCGGGTAGTTTTCATTTGGCTGAAATATCCAGCCCTAAAAAAAAAATATCACCATCCGTCATTGTTTTGATACCATTGCCATTTCTTTCACTCCTTTTCTACTTATCTTACATTCGCCTATTCTCCCTTATATTCAGCAAATCAGCTGTCATACTACTTAAAGAATACAACCCTTCACAACCGGTCTACCGCTACAAATCTTTCGATTTTCTCAGCCCGTCGCCCGAAAAGTGAAAGAGCGGTTGACAGTTATCTAAAGCCCAACGTAGGCAAACGCCCACACCCTGAGATACTAATTACATGCTCTACTGACAAGAACAGCCGGGCAACACATTCCCATACCTTTCCGAATAGAAAACCCTAAAATCGGTAGTATTCCCACATCCCTCCGATCTGGCATCCTCAAGACGCTGCAATCAAACTTGGCACCACCAAAATCGCTACCTGTTCTTTGTTCCAATAAAATTTAGATCTGGCAACTTCATAAATAAACTCGGTATTTGTACCGGGTACCCGAATAACCAGCACCCTTACTACACCAGCTGTCATTGATTAACAAGCTGGGTAATAAAAAAACTATTTCCGGCTTCTCCATAGTATTCTACATATTTCTTTACTACACGGATTGTAGTAATAGTATCAATTAAAATTTTATAAGAAAACGTGGGCCAAAAAAAAACAAAAGTAGGTATATAAAAAAAACAGAATGTGCGAATGACTTTAAATGAAAATGCGTCAAAAATTTTCATGAAAAATACAAAAAACAAAGGTGTGCAAACCAAAACTAAATAAATTGAAAAGTGTGCTAAAAAAAAATAAAATGTGAAACAAAGAAATGTAGGCAAATACAAAAGAAACTAAAATGGCAACAGAAATGTATAACAAAAAAAATAGAAAATTAAACAAAAATGCATAAGAAAAATTATGGAACGAAAGAAAAGAAAAAAAAGTGTGTGTAAAAAAAATGCGCATCCACCACAAACGGAAAGATAAAGCAAAAAAAAATTTTTGTAGCACGGAACGAATGCCAACACAAAATACGTAAAATAAAAAAAATAGTGATAAAACGTGTAACGAAATAGAAAGTTAAAACAAATGTGTAGATAGAGAAAACTAAAAAAATGAAAAGAATGTATAAAGAAATGTACCAAAAAAAATGTGCGATCGATAAATTGAAACTAAAAAGAAAGGTGTAAAAAAAAAATGTACGCCATCACACAAAGAAAAAGCTCACATGGTCAGCGCGTCACTAACAAAATGAGCCAGGAAAAGAGAAGAAATTAAACGGAAAGAAAATACAAAAAAAATGTGTGAAATTATAGAAAGAAAGCGTTTAACATGAGCGTCACGGAAATAAAACAAAATGGAATAAAAATGTGAACAGAAAAATATAAAGAAAGCGAGAAAGACTCTGTACAAAAAACAATTGAAAGAAAAAACGTGTGAACAAAAAAAAATATTGAAATAAAGAAAGCAAAAAAAACGTAAAATAAAGACTTTTTTATATATAAAAAAACAAACCTTCCGCTCAAGAAAATTGTAAAATTGAAAAAGAAGGTTAAATAAACGACAAAAATGTAAAAAAAATATTTAACGAAAACGCAAATGTGTAACCAAAAAAAACGGAAAGAAAATAAAAAGAATTGTGAACTCCACAAATATGAAAAAAAACAACTAGTAAAGAGAGAAAGGTAAAGAAAGAGATGAAAAGCAATTAAAAAAAAAACGCGTGTAAAAAAAAAATAAATGAAAGTGGAGCAAAACGCGTGAACCAAACGTAACTTAAAGAAAATAAATATGTGAAAAAAAAACCCGATTAAAAAAAGATGATATGGTGACATATCTAATTTGATGAAATACAATAACTAATCACATACAATTTAATCCGAAAAATGGTGACTACAATTGTATCTACGTGGATCAAATTGGATTTAATTACTTTAAATTATATACAATTTAATCCGAATTTTGACCAGACATTATTGTATGAAATAATATCTTAATATTTAAAATTTGATGCAATTAGGTCCAGTTGGATAAAAATTTTCGTATTTCTGTTTTTATTAAATATTGTACTGAAAAACAATGGGGAATTCACATAAGGTTTCGTGTATCGTGTGAACTAAGCAAATCTAATAAGTTTGCGAGTCTTGATGTAAAACTGCATACATAAAAAGTATCTACACATTAATCAGTACTTATACGAGCTATAGTATACTTTAAGAATAATCCATAAAATAAAAAAAATTCTAAATAAAATGAAATTTCAAATAATTTCCATAAATCATTACTGGATTTTTCACTAAAGGTGAGATTTTCATTTTGAAAGTGAGGAAAGTTCAAATGAAGCTTTTATTTTTGGGCTTTCACTTAAAAAAAATGAGAATAATGACATAAAATAATCGTTTAAAAATGTTTTAAATTTGTAAATAGTGTATGTATGAATAAAAAACTACATTTCACTAATAGGGGGAATTTTTATTATATTTATAATTTTTGGAAAGAATTAACAAATTATACATGTTTTCATTTGGCTGAACATTAATAAGAAAATGTCTGGCTAAAGTGTTAAAATGGTGTGTTAACGTAAGTATGTGTTAAAGTGACCGGTGTAGTGTTTGTGGGGTAACATAAATGTCGTTAAGTGTATGTTACCATGGCAGGGTGGGCAGGCTAGGGGGGACAAGCTCCATCTTTTGTCCTCAAAATGTTTTGTTTCAGTTCTGTTAATTGTAGGTTTTCGTCCGTCTGTTTTTTTAGGAAAATACAGTACCTTTTTGTTAGTTTTGTGTAGGTTTTGAGTAAGGGTTTAATGGGGGTTTTGTTTTGAGTAATTGTGGGATTCTGTCCCACTGTTAGCTCATTGTTTTGTTTTAGTTTTTGAGTTTTTTTTTATAAGTTTAGTTTTTTATGTAGTTTTTGTGAGTTTTATAAATTTTAGTGTCCGACCCTCTGCCGGAAATAGCGGGTCTTACCTCCCCTGTCGTCCGTGAGCTAGCTGGACAAGTAGGGGCTATTTCCGGTATGCTATGACCAGGGTTTCGTGACAAAATATTACCGAACTAACTCCGGAGGAGGATACAAAAAAAACCATACTGTTCCTTGTCAACATTTGCATCAAATTTTAACATTTCCATATTGGTAAGTTGCATATTGTTTTACGGTTGGTATTTACAATCAGCTGCTTTCACTATTTTACTAATTCGAACAATTTTCTGTTTGTTTATCTAGATATTTTGCCTTCTGGGAGTAGATTTGCAAACACAAATTTACAACTTGGCTACTGGAGAAGTAACCAAACAGACATTGTCCACCTGAGAGGAGTTAGCGTCAGCCATTGACCCTCCGGCTCAATCATGGTAAGTTGTCTTGATTTTATTTACACAAAAAATGTTATATTCCATAAGTAAGTTGTTTGAGTTTTACGTAAAAAAAACTGTTATACTCCATATAAAAAAACTAATTTTTTACGACAATGAGTTTCACGTGAAAATTTTGTAGGGTTTGTTTTCACGCAAATTTAATACACAAGGCCATTATTTTCCTGTGAAAAAGTTATATTTTGTGTTCATTGTAACTTGTGCCTTTGTTAATTTTTTATAAATTAAATTGCAATTGGACGCCTTTAAAGTTCGAGTGAAATTTTTCCCCGTGAAAAACAACTTACGGTGCTTTACCACGTGTTTCACGCGAAAATTTTCAATTTGCCTTCACAGAAATTTTATATAAGACGATTTCCTTCCTGTAAACAAGTGTAATTTTCCTTTCCTTATTTATACGTCGACGTAACGTACCATAACGTAACGGGGCGGGACAAAAAATCAGCAGTTATAGGTAAATGAAAACGTATCATATGTTTTAACCAAATTTTCATTTTCCTTTCACTACTACTTCTGCACGATTTTTAAAGGTTATCACTTCCCTATAAACAATTTCACTGGAATTCAAGTTGAAAACAAGTTCAATTCCAGCCCTGTTTCCTAGTTTCAAGGCTTGAATACCACTTTAATTACATTTTCTTTCAATAGCATAATCCAGCAAAAGGGAAACAAAAATTCAAGTTTCAAATATTTTTGTTAAATATACAAATGCTAGAATTTGAAATATACTTTACTTCAAGCAAATTTTAAAGCACTTGAATTTTTAAAACCTATGTGCTTATTGGGTTATTATTGGTTGTCCTCTTTCTTCTGATTATTTATTTCAAATTTTGTTTGGTAAACATATTATGTTTATTAAACATATCAGCCGTCACGTAAAGGTGACAAGCAGACCAAATTTCAACACGTTTTCGAAAGATACGTGTTTCTGCGTGTTTTCTATACATAAGTCGAATCAGCTGACATTACGTTACGTTTACGTAGACTAATTCTTTGTTCTAATTATGTCTTTACAACAGATTTTGAAAAATGTACCCCGAGCAAAAAAAAACAATAGTCTTATATATAAGAATATAAAATAATTTGATTGGTGTATAATATTAGATTAGATTGTATTATATTAAATTAAATACAATTCAATCTAATATTATACCAATGAACATATTCAGATTCAATTGCATCCCAAAGTTGGGCACCATATCGTATTACATCCAATCAAAATTTATACCCGAAATGTATTCATTTGAACATTAAAAAAATGTTTTTTTCATTTTCAATAATATAAAATTTTATCAAAAGTTGACTTATTTTATTTTGGGAAACATTTGAAAGATATTACAATGTATTAATACCTATGGTTACAAAGCCATTTTATATTGCCTTAAAAAAAAAGAGATGATTATGCATAATACACTTAGAGATTTCTAGTGTGAATTAAGTAGGTATAGTAGAAAATTCAGTATGAATCAAAACAAAATTCAAAAATAAAACTAATAACCAAAATAAAAATATGATACGCCGAGGTAATTGCTACCTCCATGGCAATGCTCGGTACCAAGATTGTGGGAACTCCACGCACAGCGGCACAATCTGATATCCCGGACTCGACCGCGAATTCAAACGTAATTTCATCTGCACACCCGTCCGCGAAATCCTGATCTCGGTAATGAGCCAACCACTTGTTTTCCATAAAACACTGGTTGTAAAATTCATAACTTTTGCTTCAACTCGCCGTAATTATGGACTCAGAATTATGTTATTGTACTAGGTGACTAACAACTCCCAGCCCTTATTGGCATAGTTCTCCAGGGTGTTAGTCTGCAACGCAGATTTGCAAGGAGGTGCACTTTTGGTACAATGACGGTTACACATGTATCCAGCTTAGAAACGTTGGTTCATTAGTTGAGCAAAACTTCGAATTTCTCATTACCAGGACCATAGATTACATAGATCTCTTACTCTTTGACATTCGTTGTCAGTGGACGTATCTCATGAGAATGTGTTGGACATACGTCCTATACCTACACAAAAAATATTTGAATGTGTTTGAAAAAATGTGTTTGTTGACAAGAGAAGAAGAAGAGTAAGATATCTATGTAATCTATGACCAGGACAAATGAATTCACGGGCCGGTAGTATAAAAGAAAAACATTGAATCGCTTTCTGGTCCTTGATATAAAAAAAAATCAAGTGCTCAATAGAGAACAAAAATCAAATTGATTTTCGAATAAGATATTGATCGAATAAAGTAGAAAATAATCCAATCAATAAAATGAGTTGTGGATTATTTCGTTCAAAAAACTAAATTGGATAAAAAAAATTCACTTGCGGAAAATTTTCCTTTTTCTTAAAGGATTCGTTTCCAATAAAATAAAAATTTTCATTTTCAGAATTTCAATTAAGTTTTGAAGCCTTTAAAAAAACAAAATTTTCCCAAAAAAAAAATCTTATAACACCCAGTAAAAAAACAAGTAATCTAGATAAACAAACTAGATATTCAAATTTACCCGAACAAAAAAAAATAACAAATATGAAAACGGTTAAAAATTACTAAAATCAGGTAAGTACCTGCGATGCAAAATTCCGAAGCAGAGCCTCAAAAGAAATGTTTCCATTTAAGCTAAATTCATGAAAAATGCAATTCAGGCTTAAAGTATTTTCAAATCCCCTTCTGTCGAATCATTCCTAACTTTTCCAATGACAATCAACCTTAGTTTAATGGGCAGTTGACTTAATGTAAAAACAAACTTAACCCCTAATTTTACAGCACAATTCAACAAACACATATAAAAGGTAATTAAGGGGTTGTTCCGATGAACATAATTTCGGACAGACGTTACATTTAAGTCTCATGTTTGTATCACACAACAGAGGTAGTATGGAATGCAATCATTAATTGCCAATAAAAACTAAAATTCAAAATGAACTTCAAGTTCACTATTAAAACGAACGCACTTTAGTGCTAAATTACAACACAATTCACTCAACCAAAACTACAAAAAAAAAAAAAAAATAATAAACGGTCATACCAACACGTAACTACAGATCCATAGCAATCAACTATTATTTTAATATTCGTTGATGGATCCGTAGTAAATGCTAAGTACAACCAATAAATCTTTAGATGTAGTAAAGATATATGGTTGTTTTATATTCCCGCCTATACATAAAGTATAGGAAGAAATATACTTTCGTATTAAATACGAAACTAAAATTTCCAAAATCATAAAAAATATAAAATTCAATTTCATGTTTCCATACTATTAGTCCTCTGTTAATATAAAAAAAAAACTAACCGGTGTGTGATACAACCAGATGACACAATAACCAAACACAAAGAAACACACATACAAGGCGTACACACCAAAAAAACATCCGAAATAAAATTTTAAGTTAAGGCCGATAAAAGAATGCATTCATTCAATACTATAGCCTGACTAAAATTGGCAAACTAATTGAACCAAGTTTATTTATTTATCGCAGATTTGTAGCTAGAGATGATCGAAGGATATTGAAGAACAGTGAACTATAGTGAGATGATGCAGAATGTATGATGACAATTCCAAAGCTGATGGCCAACACTTCATGAAATCCTTTATTTCATAGCAGTGTATAACATTAGAAGCAAATTAGCAGAGATTTTACGGGAAGTATTCTGGTTAATTATCCTAAAAGAATATGGTACTTTGTGGAAAATTTTGTTTTTATCCTTTTAGGTTTCACATATCACAGCATTGGACTAGGATGTTTCTTAAAACTATATCACAGATGTACTTAAAGCGGGAACAACATAAAATAATAAATAATCGCGATAATAATTTAAAAAAACGGGACAGCACTAAATAAAAATTGCAATAATAATTTGATAAAAACGGGACAGCACTAACAGACAACAAAAAAAATGTGTATAAATTATTGCACTAAAATTGTAAGTATTGCCCTATTTCTTAAACTAATATCACAGATTATTGTTTAATGTCTTTGGCATGAAATATGCCCAGACTTTTCCCTTGAAGTGTTTCCACTTCATACATATTGTTCTCTATTGCTTTATGTATTCTGCATTTCTTAAACTTTGGTGCAAACTTAGCGTTAAAATTTTTCTTGAAATCGCTTTGCACATAGTTTCTAAGAAACACTTCTTGCCCTACTGTAAATTTAATATCCCTACTTATCTTATTATACTGCTTTTCATTCTTTTCATATGCCTTATGTAAATTCTCCTTAATAGCTTCTCTAATAATCTGTAAATTATCTTTTCCTGGAAGGATTTCCACTTCATTTTCGGCCAATGATTTTAACTTTCTTGCCAAGGCATAATCGGTACCGCTGGTATACATTTGTTGGCCAAAAAGTGCCATATAAGGACTTGTTCCAATTGATGTATGTATGGCTGAACGCTGTGTACACTCAATTTCATCTATATGAGCATCCCAGTCTCGATGATCACCCTCTAAATATGCCCTTATTCCTGCCAAAACGGATTGATTCACCCTCTCTGAAGCATTTGATTGGAACTCCTGTGCGATGAACTGTTTTCCGTTATCCGAATGGATAATCTCTGGAGTCCCAAACGTATGAAAAATATACCGCACCAAATAATCAATCACTTGTTTTGAGGTTGCTTCTTTCATGGGTTTCAAAAATACAAATTTAGAGAAGTGATCTAGGACTACAAAAACATAAGCGTTGCCACACTTCGAACGAGGATATTTACCTAAAAAGTCGATATATAACTTTTGAAATGGGCGGTAAGTAATTACCTCATCACCTAATTTCGGTCTCATTTCATAATTTGCCTGTTTCGACTGTTTACAAATGCAGCAATTGGCAATATAATTCTTAACATGCACTACCATTTTTGGCCAATAATAAAATTGCCTCAATCTGTGTAAAGTTTTGGCTACACCACCATGAGAAACTATTTCAGAATCATGCGCTTTTGATATTAACGTGGAAATTAAATTTTCGGGAACCCATAGCTTCCATTCTAGACCGCTGTCATCTCTGGAAAAAGATGTTTTTTTAAAAATCATACCGTCTTCTACTTTTAAATCAGGTAATCTACTTTTGTTCTCCTCTATCGATCGTATTATTTCCTGATATTCTGGAGATTCGAATTCGGTAGTCTCAAAATCTAGTAGATTTAATTCTTCTACACTATAATCCTCAACGGATCTAGACAGCATATCGGCAACTATATTCTCCGAGCCTTTACGGTGTTCAATTTTGAAATTGAATGTTTGAAGCTGCAGTGACCAGCGAGCTAAACGACCACTTAAATCTTTTAAGCTCATAAGCCATTTTAAACTGGCATGATCAGTTATAATAGTGAACTCCATTAGTTCCACGTATGGTCTAAAACGTTTCACTGCTAGGACTGCAGCCAAACATTCTTTTTCAGTCACAGTATAATTCAGCTGTGCACCACTTATTTTTTGTGAGAAAAAGGCAATTGGTCGGTCGTTTTCCTCATCATCCTTTTGAAAAAGGACGGCACCAATTCCTACTTGTGAAGCGTCACATTGAATAAAAAATGGGCGTTTAAAATCGGGGTGAATTAACACTGGTGCCGTTGTCAAAGCTCTTTTCAGTTCGAAAAATGCGTTGTTAGCTTGCTCTGTCATAACAAATTTCGATCCCTTTTTTAGGGTATCACTTAGCGGTGCGGCTATGACGGCAAAGTCTTTTATGAAGCGCCTATACCAGCCGGCGGTTCCTAAAAAGCTCCTTACTTGCCTCGGAGTTTTTAGTATCGGGATTTGCTCTATTGCCTCGATTTTACTAGGGTCAGTTCTAAGTTGACCACCACCTTTAACAAAACCTAAATATTTCAATTCTTTAAAACAAAAAACGCTTTTTTTCATTCCTATAGTTAGGTTTGCCTTGGACAAACAGTTTGCAACCTCACGCAGAAGAGACATATGGGTATCGAAATCCTTGGAAATTACCAGCAAATCATCGAGATATATAAAGACGTTGTTCCTAAGTCTTTGCGGGATCACCCTATCCATTAACCGGCAAAGTCTTTGAGCCGCATTGCATAAGCCGAATGGCATAACCTTATATTGATAATGTGGCCTGCCTGGTATGGTGAAAGCTGTAAATTCACGACATTTTGGCTCAAGATCTATTTGCCAAAAGGCGTATTTGAGATCCACGCTGCTTCTACTTTTAAATCAGGTAATCTACTTTTGTTCTCCTCTATCGATCGTATTATTTCCTGATATTCTGGAGATTCGAATTCGGTAGTCTCAAAATCTAGTAGATTTAATTCTTCTACACTATAATCCTCAACGGATCTAGACAGCATATCGGCAACTATATTCTCCGAGCCTTTACGGTGTTCAATTTTGAAATTGAATGTTTGAAGCTGCAGTGACCAGCGAGCTAAACGACCACTTAAATCTTTTAAGCTCATAAGCCATTTTAAACTGGCATGATCAGTTATAATAGTGAACTCCATTAGTTCCACGTATGGTCTAAAACGTTTCACTGCTAGGACTGCAGCCAAACATTCTTTTTCAGTCACAGTATAATTCAGCTGTGCACCACTTAACTTTTGTGAGAAAAAGGCAATTGGTCGGTCGTTTTCCTCATCATCCTTTTGAAAAAGGACGGCACCAATTCCTACTTGTGAAGCGTCACATTGAATAAAAAATGGGCGTTTAAAATCGGGGTGAATTAACACTGGTGCCGTTGTCAAAGCTCTTTTCAGTTCGAAAAATGCGTTGTTAGCTTGCTCTGTCATAACAAATTTCGATCCCTTTTTTAGGGTATCACTTAGCGGTGCGGCTATGACGGCAAAGTCTTTTATGAAGCGCCTATACCAGCCGGCGGTTCCTAAAAAGCTCCTTACTTGCCTCGGAGTTTTTAGTATCGGGATTTGCTCTATTGCCTCGATTTTACTAGGGTCAGTTCTAAGTTGACCACCACCTTTAACAAAACCTAAATATTTCAATTCTTTAAAACAAAAAACGCTTTTTTTCATTCCTATAGTTAGGTTTGCCTTGGACAAACAGTTTGCAACCTCACGCAGAAGAGACATATGGGTATCGAAATCCTTGGAAATTACCAGCAAATCATCGAGATATATAAAGACGTTGTTCCTAAGTCTTTGCGGGATCACCCTATCCATTAACCGGCAAAGTCTTTGAGCCGCATTGCATAAGCCGAATGGCATAACCTTATATTGATAATGTGGCCTGCCTGGTATGGTGAAAGCTGTAAATTCACGACATTTTGGCTCAAGATCTATTTGCCAAAAGGCGTATTTGAGATCCACGCTGCTAATATAAATGGTCTCATCTATTCTACTCAAAATACCTTCAATATTTTGGATTGGATAAGCATCCTTAATTGTGAGGTTATTTAATTTCCTGGCATCAAGGCACAGACGATTTTTGCCTGGTTTCATTACGAGAGTGACCCTATTGTTCCATGGGCTTTCACTTTCCTCTATTACGCCTAATTTTAACATAATGTCAACTTCATGATAGAGTAGTTCCTCAACTTTTGGAGACACAGTATAATGCCGTTCTTTAAAAGGAACCGAGTCGGGAATTAATTGGATATTGTGTATCTCGCAGTGAGTTTTACCTAAGCCATCAGTCTCAAATGTTTTAAATAATTTTTTTACTTTTTCTAGTTCATCTTTTTGCCGTTCTGTTAATTTATGCGGTTCTGGGTTTTGATTTTGAAGGGGTTTCAAACTTGTAATTAATTTATTTAAATCGATTTCATCGACATTCAAAACATCTGGTGCTAAATTGAAACTTCTTCAAAAATCAATACCCAGATACACATTTTGCTCTAAAGATGGGCATAAATAAAACTTAATTTCCCGATCTATATCGCGATATTTTACCGGAAGTATAATTTTGCCACAAATTCGGTGAGAACTACCAGCTGCCGTTTTCACATTCGATTTATATCTATTGGCAACAACACCTAAATCTTTTAATAGTTCATCGCAACCCTTGCCAAGTATACTAACTAGAGTGGTCCAAAAAAACATGAAAGTTGGAATTCGCGATCTCCACAATGTTGCCCCTATTCCTTAATGTCTAAAAACTCTCTGTGCCAAGTTTCAGCTAAATCCGCTGTTATTTAGAGGTAGCATAAAAAGTTGTCTTTTAAGAATTAGTAATTTATCTCTAGAGTAATTTATACAAAAAGTAGGGTTGACTTTAAATTTAATTATTTCTTAACCTGTACGCTATTATTTAAAATTTTTTTTTTAATCTGGTCTTAATTAATGTGGATATAAGGAATTTGAAATCAAAACTTAAAAAAATTAAGTAACTTTTAAGTAATTCGCGGTTTTTTTTAAATTTATACAAAAAAATACATATTTTAGTCAAATTTTCGAAATTTTCCGAAAAGATGTAATTAAAAATTCAACTTGTTTTTGCCTTGTATGCGCAAATTTCTCAAATCTGATCTTTATTTTAACGGAGATTATGAATCAACAATCGAAACTTGAAAAAAATTTGTTGTTTATGAATTATTCGCGGTTTTTGAAAATTCAAAAAAACTCAAGTTTTTTGAGATATTTTCCCAATTACCTGTAACCGGTGTTATCGAAAAATGCAATTTGTTATACTTTTGCAATTTACTTACCAAGGACCTTCATTATATATAACACTGATTTTAATTTTAAAAAGGATAACAGATATCCTTGCAAATTAAGTTAAAATTTGACATTTTTTAATATTTCGCTATTATTTAGATTGCTATAATTTTATTGCTACCAAAAACCTATCCCACATAATAGGACATTTAGCAGATATATATTAATGCAAAAACGAAATTTTCATATTGGTAAATATAAGAAAATATCCTGATCGAAGTTGATCCTTTTTTGTATGAAATTTTAAAATTTCGCGAAATCCGCGACTCCAATTTCAATTTTGATTTCATATTCGTAATGTACACCTAAAAATATATTAGATTTGATATGTCGCGATCATAATAATTATATTTAATTTTTCTCATTTTTTCCATTATTTTTAATTAATTAAAAATAATAGAACAAGTACAACCTCGAAACTTCAATTGCGATGTGCTACCTCTAAACAAAACTTTTTTGGTGATTTTTTTGATCAGACTACATTTTTTTTCAAAGTGGCATATTTGTAGGGTTGTGGAGCGTGAAAATTCCAACTTTTTTTTTTTGGGCCACTCTAATACTAACTGATGCGCCAGTGTCTAATAGACCTTTAATTGGTTTATTTTTCAAAATTACGTCGGCAAATACTCTTGGATCTCTATTGGAAATAGATTCTGCCGATACTATTGCCTCAACCGATGCTATAACCATTTCCCTAATCGCTTTCCGATTATTGTAGCGATTTCTGGCGTTTCTAACTCTTTTTGAAACTAATTCTGGCACTCCCGAATCCAAATCTCCGAAAATACGGTTTCTAACTTTTATGTAATTACGTAACCTTTCCTCATATGATTTATAATGCCTAGATCTATGAATGGGTAAGGTATCTGAATTTACTTTTTCCATATTATTAAAATTCTCATTTACTTTTAGGTTTGCCGAATTTTCTACTCTTCCGGTGTTGCGGACGTTTGAGTAGAGCGTGACTCGCCCGCTTTCGCCATGCTCCTTCTGCGGTTTTCCTCCTTATTGCAATTTGGGCATTTGGGAGTCACTGTACGCTCTAAACCACACTTAAAACAAAATATATTTTGGATTTCCGAATCGCAATCCATAAACGTATGTCCAGCACGTTTGCAGTTCCAGCATTTGAGTTCTCTTTTCTCATTCTCTTTAAATGCTTCAACTGCAAAAGAGTTTTGATGTTCATTATAAAATTCAGTTTGATCATCATCCTCGTAGATCTCAATGACTCTTGGACACTGTGAAAAACGCATTGAAGTGGTTGATGGTGTGTTGATTTTGACCTCACGCTTTGGGAATCGCTTCTCTATCTCTTTTCATTCTTGTCTCAATTGTTCGATGTTATAAATAGCCATGGGATAAACTAATCTGGCTATATGTTCCCTAACATTACGCTTTAATACCTTGATCATCTCACATTCTGGGATCGGGGTACGAAGTTTGGAACGAAGAACAAGCATTGAGTGAAAGTAATTATCAAGTGATTCATTCGATTGTTGTCGTTTTTCAACAATTTCCTGCATGGTTTCGAAATCACTCCGATTAGATTGAAATTGTTTCAGAAGACTAAAACGCAGAGTTGGCCAATCTGTTATACCGTTTTGTGTTTTCAAATACAGCCAAAACCATTCTTTGGCATGGCCTTTTAATAATCTATGGAAGTCTCGAAGAACTTCCTCCCAAGGTTAGTATATTGGGCCTGTAAAAACTCTACACGAAAAACAAAGTCTTCTATCGAAACACTACCAGAACCCTCAAAGAAAATATCCCATTTATCTATTCTTATTTTACCTTCTACAGGTCTAACATTGAGGTAATTACCATTTGTAGAAAAATTCGGGGCATTCGATAAAATAATTGAGAATCGCTGACTCTCATCAGGACCTCTATTTCGGTAAGTATGTGAAATTGGTTCCTGTTGAATACCGTCTAAATTATGATTTTTTCAAAAATACTAGAATGATGTTGCCTCTGTATATTGTAATGCTGGCTGTTATTTTGCCGCAGAACCGAAATTTCATCTCTTGGTGCCGTTTGTCTGTTCAACTCACATAATTTTTCCCTATCGGATGAAGAGCTATTAGAAGCAGAATCAACAGGATTTGCAGCAATGTTTTGACTAGTTCTCGAAGGTTGTATACCTTCATTAATTTGCTTCATAATATCGCCAAACCCTTCTTTCATCATCCTTGACATTTCTGCCCTAAGAGATCTTCTCAGTTCATTTTCGACAGTGGACTATAAATTCATAGCACCCTGTGCCGATAAATCTTCCTCCTCAAAAACGTCCATAAGATTTACGCTCGCACTAGGCCTAGGTGTTTTTGGTCTAGCACCAGTTGCTGTGACAGAGTTTACATTACCTAAATTTTCTGGCATCTGCCTTCTAATTGTGTTTGACAAATCTCTAATGTTGGGATCTTGAAAAATCCCGGCACCATGAGGTGTATGTTGTACAGGTCCCGTGTAAATTGAACGATTCTGGTCAAACTCTAAAGACCGTCTACCCTTACTATTAGAACCTGACTTACTCTTATTCTGAGAACCTTCCATAGCTTTTGAATTCGCAAAATTATTGGCAAAAATATCAAAATATAACTGTTGACGATAAAATTTATAGTATAAATTACAATTTTCATTTCCATAAAGGTGTGTTAACGAGTACATAAAGTGACAAATTCAAACAAGTACAAGTTATTAACCTATACTAAAGCTAGTTTCCTAAATGTAAATATCACAGTTCTATTATATTGCACTACACCCATCCCTTATAAACCTATATTGCAAAAATTCCCATAAATCACAGTGCTACAGATGCTTTTATATAGCATAAGGCCACTGCTTTTGGTAAAAATAAAATGAAGCAACTATGATCTCATCATATTGCCATAGGCCTTCATTTTATGGACTATTGACACTAAATTCTCGCTATTAAGTTTCCAAAAATATCACAGACTAAACAAAATAAAACAAATTTTTAACAAAACCCTCTGAATATCGCATAATATCGTCGTTTTATGGTTCTCACAGTGTTAATGCAATTGATCTGTTACAAAAATGTAACGAGCAAGCCACTAAACTGTGTGAACCATAAAACAAGTCAATTGATGGATTACAATCCTAATTTTTTCCTAATTTGGGCGCCATACTGTCACGAAACCCTGGTCATAGCGTACCGGAAATAGCCCCTACTTGTCCAGCTAGCTCACGGACGAGAGGGGAGGTAAGACCCGCTATTTCCGACAGAGGGTCAGACACTAAAATTTATAAAACTCACAAAAAAAACTACATAAAAAACTAAACTCATAAAAAAACGCAAAACTAAAACAAAACAAGAAGTAAACGTTGGGACAGAATCCCACAATTACTTGAAAAAAAAACCCCATTAAACCCTTAAATAAAAACCTACACGAAAACTAACAAAAAGGTACTGTATATTCATAAAAAAACAGACGGACGAAAACCTACAATAAACAGAACTGAAACAAAACATTTCGAGGACAAAAGATGGAGCTTGTCCCCCCTAGCCTGTCCACCCTGCCATGGTAACATAAATTGAACGATGACTATGTTAACCCACAAACACTACACTGGTCACTTTAACACATACTTACGTTAACACACCATTTTTAACCTTTAGCCGGACATTGTCTAATTAATGCTCAGCCAAATGAAAACATGTATAATTCTTTTTTCAAAACAATAAATATAATAAAATTTATTTAATATAAAATTTGCCCTAGTCTTTAATTAAATAAGATAAATTCTAAAACCTAACCGTAAGTACATAAAAAAACTACAAAATTAATTTTATTTAAACTATACTAATCCTAATACAATTAACAAAAAAAAACCTAACACTAACAAAACCCAAAATTACACCTATTGTATCTATCCTAATAACAGGTTAAATTACGAAACTTTAATTTGCCTAACTTTAAAGAGCTCTCTAAAGTGGTTTTTCTTTATAGGGTCAAAACTACCCTCACTAATCTCAAACAAGCAGACACTTCACTGTACTTTTGGGCTCACAAATATACACTTAAACTAACACTATTTAAAAATTATTATAATTGCTGTACTAATACTTTTCTTTTAATTGATTTCAAAAAAACTTAATTAACCAAAAAAAAATCTTTAAAATCTTTTCTATATTTTTCACCAAAATTTCCGCATTTAACCTTTTTTTTTAATTAATAAATATACTTTTCTTTTTCATATCACTTCTAAATTCAAATTTTCGTAGTAAACTCTCTTTTCTTAATTAAATTAATAAATTTTCTTTTTCTTATATCACTTTAGCTTTTTCTTTCTTAAACTAATAAATAACTTTTCATTTACTTTAACTTTGATTTGCCTTTTTTTTTCTTTTTAAAAGACTCACCCACATATTATATATTTAGTTACCAGTTAACCATCAATAAGTTCCATTAAAATACAATAGCCTCCACTAATATATATACGCCAACCAAAAACAAACATGGGTGGATCAATGGCGCCTTGATCATTCAATGGCGGCTTGCTAATTCAATGGCGGCTTGTTGGAGCAATGGCTGCTTAATCCATACAAAATATTTACCCGGTGGTTTAACAATTGGTGGTAAACAAAATCGGGATAACCCAGAACTCGGGAGTAGCCAAACAAAACGGGGTGACCAAAAAAAATATTGTGGACTACAGTCTTCTTGATATTTTCCAAAACTGAAGACTGTAGCCCCACACTTCCACTCAAACAGGAGTCTGCTATAACTTTAGCGAATAAAAAAAGAGTGAATCTACTGGACAACAATCCAATTAACATATTTAAAAAAACAACTGATTTTTTACCTGACTTACCCTTTCTTTTTTTATCCAAAGGCTTGGCGGTTGTGTATTGCAAAAACAAACCAAATTAAATAAAACAAAATACTTCGCGGCAGCGCACCGGTTTCCACTTGCGCTTGGATTGAGAGTTTATACAGCAATGAAGAGCTAAGTTTTCTATCCCAACCGCCAAGCCTCCTTCTAACAAAATCCCCTAACTCCGAAATTCTTTAAAAAGAAAAAATAGCCGCCATCTCCCTTCCGCTCTATTTTTTCTACTATCCAGTGAGCTTTTCGCATTATCTATCCCATTCTTACCCCAGGAATATCGCTCTACCTAACGCAAAGTAATGAAAAAGAGCGGGAGTCGGTACAAAAGAGCGGAGTAATTTTCATTTGGCTGACATGTCCAGCCCTAAAAAATATCACCATTTGTTATTATTTTGATAAATTTACCATTTCTTTCACTCGTTCTATTTACTCTACCTTTCCCTATTATCATTCCTATTCAGCAAATCAGCTGTCCTACTACTTTCAGTTTACAACCATTCACAACCGGTCTACCGCTACAACGAAAAGTGACTTTTGAAGGTTGGCATCACTGCAAGAGTCGCTTGCATGTCAGCGATATCATGATATTTCAATAAAGCGGAGAATACATTGTGTAGGGAACAAAAAATATCAAAAAATTTTGATAACACGAATTGCACGAATGTCAACACGACACATTAACATACACAAATGCACATTCGTAAAAAAATGGGAATTTTTTCACGAATGTTCCTTCGTGTATTCTCCGTTTAAAATTTAAATTGAGTGTCTTCACTTGAGATGAAATCAATTGGTATAATTTTATTGCATGTCAAGACACTATGTTAGTTTAATATTTATGCGGCCTATAGACTACTCAAGTTACTTGCACAATAATGAGTTTGTGCAGGTCAGTTGAACAGTGTGTGGCTTGGTTTGTGTACTTGTACAAGTATATTTTTAGACTTGAGTAAAAATCAAAACGATTTTGATTTTTACGCAATATTTTAGAACTTGTGCAAGTCATTTGCGAGGTGTATGCTGAAATTAGCACAGTTCAGCAGTAATTTTTGAAGAGTGAACATCATAAATACGGATAAAAAATTAAAAGTATCAATAAACTGTTACGGTGGGCATTTTTGCCCTTTGGACCCCAATCAGAAGTCACGCCTCTACCTACTATATTATTAGTTGATACGCCACTGACAGTGGGTCAGCTGGGTTTTTTGTTTTATGTGGTGGTTTGTAATACACTGTGTATATTTGTTGGTGTACTTAGAAAAACAAATGTGTGGTCGTGAGTGAAAGTTATGTTCTATATAAGAGTTTATAATTTTCGTCCATGTCTGTAAACTTTTGTTCATAATTTGTGTGCCATCTAGTGATGAAATTTTAGAAAGGGACAACTAGCAAATATAGGAAAAGGTGCATTATATAATATTAGATAGAAACATGGATGCATATTTAAATACACTTAGCTATTTTTGTTTGTTTAATAATACGCGAACAACCAGGCGGATCGGGTGGGAGATTAACGAGGTTTTTTTTTTTAAATAAGAGAATATCGGTAGATAAATTTAAATAAAAAGCCCTGAAACCTGTGTTCTATAAAAGGGAACGTAAGTTTTATTTTTAATAAATTAAATATACAGATTTTTTTTAATATAGATTTTTTTTACAACAGACTGGTAGTGGCCTCTATCTGGTACTAGGGGCCAGGATTCAAAATGGAGGCCACAAAGAATGTCCCTAGAATGTTGAGGTTGCCAAGGAAAATATGGGCTCCAAATAAGGTAACCATTTTTTTTGTAATTTGATATGGAGCAAGATGTCTGCCTAAAAGAAAAGAAAGAAAATAAATGAAGAAAAAGAAAGGAAAGCGTTAATTAGTGTTTTTTTTTTGTTTGTTATTTTCTTTCGCACTGTACGTTCCTTTCGCCCTGTGTAATTTGTTGTTGGCAGTCATTTCGTCCAGTGTAAGCTGCTGTTATGACATGGTGATGCCAGATTGGGGCATTTTGTTGCTTCCATTCGGGATTCTCCAAAATCCCCAAAATTACCCCGGGCACTGTAAATATTAGCAATAAAACTTCTGCGCATATTTTAATATAATTATTTTTTTTATTGCTTGTCAAATTATTTATAATTAGTTCACTAGCTTTAGGGAATTATTTAATAAAATTTTAATTTATAACGTTCTTTCTAGAAAATTTTCTGTAGTTTTATATATTTAAAGGAGTTAATGTGTGAGTATCGTGGCTTATGGGTTCGTGTGAATTGTACTGGACAGACGGACGACCAATGCAGGGAGGGCCAGTGGGGGCCAACATCCTTCCCCCCTTTTTGCGACGTGTTTCCTTGTGTTTTAAGTTTTTTGTTGTTGTGAATTTTAATTGTTCGGACCGATGGGTTAGGGTTTTGGCGGGATGAACCAACCTTTGAGTGTTTTTGTGTTCTGTCCGCGTGTTAGCCGGCATTTGCCGCCCTAGCGCCTTTTCGGCGCGTAACAAAACGTAAAGTAAAAAATGTTAATATAAATTTATTGACATCACCAACGAATTTCTGGTATTTTGGCCTGCGCAAAGTGTAAAATAAAGCTTTTAAGGACTAATATTTCCTCATAGCAATAACAATCCGCTACATGTTTCTGCTGCTATGTGTAAATTAAAATGAATATTGCACAGTTTACTTGAGTGGTGTGTGACGAGTAAGGTGACTTGAACAAACTCGTTATTGTGCAAGTGACTTGTATAGTCTATTTGCCGCATTAGCGATTTTTGGGTCTGTTATAGCCTTTTTTTAATTTTTGGCATCAGTGATTGGAATGGGCAGAATGAAATGAAAAAGAATAAGTGGTGAAAATTTACTTATATTTTTAATGATATGGTAGCAGAAAAAAAGAATAACTGTAGTTTTTAATTTTTTTTCTATACAGTGTTGCTAACCTAGTGTCTTGACATGCAATAAAATGATAGCAAGCAATTGTCAAAATGCTCGCATCTCAAGTGAAGACACTCAATTTCAATTTTATTGCAATATCATGATATCGCTGACATGCCATCGGATCTTGCAATGATGCCAGAGATCAAATGTCACTCTTAGCTTTCATTTTAATTTTGTAATAGAAAAACAACAAAAAATTTGGTAAAAAGGAATGGAAAAGTGTTTAGTTTTTTTATTATTTATCGGTAAACATTAATGTTTCATAAAATTTAGTGTTTTTCGAAGAAAAATCTATGATATTTCTTATCCATGAAATGGTCAAGTGTTCTCCACCACTCTGCAATTGATATCATTTTGACGTTTCGCTGCAATGGTTTTGACATTTCATATCACATAATTTATTGCATTTGAAGACACCGGGTAAGCCATATGGTATAAGTAGTGCAAGGAATTTCATGCACTTAAAATTGGAAAATATGCGCCTAAAATATGCGGCTAAAAGAGAATATATGCATTAAAAATACAAGAAATATGCACTTAAAACTATTATTTTTGCAAAAACAATACACTTTAAAACTTAAAAATATATTTAGGTTAGTTATTTTGCAAACAGACACAGAACTCGAAGATTTTCCACAGGTCAATAAGGATTTAAAGAATGTTTATTTTGATTAAATCAAAATATGAAAAAGTATCAATTTTTATATTTTTTTGCTAAATAAAAAATGCTCCTAAAAATGAAAAATATGCACAAATATGCATTAAAAAGCACAAAATATGAATTAAAAAGGCAACAAATATGCATTTAAAGTCAAAATATGCAAAAACATGTATTTTTGACAAAATATGCAACTACAAATCGATGCCATTTTGTTCTACATTTGATGAATCGGATAAATATTTATGTGCTAATTCATAAAAAAAAATTATTTGGTATTTGAAGCTTGCTATAGTTAAAGTACATATTTCGCTTAATAAAGAGTTATTAGAAATCTTGATTCATAATCGTATTTTAACTATAAATTAATTTTTCGATTTGATACTGGCAACACTATTGTTTATTTTCACTCTTCTCCCAAATAAGTCGTAAGTGATGTACAACTTTAGTAAACGATTGACTCGGTAATCGGAAGTGAAAATGTATTTTCTTAAATTAGAGAACTAATGATGTGCTAAGATAAATTTAAAAGCCATTAAAAATATATTTTTTTTATTTATAAAGCAAATCAATGGAAATGTGTGTAAAAAAGTAATTTTGTAGAACATATTATTCGAAGCATACAAAAGTAATCGAATTTCGAATAATGTTTTGACAGTCTGTACATCACTATTGTTTTGTTTTTCTTTTTAATTTTATTTTTACATTTTTTTGGAAATTGTCATTTGCTACGCAATTGTTGTAGCTTTTTTCAGTTTGATGGATGCAAGTTGTTGGAAGCCACACATTCTAGGGATGGGACGGCTTTAATAAATCATTTCATGCCTGAAAATGAAATAATTAATAATTAAATGGTGGCTTTCTCACTACAAACTTTATAAAAGGTTTAAAGTTACTGAGTATCGACTATAAACCTATATTATTTTTTTCGTTATTAAGCAAATATGAATACTGTTTTTTACAAATTAGCTTAAAATCCTGCAATAAGACTTTTGTAAAAGTTTATGAATTCCCAAGAAACGTTTTTACGGACTCTCCGGCACATACGGAATCATGAATCCGGCTTTTACGGCACATTAACGGTCCGTAATATACGTATCCGTCAAAAGCTTGTACGTATACGGAACATTAACGGACCGTGTAATTGGATTTTCGAACACAATACGTTTTAACTCCGTTTCCGTACCGTAAAATTCGGACTTAATTGATTTTAATTTGTGTTCAAAATAAAAACAATTAAATTATTTTAAAAACTTTTTGTGACGAGAAATCGGTGGCTGGCGGTAGCTGGAATGGGTTCAACACATCATCAATTAACTAACTTCAAGTAGCATACATATATTAGATGGTAAGAATAATAAAATTTAGTGCGTGTTTTACAATGATTTGTGTAAGATCGTTTGTTTTTGTAACAAAAGCTCTGTTCCACGTACGTTAACGCGGCTACCCAATTTTTCCAAAATTGTGTGTAAATTGTTGTTGTTTCGAGTAAAACACCATCGTAAATGCAATCAAATAAACCATAACTAATTTATTTTTTCTTTTGCATGTAGATGATCGATTTTATTATGGGTGGCTATCGTGAATTGATGCGCTAAATAAAGAGGCAACTCAAAGGTAAACTGATGTACTAAATATAGTGTAAATGTAAATAATATCGTTATTAATAAATCTATTAAAAATTAAAAAAATTTAGTAAATTTAATTTACTCAAAATTAGTCTATTTAGATAGATATACAAGTCCGTTTTTGGTCCGAAGTCACTCCGTTTATATACGACATAACGGTCCGTAAATGGTCCGTCATTGACGGACTTTCAACGAACTTGTCCGTTTTTTACACGACACAACGGTCCGTCAATGACGGACTTACAACGGACTTGTCAGTTTTTTACACGACATATCGGTCCGTAAATGGTCCGTCATTGACGGACTTTCAACGGATTCGAATCAGTTTCGATGTTCCTTAAAATCCGTTTTCTGGTCCGTATACGGATCCGGAAAACGGTACGTAAACGGAGTTGGATTCCGTTTATGATGGACCGAAAACGATACGTAAACGGAACGATTTGTTTGTTGGGTTAGACCATTAGTCCATATCAGTTTTGGACTATCGAGAAAAAACATGCATTTGCATGAAATTCCTTGCCCTAGTAGTAATAAGTAAAAAAGTCGAAAACAAAAGTCGACTTTTCGACTTTTGCATCACAAGAAAGCAGTGTTGCCACTTTTTGAATAATTATTCAAAAACGGGACTGTTTACACATTCGTTGGATAATTTTTGAATAATGACATTTTTGCGTAGTTTTTGTGTAATTTCACTTTTTATTGAAAATTCCGTAAAATTTTAAATGTCCCGGAGCTTTTTAATAAATTAATCAAATTTAGTCGATATTTAGACGAAACGAGTTTGTCAGTGAAACATTTACCACAAATCTGCATTTTCTGGTGAATTACTTTTGTAAATTTTTTCAACACTAAACCCAATTTAGAAGAAATCAAAAATGGTGCTATGTATTTTTTATTGTTTTGTTTAAAGCACCGCCTTTTGTTTATATTTTGCGAAAATAATTGTCAAGCTTCTTTTAAAAATTCTCTTGGTTTGCAAGAACATTTAAAAATTTAGCGAAAGAGTGGAAAAGTTTGAGTTCGTTATGATTGTGACTTTCTATTGTCTGAAATTTTTTTTTCCTGTATTTATCATGATACTGGGCTTTGACCAGACAAAAATTTTGTCAACGCCGCAAGGTGGATCAGAATCAGAATATTTTAGAATTCTGTAAATCCAACATGTTTCAGATTTCAACAAAATCGTATGAAATTTTTGAAAAAAATTTTATATTAAAAAAAAAATACACATACTGTAGAGAAATTTCATGTTAAAGTCTGCCTTGCTACCGTAAACATAAAACTTAAAGAAAACAGGAAAAATTTTACAAATACGGAATTTTTAAAATTTTCTCTGTCTTGCCGATATTTAAAGCTAGGGTTGAACAGGGCTATGCCATCACATTACGGACTCCTTGGAGGATCTACTCCAGCTTTTTTTTAAATTCCAGCTTTGCATTCAGAGAAAAATTGGTTAATTAAAATAGAAACGGTTCAATTTTGAGGAGTATGGGAGAGAATAATTAGCAAGTAAGTAATATTTTTGCACGCAATGCATCTAAATGAAGTAGCCTTTCTGAAAAACATAAATACTTTGTTCTGAAAAAAACTTTTAATGTGGATAAAATACCATTTTTTTAATATTCAAATTTAAAAGTACGCTATTTTAATCCTGAAAACGATATTGCATTGAAATTCCCTTTAGTTAATAGAATAATTTGTTATAATATTTTCAGAGAAATTGGCCTGGATTTGCAGAAGGCAAAAACGGAGACCAGGTTATAGCAAAAATGCTAAATTTAAGTTTTAAAATGCAAATAACGTTTGCACTTTGTAGATGATAATGTAAAAATCGGTTTGTAATATAAACATAGCAAAACTTTGGAGTGAATGGCATAGCTCCCGCAGTTTCGGCCATCCAAAACTTACAGTGTGAAATTTCATATCTGTCGGTAAGAAATGGCGAAATTCTTCCCAAAATATTTGTATTCTTCTCCACTCTGCCCAGTTGAGTTTATTTTGAAATAATATGAAAAATATATTTTTTGTGTAATTTCATACGGTTTTGGATAATTTTTGACCTACAGCTGTGTAATTTTTTGTTTTACTGGTGGCAACACTGCAAGAAAGTTGACTTTCAAAAAGTCGAAAATTTTCGCAAAAAGTCGATTAAACGAAAGTCGATTTATAGAACCCTAAAAGAAAGAATAAATATATATATATCATTTCGAATTATCAAAATGATTGGGTGCAAGAAACCCTTGTTAAATATCATCAAAAATTGTAATGCGGCATTAGCACGATCACACTTTACGTATTATCCAGAGAAAGATGTAGCTCCGGTCGGATCGCAGGGGTTGCAAAAAATGAACATGTTCCAAGCTATCAACAATGCTATGGATATTGCTCTACAACAGGATCATAGTGCATTGTTGTTTGGAGAAGATGTTGGATTTGGCGGCGTATTTCGTTGCTCGATTAACCTGAGGGATAAGTATGGAAAGGATCGAGTCTTCAACACTCCGCTATGTGAACAAGGCATCGCTGGATTTGCCATTGGTGTTGCCAGTGTAGGTACCACAGCGATAGCAGAAATTCAATTTGCCGATTATATTTTCCCAGCTTTTGATCAGATTGTAAATGAAGCAGCTAAATATCGTTATCGCAGTGGTGGTATATTCGACTGTGGATCTTTGACGTTTAGAGTCCCTTGTGGCGCTGTTGGACATGGGGCTTTATATCATAGTCAGAGTCCTGAGGCTTATTTCGCTCATACTCCAGGTTTAAAGGTGGTAGTCCCCCGCGGCCCTATTAAGGCTAAGGGGCTGCTACTGGCATGTATTAAAGATCCCAATCCGTGCATAGTTTTTGAACCGAAAACTTTGTACCGGGCAGCTGTGGAAGAAGTTCCCGTAGATGATTATGTATCTGAAATTGCTAAAGCGGATATCCTTCGGAAAGGCAAAGATGTCACACTCATTGGTTGGGGAACACAAGTCCACGTATTACTAGAGGTTTGTGTTGTAAAGCGGTTGAAAAGTAAATGGTTTAACAATAAATGAACTGTTTTTTTATACCGAAAACATTTTAGGTAGCTGAATTGGCCCAAAAAGAATTAAAAATTGACTGTGAAGTGATTGATTTAGTTTCGATTTTACCATGGGATAGAGAAACTATTGCAAATGTAAGTAAAACTAGAAGCTTTAAAAGTTAAAACTTTATTTGAAAGCTAATATGAAAATCTTTTTTTCTTAGTCTGCTAAAAAAACTGGACGAGTGATTGTTTCACATGAGGCTCCATTAACACAAGGTTTTGGTGCCGAAATTGCTGCTTATATTCAAGAGACATGTTTTCTGCATTTAGAAGCCCCCGTTAAACGAGTAACTGGCTGGGATACACCATTCCCACATGTTTTTGAGCCATTTTATTTGCCAAACAAATTTCGTTGTTTGACAGCTATTAAAGAATTGATCAGTTACTAGAGCTACGGTCAGCCAATTTACGTCTCCAAAATAAATTTTTTTTTAATCAATTTTGTGCCATTATTATCTTATGAAAAGGATGCATATATGTACATATGTATGTAGAATTAATTTTATAAAACAAACTTAAGTATACTAATTAAAAAAAACCATATACTCCTAAACACAACCAACCTCAAATCCTTTTACAATACTAACGTTTTCCTTTCAATTATTACAAAATTAAATGTCCGTACTTAAGTAAGTCACACATTTACCATTTACGAATAGTTTTCACTTATAAAAACATATAACACCAACTACCTACATACACTAACTTATTTATTAAAAAAAAATTAATTTGTTACCAAAAAAAATGACCATGTTTGTTTTCTTTTCTTGATTTACGAATTATATTCGCTTAACTATTTCCACAAAATATTTCTATCTTTGCTGGTTGTTCTGCGTGGGGTTCTATCTAAACGGGGTTTTTTTTCAATTCAGTGAACGTATTTTTTCTTTTTTAATTCACTGAACGTCATTTAATTTTTTTTAATTCACTGAACTTAATTTTATTTTTTTTAATTCACTGAAAATGAAATTGAACGAATTCAGTGGTGAATTAATTCAGTAAGGAATAAATTCACTTTTTTCCGTTCGATTTGTAAAATTGAACGCGTTCACCAGTGAAATAATTCATTTGATTTAATAAAGAGAACTATTGCAATGGAATTAATTCTTTGAATTTATTGTTTGATGAACGCGTTCAGTTGAACGAATTCAGTGAATTACTTAAGAAAAGGAATTCATTCAATTCTAGAGAAAATTGAATTCGATTGATAGTGAATTCCACAGATTAATACCAGATGTGAAACTAATGACAGGTGTCAAAAAAGTATTCTCGAACCGTATGGTTTTGTTTACATGGAAGTCAAGTCAAGAGGGAGATAACACTATAAAATCTCCATACATTTTGCATTGCGCATTTTTTGTATATATCTGTCTCTTTTTAGATTATTGTGCTTTATCTTTTGTGTTTTTCTTAAATTTTTGCGTTTTGTTTTGCTCATTTTCTCTCGGCCATATTGCCCAAATCAGCTGATTCATATCTGGTATAATTTGTGGTGAATTCATTCAAAAAAGAATTAATTCTTCAAAGCTCTGAGTGTAAACCAGCCTAACCCAGTGTCTTCAAATGCAATAAATTATATGATATGAAATGTCAAAACCATTGCAGCGAAACGTCAAAATGATATCAATTGCAGAGTGGTGGAGAACACTTGACCATTTCATAGATAAGAAATATCATAGATTTTTCTTCGAAAAACACCAAATTTTATGAAACATTAATGTTTACCGACAAATAATAAAAAAACTAAACACTTTTCCATTCCTTTTTACCAAATTTTTTGTTGTTTTTCTATTACAAAATTAAAATGAAAACTAAAAGTGACATTTGATCTCTGGCATCATTGCAAGGTCCGATGGCATGTCAGCGATATCATGATATTGCAATAAAATTGAGTGTCTTCACTTGAGATGAGAGCATTTTGACAATTGCTTGCTATCATTTTATTGCATGGGAAGACACTACACCGAAAAAATTTCTCAGTTACTGTTTACTAAATTTTTAATTGATTCTCAGGTGAAATACCCCTTACTGAGGATCAGTTGAAAAAATTAATTGTAGATAACTAAATTGTCAGTTGAAAATTATGTCACCTCGAATTTAGTTAATAAGAACGGTATTTTAGTTGAAATTTAAAAAGTTTTCCATATAGTAATTAGTAACCAAGTATTTAAAAAAAAAAATATCGAAATTTACTGCAATTTTTACCAATTAAAAGAGTTTTCCAAAACAGATTTAACTTTTTAATAACATTTTAGTAACAAAATAATATGACAATAATACATTTGAGAAAAATACTCCTTTAATCCTAATTATATTTTGTACGAACAAATTTTAATTATTGTACAATAGTACGGCTTCTGTTAATACGTCTTCGATTGTGTTAAGTGCAACTCCTTTTTATCTTTATATTTCTTCCTTTCCTCTAAAAATTAAATATTAAAAATTTTTCTTTAAATAAAGATCAAACTTATCTTCAGATATTTTTTTATTCCCGACTTATTTTTACACGGCGTGTACCAATTTCACGTGGTTTCACTAAGCGATTGTTCTTATTGTGCCTTTGTGCTCTTTTACTACCAAAATCAAGAAAATTAAGAATGAAATTTTGTTTAATTTTTTTTGTATTTTTTTTGTAAATATTTGACATATTTAAATTTATATTTACATTTATTTCTAACTGAAATGTTAGTTGATAACGATTACTTCAGTTAATTTAAAATTTTTCTGTTTTAACTGAGAAATCCTTTAACTAAGCAACTGAGAAATTTTATCGGTGTAATTAAAAGGAACATTGATACGGCAGCGTCTCGACTCCAAAAAAAAGCTCGACGGCGGCTAGTATTCCAATTATCGATACCCAACATGTGTGTCTATGATTCAAATTTGACTCGTTTATATATTCCAAGAAAAGTACAATAACAACACGGGAAATAACGGAAACTTATTTTATTGCTCGCGCAATTAGAATTTCAGTTTTTTTATTGCGACTTCCATTTTGTATAGCTCATGTTAAAAACAAACAAAAATTTGTTAAAATTTCCAAAAACTATTTTATTTAAATAATCGATTTTATAAAAAAAAGCGATAATTGTAATTAAAAAAATATTTAATATTGTGTTAGTTAAATAAAATTTTGTGTTAAAAAATAGACTGCAAATATTTAATTTTACTGTTGGTGAGTTCATTTTATTTATCTCAAATATTTTTAGATTATTTTTGTTTGTTTTTGTATAAATTCAAGCTAGAAATAAAAGACAAAATCCAGTTCAATCATGTCTTTTAAAATGTTGGATAATGATATTCCATCTCAGGCTGGTGGTAATCAGCGGGATGATCAGCCTAAAATGAAAAATGAAAATGGCGCAGGCGCCATGGTAAATATTGGTATTCCTGATGAAAACTTAAATCGACCTCATCAGGACGAAGAAAACATCATTGGCAAAGTGGCCTCTAAATTCGTTTCGGAATATGTAGAAGCTAAAGCAGAGCTACATATGACTCCGCCTCCACCACCACCTTCGACTCCTATTCAAAAAAAACTTTTTACAAAACATCTAGTAGATGCTACTGCCTTAAACACGCAACTGGAATTGGAAACCAATGATGTATCATCGTCCCCATCTGTAAATTCGGTCTATGAGAAATGGGATAATCATTGTGGTGCTCCTCGACCACCTCCGTTGCCGGCAAAACAACTACCAGCTACTTGTGTTGGCAATCAGGATGAAGTGTCTTTTAAGGTACAACTTGAGTTGGCCAAGTCTAAATTAAAAGCTAGCAATATGGCCGAAGAAGAAAAATTTGATCAGGTAAGAACAACTTTCTGATACATACATATCTTTGTATGGGTTAAAGTTAGGCTTGCTAGACTTACGGTTTTCTGCAGTAAGCGTACTTTTTTTTTGTACTAATACTACTGCTTTCTGTTAACTCTTAAAAGAGTACCCAAAAGTACTTCTTTAGCCCCTGTACTTTTTTTTTGTTAAAAACATTAGGGTCATTAACTTATCTCGTAACTTTAATCAGCCACGGGTAACTAACCGATACTAAATATTTATACCTAGGAAAATTTAACCACAATGACTCATCAATATTTTTACTCTGGGTACTTGACCTTAGCAGGCGGTTTTCATCGCCTCTTTCGAACATTAACAGTTTGTATCGAAAATTGTTATCCTTTGCAGACGTGTGTAATTCTTGTGGTTGAATTTTTCGATACAAATTAAGAAGAGAGTGATTAAATAGAGGTAGGGAGAGTTGGATAGTCTTTTCACCCTCATCGGTCCCCTGTATGCGCACGCATACAATTTTGATTTTTAACCTTGAATAAAATAAAAACGGTTCAGCGGAATGACCTTGTATTTTGCAAAGTAGAATTATTTTGCCTGAACAACCAAAAAAAGCCGTATTTGAATTTGTACCCTTACTGTATTTGCCTGTGCACTTATAGTTCCCTGTGTATGTGCGCGCATACACATAAGCAGGTACCTGGAATTGCCGCTTATTTTTGTGTGTGGATTTATAGCAGGCTCTTATTTTTTATTAGTGAAGTTTGTTTGCGCATTTATTTGAATTTTGGTTGTGTTTCGAAGTATTTGATAAAAAATTGATAGAGTTTTACGTGAAAGAAGGCAGCGAGATGAACTAGAAATGGATTTTGATTTGGAAAGCGAAGCGGGCAATAGTGACGATGATTTTGCATTATCAGACAAGGAGAATGATGAAAGTGAAGTTAGCGTGCATTCGGATGAAGACGACATTGAGCCACTTGAGCAAAATTTAGCAGAAGAAAATGCAGCAAATCCTGAAAATAAATATTTTTCAAAAAATAAGAAAATTGAATATTCATCGCAACCATTTGAAATAAATCGAAGAAATTCATTTCGACGTGCAGAAAATTTCACTTCAGGTATGGGTTCATGTTCATTATACATATGTTTCATTTTTGTTATAATTCAGGTCCAAAAGCATTAGCAACTGCTAATATAGTTGATGTTTCGTCTGCATTTCACATGTTCCTTGGACCGGTTGAGAATATTATTTTGAACATGACAAATTTATATGGTGTGCGAAAGTACAAAGACGAATGGGAAAACATTGATTTGGACGCTCTGCACGCATACTTTGGATTGTTGCTGCTTTCTGGTGTGTATCGGTCATACGGTGAATGTGTCACTAAACTGTGGAATGAAGAAACTGGTCGGCCAATATTTAGAGCAACAATGTCTTTGAAAATGTTCAAGCGTATCAATGGTTGCATTCGATTTGATGACCGCGAAAAACGTATGGCCAACACTGCATCTACAAGTACTTCTGTTCGTGACAAATTGGCACCGATTCGAAATGTATACGATAAATGGAATCATAATTTGAAAGCCGTATACACACCAGGAAAAACATTACCGTAGATGAATAGTTAGTTCCGTATCGTGGGTCCGTTTCGTCAGTATATTCCATCCAAGCCGACGAAATATGGCATCAAAATATGGGTGCTATGCGACTCAAAAAGCTGGTATGCATACAACACACAAATTTATGTTGGTCGGAATCGTAATGCCACTCCTGAACGCAATCTCGGACGGCGTGTTGTTTTGGATTTGGTGGAAGGACTTTCTGACAGAAATGTAATGTGTGACAAATTTTTCACTTCGTATGAATTGGCAGAAGATTTGCATAAGAATCGCATGACTATTTTGGGAACAATAAAGAAAAATAGGACTGAAATTCCTTCAGTTCTACTCAGCATACGTCAAAAGCCAATTTATCATACAGAAGTTGTATATGAACATAAATTGCAAGCAGTTATGTTGTCATATGTTCCTCGCCGGTACCGATTTGTCAACTGTTTCCAGTTTTTCCTTATGTTTGAGTTACATTTATCAACTGGTGGTCTAAAAAGAATGGTTTCGCATTTTTGTGCGTTGATTTTCATGTTCCAATTAATTGTATATTGTTCAACTAAGTTGTAGATGTTTTGAAGATTCAGATTTATTGCTTCTATTTTGTCATCAGAGTTATATATAATAATATCATCCGCAAAGGATATGATATTATCAAACTATTTTAATATACAATATGATAAGCAATAAAGAATTCATGGTTTGTTATCAAAATTCGAAAAGTACAAAATCTTTCAAGATTGTTAATGGATTACAACAAGGAACCGTAAATTCTCCTATTCTTTTTAATTTATACATTTTAGATCTGTGTTTCGGTATTTTAGCGGTATTTTAACGGTAGTTCAAGTTATAGAATTAGACCGGTAGAAAGGCGAAATGAAACCGGTGATACAAAAAAACATACGCGTTTAATGGAATCGAATTTTTATAATTTCCATATGGGTCTTGAAGTAGCTGCTGTAGCCAACTACCGTTATTATGAAAAGGTATTCAATGCCAACACTGGTTAATACAAATATTAGTAATCAGATAACCGAAAAGTTCAAAATTCTTTATTGATAATACTCTACAAGTATTTTTTTGAAAAAAATACTTCATAACTTTTAAATAAAACTCTATGATATTTTTTTAAATTCAATAAAGAGTTCTAAAGATAAAACTCTCTATTGAAAAAATCTACAATGAATAGTATTTTGAATTTTATAGAGTTTTATTTTCCTACAAAAAAATGTACATAAATGTATTTAAAATTGGTAAAATTTTAAATTTTTGATAAAGATTAGCATGTAAATAACAAAATTTTATATTAAGAATAGTTCTGAACATTTGGTTCCCTTCATACAATAATATCACAACATACTTTTTCGCATTTAGCCATTATTTTTTTTAATTAGTTTGGAAAAAAAAAATTTTCCATCAATATATTCGCTTCTAGAATGTAAATCGCTGACTGAGCTTTTTAATAAATATTTTGTACCATAAAGACTTTTCGCGTTCCGCTATTATTTTGCAATTTTTTAAGAAACTACAATATAATACCCATTTCTTATAAAAAGGTTAGTGGTTAGTTTGAAAAAATAATTCGCAAAAAATATATTTTGCAAAAAGGAATATTTTTGCATCAATATATTCGTTTGCGGAATGTAAATCGCTGAGTAAGTTTTTTAATTAATTTTTTATAGCATATACAATTTTCCACAATTGCGTGTTTTGAATATAAGGTATTTATTTATCGATCAAATTTGCGTACACCATAAAAACTAAAGAACGCGAAATATCGGATTTAGTTATAAAGTTTGTATTTTTAGTTTTTTATTGTACGTTATTTTTTATTCAGTTAATCCATCAAAAAATTATTGAAAGCGTTATTTTTGACAAATTGCGAATTTTCCATATAAGGTAGGTATGTATTTAGGTTTTTATTTTTTCATTTTGAATTGTTCAAATAACTATTCAAAGAATTATTCAAACACTTGTTAAAAATAAAATTCCCTAAATTTTGAGATTTTCATTTTAGAAATTTAAAATTCGCAAATTTTTGGGATTTTTATTTTAAACAAAATTTAAATTTCAAATAACTATTTATGAATTTTCAAATAAAATTCAGAATTTTCCCTTGCCTATTACTAATACGTTTTGTATATCAAGTATATTAATTTTCAGCAATTTGTTGCTGGAATTCTGTTCTCAGAAAAAGTGTATTTACCCGAGTAAAACGGGTTATATATTATTTTATATTATTTAATAAAATTATTGCTCGTTATATATTGCTTTGTATGGCACTATATATAATAAGACATAAATTTCGTCTTTCGAACAAATTTTATATGACCCAATATCCAAATATATCATTTTACATATGTTGTCATATTTAATAAGATCTCGCCCATGGAATTGAAATTGTAAGACCAAAAATAGCCCAGTTTCATGTTTAATTCAAATTTAATTTAAGATTTTATCGAAGTCAATTACAATCCATTTTTAATTGGAAAATATTCTTTTACAAAAACAAATTTTGATATAAAATTCAAGTGATTTAAAAAATAATATGAACACGAAAAATCGGCAAAATATTTTTGTATAAAATCGGAATGAAATTATCTGACAGTTACCCATACATTATCGACATTGAAAATATTATGTTAAAAGAGTTAACACTTAACATACGCAGTCAGACTTTATATGGGATTTCGTACCACATATGTATAGCAACAAAACAAGTCTATTGATTTAAAAAAGAAACATTTATTTTCCCTATATAATTTATGTTATAGTCTTGTTTCAAATGAACTCTTAATATCTTAGTAAATTGAAATTCATTTTCATTTAAAACGTTATAAATTTACATCGAAACAACATATTCTTTTATTTTTAAATTGAATATTGGGTCATATTAATAAAAGTTAGCCAATTCTTCGAAGTAATTATTTTGGTTTAGGAATGACGTACCACCAAATTTATCCATAGGCTTGAAGGATACCATAAAATATAAATGAAAATTAAAACAAAAAAATTGTCTACCCGCAAGCAGACTATAAATGCAAATAGAAAGACTAAAATTGTGTAATAAATAACTTAAAAACCTAATAAATAATTCCCCCATTAGTGAAATCTGGTTTTTTATTCACTATTTACAAATTTAAAACACTTTTAAACGATTATTTCATGACATTTAATTATATTAAAAACTGTTTCTTGTCAAATTTGTTATCACAATTTTAATGCATTTTTCCCATTTTTTTTAAGTGAAAGCCCAAAAATAAAAGCTTCATTTGAACATATCTCACTTTCAAAATTAAAATATCACCTTTAGTGAAAAATCCAGTAATGATTTATGGGAAATTATGTGAAATTTCATTTTATTTAGAATTTTTATGGATTATTCCTAAACTATACTATAGCTCGTATAAGTACTGATTAATGTGTAGATACTTTTTATGTATGCAGTTTCACATCAAGACTCGGAAACTTACTAGATTTGCTTAGTTCACACGATATACGAAACCTTACGTGAATCCCCCATTGTTTTCCAGTACAATATTAAGTAAAAACAGAAATACGAAAATTTTTTATCCAACTGGACCTAATTGCATCAACTTTTAAATATTAAGATATTATTTCATACAATAATGTCTGGTCAAAATTCGGATTAAATTGTATATAATTTAAAGTAATTAAATCCAATTTGATCTACGTAGATACAATTATATTCACCATTTTTCGGATTAAATTGTATGTAATTAGTTATTGTATTTCATCAAATTAGATATGTCACCACATCATCTTTTTTATTCGGGTAGTCTATTTAAATTTATAAAAAACCCCCCCACCTCCCCCGAAAGAAATTCCTAGCTACGTGCCTGACGTAAACATTTTCTTCAAAATTTTTAAAAATTTAAATTTACCAGCACAATTTTAAAACACGGGAGATTTTTTTTTAAATATGAACCAAATTTTTATTTTTGTGTTTTATATATAAGATTCTATCAATTTAATTTACAAAAAATTATAACATTTTCTACATATTTGCATTTCGTTTTGTATAATTGAACTCAATTGTACAAAGATATCCAATCAATGATTATAACATTACTTCCTTTTTTCCATTAGCACCTTTGTATTTTACTTGTCTACCCATCGTTTAACAAAAAATACAAGAAAGAAAAACTCACAAAAAACTACCACAAAAATCCCCAAAAAGCTACCAGAAAAACTCTCACAAAGACTCGCTTGGTTTTATTTAATAACTACATACATACAACAAGTAAACAAAACTCGATTGTGGGTTTTTGTTTTTTAACTACAACTATGACTCTGTGTGTTGTTTGTTTTTGTTTTTTAGCTATAACTATAACTCCGTTTGTGTTTACTGGTTGTAGCAGTAAGTAAAGCTCGCAGAAGAAAAACAAAACTATTCAAAAACAATGACTCGCTTTTTTGTTAAAAACAAAACTACACAGTTATGTTTGCTACTGCTATCGAAATGTTTTGTAATTGTAGCAGTAGCTAAAAACAAAACTATGATTTCAATCAGGGTTAGAATTGCTACGGCAATTGTAGCAGTAGCAACGAAATTTAACTATAAACTCTAGCTTAAAATCGAAGAGTTTTTATTTTCAAACAAAACTACCACTACTGCTACATGCAAGTTTTATTTTTAGAGCAGTAGCAATAGTTTTGTTTTGAAAAAAAGCAAAAACTACAACGAGAGCTTTTGTGAAATAGCAATAGCTCAAAAAAATCATAATTAAAAACTCTGTAGTCGAGTTATTGAAATAAAAGAAAAGCTACACACACAAGTCAATAACAACATAGCACAACAGAAAAAAAGTGGTAGTTATTGTGAGAGTTATTGAGCGAGTTTTATGGGAGTCTTTAAAATCAAATATAAGAAAAACTACTTAATGCCTACATAATGAAAAATGTGCAATATACATACATGATAAGCAAGCTGGCCAGACTTGTTGTTTTGTCTCTAAATTTGGGAATTTTTTGTTGGTCTTGGGGACAGAGAATCTTTTTGGGCATTTAAAAAATGTTTTGGGGATATTTAAAATCTTTCGTAAATTTTGAAGATTATACTAATTTTGTATAGTTTTCAAAAAAATTTAGTAAAGTTTTTTGCACGTAATTTCGAAGGTAAAAATTTACCCTTTTATACATTTTCTGTAACACTTCAAAGCTTTTTGACATGAATAAATCCTTTATGCCTAGGATTTTTATAGGATTAATGTCCAAATATCTAAAATATTGAGAAATAATAAACTGGCATTAAATTTGATTAATTTTATGAGTTAGTGAATAATTAATTATCACTTTAAATCAATGATTTCAAATTGAATAAAGTGAGGATGAGATTTATTAAAATTTTAATAGAATCAATTCTGAAGGCACTTAATTTAAATTTTATTGCAATATCATCATTAAATTATTTGTTTTATGATATGATTCCCAAACTATAAATCAAGGCAACCACTTTGGTTACATTGATTTGTTAAAATTAAATCATTTCCTTTGATTCTATGAAAAGAATCAGCAAAAGTCAAATTGATGCTTTAAAAAGATGTTGAATGATTGTAGTAGAAAATAATTAAATCAACAAAATGAATCTTTTTGTTTAAAATTTAATTGGATTTCAAAATCAGATTAAAGAATTATACTTTTACATACTACTTTATTTAAAAAACAAACTTGAAAAACTCCATTTTTTTAAAATAATTTCAAAATCTTGAAGATTAAAAAAAAATTAGTTTGGATAAGGTTAGTTTGAGCAAATTGAAGAAACTGTAATAGCTTTTTCAACATTTTTTATAAATTGGATTTTTTGGGAATATTTTAAGATTTGTTTGGGGACAACGAATAAAAGTATGTGGCAAGCCTGATGATAATGGTGAAATGTTTTTTGGTAAATAGAATTATTGCAATGCGTTGGAACACCCAAAATAATAAGTTTGTAATTAATATAAAAATATGCATAAAATCCTAGAAGTATTTTTTTTAGTCCATTTTGTGTTTGTTTTTTGAAAGAAAGAAAATCTATATTGGTCAGAGCATCAAAGATTTAATTCATAAATTCAATACCTGATCTGAAATTAAAAAAACGAGCAATCATTGAACAAGATTGTTTCTAATTTGGCAATGTTCGTTTTTTATGCTGCACATACATTAAGGAACATTGTGTAGGGAACAAAAATTATCAAAAAATTTTGTAAACACGAATTGCACGATGTTAACACGCACACACACACACACACACACACATTCACAAAAAATGGGAATTTTTTCACGAATGTTCCTTAATGTATGGGCCGCTTTAAGATCAAATGAATTTTTATTTTATCAAGTCAAATGAATTAATTCAGTAACTTGTTTAATTTTAAAAAATTTATCAGTGAATCATTCAGCCCTACTAAATAAAGGTTCTCTTTATCTTTTTATTAAAATCGACTTTAGTTAAAATTTTGTGTGCTTTAATTTGGTTTGTTTTTAAATAAAGACGATTTTAAATTAAAAATATTATTGCATATTTAGAACCATTTTACCGTTCAGTGATTTAAAATCTTCTCCGTTCAGAATTTTTGTTTTATTACTTAATGCACTGAGCTTTAAGTAAGAATTTATTCATTTTAAGAATCAGTGAATAATTTAAAATAATTTTAAATCAATGATTTGATATTGAATAAAGTGAGATAATGATTTGGTCTAATTTATATTGATTCGATTTTGATTCGATTGAATAATTTGTTTTAAAACATAATTCGCGAAGTATAAATCAAATCAGAGCTTTGAAGAACTGATTCAAAAAGAATTATTTTCAAATATGATTACAAAACAGCTGATTTATTAAGTCGTTTGTAGGATTCCATTTCAATTCAAAACATTAATTTATTGCAAGAAAATTTTATTTTGCATTTAAAATTATTATTAAATTGATGTATTCAATGAAAGTTTATTTCTTCCAGAAATATTATTGCCCAAAATAATTCGCAATTCATAAAAAAAACAATTTTAAATTCGGAATAAAAAAAAATGTTATTCTCGCGAATCAAAATATTAACATATAGTAGTAATTCGCGTATCAAAAATATTTTTTATTCTGTTTTAGAAATTGAATTATTACTGATGACTCAATTATTTTTTTTTAAAGGTCTGAATCAAATGAATCATTTGCAGTTGAAATTAAATGAATCAGTTCGTTTGATTCTATGATTAAATTTTTTTTTATTGGTTAAATTGAGTAGGTATAATTCAATCAAATAAATGAGTTTTGCGAATTGATTTTTACAAAATTGAATCAAATTTAAAATCGAAATAAGGAACTATATTTTTAAAGGTCTGCTTATGTATTGTAAAAAAATGTATTTCATAAAATAAAAATGAGCTTTGTAATAAATATTTTGTACCATAAAGACTTTTTTTGCGTTCCGCTATTATTTTGCAATTTTTTAAGTGCGGTTATTTTAAATTCATAATCTAGAAACTACAATATAATACCCATTTCTTATAAAAAAGTTAGTGGTTAGTTTGCAAAAATAATTCGCAAAAAAATATATGTATTTTGCAAAAAGGAATATTTTTGCATCAATATATTCGTTTGCGGAATGTAAATCGCTGATTAAGTTTTTTAATTAATTTTTTTAAAGCATATACAATTTTCCACAATTGCGCGTTTTGAATATAAGGTATTAATATATCGATCAAATTTGCGTACACCATAAAAACTAAAGAACGCGAAATTAGTTATAAAGTTTGTATTTTTGTTTTTTATTGTACGTTATTTTTTATTCAGTTAATCCATCACAAAATTATTGAGATAGTTATTTTTGACAAATTGCGAATTTTGCATATAAGACGCCATATAAAATATTAATTTAATAATAAAATTTGCAAACACCGAAAAATTTGAAGAAAAAAACGAGTAAAAAGGTTAAAGTCGGGCATGCCGACTATACAATACCCTACACCAGTCTGGTTAAAAGCCAACTAATGTTTGGATCCGAAATTCGAATGGGTTAAAATGGGGCTTGTGTCAAAATTTTCTATAATGTGAATCAGCGCACCAAATTTCATTAAAATATCTTAATATTTGCGACCTGCAGTTTGTAACCAAGCCAATTTTGGGGGGACCATTATATGGGCACTAGGTCTAAACATGGACCGATGTTCACCATATAGGTCGGTGTACCAAATTTCATCAAAATATCTTAATATTTGCGACCTGCAGCGTATAAACAGTATAATTTTGGTAGGACCCTTATATGGGCACTAGGTCTAAACATGGACCGGTGTTAAGCCAAATCAATAGGCTTCAACCTTGGGCTGACATAGGTCGGTGTACCAAATTTTTTTTTTTTTTTTTAATAATAAATACAGCATTTATTTACTTCAAATTACATAACCAAAGCCCTGGGGCCATATATGATTAATAAAAGCTACTACAAAAAAATAATTTAAATTTCATCAAAATATCTTAATATTTGCGACCTGCAGCTTATACAGTATAATTTTGGTAGGTTATATGGGCACTAGGTCTTAACATGGACCGATGTTCACCAAAATCAATAGGCTGCGTTATTGGTCTGTGTACCAAATTTCATCAAAATATCTTAATATTTACGACCTGCAGCGTATAAACAGTATAATTTTGGTAGGACCCTTATATGGTCACTAGGTCTAAACAGGGACCGATGTTCACCAAAATCAATAGGCTACGTTATTGGGTCAACATAGGTCTGTGTACCAAATTTCATCAAAATATTTTAATATTTGCGACCTGCAGTTTATAAACAGTATAATTTTGGTAGGACCCTTATATGGGCACTAGGTCTAAACATGGACCGATGTTCACCAAAATCAATAGGCTTCATCCTTGGGCTGATATAGGTCGGTGTACCAAATTTCATCATAATATCTTAATATTTGCGACCTGCAGCGTATAAACAGTATAATTTTGGTAGGACCCTTATATGGGCACTAGGTCTAAACATGGACCGATGTTCACCAAAATCAATAGGCGTCGTCCTTGGGCCGACATAAGTCGGTGTACCAAGTTTTATCAAAATATCTTAATATTTGCTGTAGAGTGCGCACAAGAATGCATGGACAGACAGACAGACAGACGGACATCGTTAAATCGAAATAAAAAAAAATTCTGAGCCGATCGGTATACTATAAGGTGGGTCTAGGACCAATATTTTTTGGTGTTACAAACATCAGCACAAACTTATAATACCCTGACCACATAGTGGTGTAGGGTATAAAAATGCGAAATTGCTCATTTGATTTCAAATTTAGTGTATTTAATATTTTTTGTTGTAGGTATTTAGGTTTTTATTTCTTTTTTATTTTGAATTGATCGAATAACTATTCAAACACTTGTTAAAAACAAAATTCCCTAAATTTTGATTTTCATTTTAGAAATTTAAAATTCGCAAATTTTTGGAATTTTTATTTTAAAAGTTTTAGTGTATTTAGTCTATTTAAATTTAAAAAGCCCCCCCACTCCCCCCGAAAGAAATTCCTAGCTACGTGCCTGACGTAAACATTTTCTTAAAAATTTTTAAGAGTTTAAATTTACCAGCACTATTTTAAAACACGGGAGATTTTTTTTTTTAAATATGATCCAAATTTTTATTTTTGTGTTTTATAGATAAGATTTTATCAATTTAATTTACAAAAAATTATAACATTTTCTACACATTTGCATTGCGTTTTATATAATTGAACTCAATTGTACAAAGATATACAATCAATGATTATAACATCCCTAGTAAAAATGATTTTTATATAATCATATATGATTTTTATACAATCATTTATGATTTTATACAATTATAACTTGTCGAGTATTGTGAAACATAGATTTTTATATGATTATATCAGAAGATATTTAATTAAATAAAATTATATTAACCAGATCCACCATTTTCCGGATCAAATTATGTATGGGTTAATATAATTATATAAAAAATATATTATTTGATCCGAAAAATGGTGGATCTGGTTAATATAATTTTATATAATTAAATATCTTTTGATATAATCATATAAAAATATATGTTTCACAATACTCGCCAAGTTATAATTGTATAAAATCATAAATGATTGTATAAAAATCATATATGAATATATAAAAATCATTTTTACTAGGGATTACTTCCTTTTTTCCATTAGCACCTTTGTATTTTACTTGTCACCTATCTTTTAACAAAAAACACAAGAAAGAAAAACTCGCAAAAAACTACCACAAAAACTACCAGAAAGACTCCCAAAAAGCTACCAGAAAAACTCTCACAAAGACTCGCATGGTTTTATTTAATAACTACATACATACAACAAGTAAACAAAACTCGATTGTGGGTTTTTGTTTTTTAGCTACAACTATGACTCTGTGTGTTGTTTCTTTTTGTTTTTTAGCTATAACTACAACTCCGTTTGTGTTTACTGGTTGTAGCAGTAAGAAAAGCTCGCAGAAAAAAAACAAAACTATTCAAAAACAATGAATCGCTTTTTTGTTAAAAACAAAACTACACAGTTATGTTTGCTACTGCTATCGAAATGTTTTGTAATTGTAGCAGTAGCTAAAAACAAAACTATGATTTCAATTAGAGTTTTACTAAGCCTGATTTCAATTAGAGTTTTACTAAGCCTGCCGATTAGATATATTTCTCGAGGGACCGATGAGGGTTAATGACATAGTCGTTGACCTTAGTATGGAATTTCAGAATAAAAACCAAAGGAAAAACAAAAATTAATAACAAAAAATTTTTTTTCAATAACCCGATTAAAAATGATGATATGGTGACATATATAATTTGATATAATACAATAACTAATCGGATACAATTTAATCCGAAAAATGGTGAATACAATTGTATCTACGTGGATCAAATTGGATTTATTTACTTTAAATTATATACAATTTAATACGAATTTTGACCAGACATTATTGTATGAAATAATATCTTAATATTTAAAATTTGATGCAATTAGGTCCAGTTGGATAAAAATTTCCGTATTTCTGTTTTTATTAAATATTGTACTGAAAAACAATGGGGGATTCACGTAAGGTTTCGTGTATCGTGTGAACTAATCAAATCTAGTAAGTTTGCGAGTCTTGATGAGAAACTGCATACATAAAAAGTATCTACCAGTGTTGCCATAAGACAAATGCGAAAAGGTGCTAGATCGTCGAAAAGAAAGTGCTAGAAAGTGCTAGATTCAAATAATAAGTGCTAAAAAAGGTGCTAGATTTTTTTTTGTTTTTAACATGCATTATGGGTTTTTATCAGAGTTGGCAACCGATTCATAAGGTTAAAGCCAGTTTACATTATAAGATTTTCGTTAGTATTTTGCTTTAGTACACATACAAAACATATAGACAAAGTTGCAAAATCTTTCCGAAAATCTTATAGTGTAAACCAGTCTTTAGTGTTAATGGATAACGTTATTTCATAAATATTTCGTTAGGGTATTTTAAGGTTATCGGTATAATAAGTTATTTCGTTAAGTTGTTTTAGAGTTACTGGTATTTAAAGTTATTTCGTTTGATTATTTTAAGGCTTTTAAGTTATTTCGTTATGGCTAGTTTACACTGTACGATTTTTGGTATGATTTTGCTTTATTAAACATGCAAAACATATAGGCTGGATTTCAAAATCACACCGAAAATCTTATAATGTAAACCATCCATTAGTGGTATTTTAAGGTAAATGATGGTCCCTAGGATATTTAAAATTTTTGAGTTAGGGTCTGTTTGGTTAAACGGTATTTTAAATAATTTCGTTAAAGTATTTTGCGGCTAGTGATATTTTAAGTTATTTCGCTAATGGTATTTTTAGGTTAATTGTAGTTATTTGAATTAATTTTAAATCGTTATTGATGTTTTGGGGTTAGTGTTGACAAACCATGGTTTTTTATTGATATATTGAATTACACTATGCGACAGTCAAAATCGGGATGGGATGAAACCAACGGGAAATGTTATATCGGTCAAAAACAAGTTATACGTGTCCCGGCGTTTCGCTGGGTCACCCCTAGGAATCGAGATATCCCTTTTTTTTGACATAACTCGAGAACCACTAGTCCGATTTTGCTCAAACAATTTTAAAAAAATTAAAAATTACAATTCCTTTAATCTGTTCATATAACGTTTTTCTATATACTCAACAGTTTTGCCGGTTAAAATAAATGTTTGTTACCGCTACCATAAAAATCAATAACCTTTTGTTTATTACTTTTTTTTAATATTTTAGGCATACATTTATTTTTTTTCATACATTTATTTTTACCGGCAAAACTGTTGAGTATATAGAAAAACGTTGTATGAACAGATTAAAGGAATTGTAATTTTTAATTTTTTTAAAATTGTTTGAGCAAAATCGGACTAGTGGTTCTCGAGTTATGTCAAAAAAAAGACCACCAAAGGTCAAATCGATATATCTCGATTCCTAGGGGTGACCCAGCGAAACGCCGGGACACGTATAACTTCTTTTTTACCGATATAACTTTCCCCGGTAGTTTGAACCCTTCCCGATCACTGACCCCTACCATTTGTCTCACAGTGTTGTTAATAAAAGACTATGCATTTCATTGTTAATAAAAAACTATGCATTTATTGCTGGCTTTAATTTAATTTAATTTCTTTATTTATTACAATAACCTAGCATATAGGTCATAATCGGTTACAAATTTCTACTAAAAGTAACAAAACAAGCAATAAAATTTGCTTAAAATAAAAAAAAATTAAGGTATAAAATATAATATTAGATGTATAATTAAATAACAATTAGGTTGTTCATAAGGGGTGTGCTATCTGTTGTATCGTTGTATCGTCCTAACAAAAAACAGAGTTGTTAAAATTTTTATTTGTGTTTAACAACGATTTTCTATTCAATTTTCTATCTGTTAGCACACTCAAACATAGGACACTAAACATACGTAAAAATGTTGTATCGTGCTATTCTCAAAAGTTGTATTTTTTCAATTTAATTTTTAACAACTCTGTTTTTTGTTAGGACGATACAATGATACAACAAATAGTACACCCCTTGTGAAAACCCTTAATATAAAAATAAAATTATTAAATGCAAAAAATTTAAAGTAAAAGTTACAAAAAAATTAAAAAATTAGCGATAAGTTTCTAAATTCCCTAAATTTTATAAAAAAAAATAGATATGTAAGCTTTAATTTAATAAAAACAATGTCTGAAAAATTAAGCATTAAGTGAAAATTCTTCAAAAAGTTTCTTCCTGAACGTATTAATAGACAAATTAAAAGTCTTTAAGTCAGGTGGCAATTTGTTGTATTTTCGAGCAACCCTTACAAAAAAAGATCGGCCTAACAACCGTGTAAGCTTTGGAATAACTAATTGTCTATTCCTATTAGATCTACCAAATTCAAATATATCAACCAAGAACAACGGCATTTGCAATTTAAACACTTTATAAAAGTGCATAATATTTCTAATTTGAACAAGGTTATCAAATGAACATCCTAAAAATTTTAAAACATAAGACGAAATGTGCTGACACAATCTAAGAGAGTATAAATATCTCATAACACGATTGACAGCTAACTTTACCTTCTTCATTACATAACCCAAAGCTTCAGAATAGACTTCCAAGCCATATAAAAAAAATTGGCATAATTAACGCATGGACAATCTTAAGCTTAACATTAAATGGAAGCATAACGTCTAAGCTGTATAATTTCCTCAAAGTAAAATTTACCTTAGAAACAACATTATTAACATGGTCCTCAAAACAAAGCTTGGTATCCAGAACCACACCAAGACATTTAACTTTATCTACAAATTCAATAACATTACCATTTAAATTAATAGAAAAGTTATTAATACAACTATTACCAAACAACAATGCCTTAGGTTTATCAGAATTAATATGTAGATAATTGGAACACATCCAATTACCTAATAAACCTACAGTAAAATCTATCATACTCTGCATAACATCAGGAAATTCCTTATCCCCTTTAAATAAAATCTGAACATCATCTGCAAACGCAAATGGAAGACACATATTATTTGACAAAATATCAAAAATATCATTTATAAACATAATAAAAAGTAAAGGCCCAAGTACAGACCCCTGCGGTACACCACTGAAAACAGGAAGAGTCCCAGAACAAGAGCCATTACTGAACACATATTGCTTTCTATCCAAAAGATAAGACGATATTAATTTGCAGGCAGAGCCAGAAAAACCAACATATCTGTCTAACTTTAAATCAGTAAAGAAATTAAAAAATCATAATTTGGAGATATATTAGAAACGTTCTCCATAGAAATAATTTCAGATTTTGAGGCTAAAACATATCAGATTCTACAGAAAGTTTAGCTATTATACGAAATATTGTAGGTTTTGTTAAATATTTCGTTAAAAAAAATCATCAATTATGTGAAATTTTTTCACAGAAATGCCTTCAGATTTTGAAAATATTTTTTTACATTGATAAATCTTCAGTCTAGTCCTGGAGTTGACCCTTTAACTTTTTTTAGACAACTGGAGAGTTCAACCATTGTAATTGGTTCTTTCAAAAGCGACGCTGTTTTGTCAATGGTGTGTCCCACTAATGTTGGATTAAATGATTGTTTACTTGATTTAAACAACTGTGACAAATTTTTATCTGATGCGTACTCTGCCCATTCATTTCCAAAAGCGTGTTTCTGTTTATTGTTTTTGTATAATTTTCAAAACTTTCTCTTTTAACTTTTTTAAGTTCTTGACGAAATTTGGCATTGTTTTTTTTTGTACGTTATTAGATTAGATTTGATTAGATTTGAAGGTTCGCCAAGCTATCATCTTTTGGCTGCGCAGATATGAGAGTGAATCATTCCACCATGGTACTGTTCTTTTTGGGGTGCATATTTTATTTTTTATTTGCGGTGTGTGTTTGTTTGCTGCAGAGCGTAATGTGTTAGTTTTTGTCTTAAAAGCGTTTTTATGCACTTTGAGGTTTTTTATGAGTTAACGTATATAGTTAAGTTGAAAACACAGCTATAGTATAGTTCAAGAATAATCCATAAAATAAAAATATTCTAAATAAAATTAAATTTCAAATAATTTTCCATAAAACATTACTGGATTTTTCACTGAAGGTGAGATTTTTATTTTGAAAGTGAGAAAAGTTTAAATGAAGCTTAAATTTTTGGGCTACTCATTTTAAAATGAGAAAAATACATTAAAATTGTGATAACAAATTTGACATGAGTTTTTAATAATCGTTTAAAAATTTTTTGTTTTAATTTTCATTTGTATTTCATGATATCCTTCAAGCCTATTAATAAATTTGGTGCTACGTTATTCCTAAACCAAAATAATTACTTCTAAGAATTGGCTAACTTTTATTAATATGGCCCAATATTCAATTTCAAAATAAAATAATCTGTTGTTGTAAAATAATCGATGTAAATGTATAACATTTTAAATGAAAATGAATTTCAATTTACTAAGATATTAAGAGTTCATTTAAAACAAGAATATACCATAGATTATATAGGGAAAATAAATGTTTCTTTTTTAAATCAATAGGTTTGTTTTGTTGCTATAAATATCTGGTACGAAATCCTATACAAAGTCTGACTGCGTATGTTAAGTATTAAGTCTTTTTAACATAATATTTTCAAAGACGATAATGTATGGGTCATCACTCAGATTCTATTCAAAAATATTTCACCGGTTTTTCGTTTTCATGTTATTATTTTTTAAATCACTTGAACTTTATATCAAAATTTGTTTTTGTAAAATAATATTATCCAATTAAAAATGGATTGTAATTGATTTCGATAAAATCTTAAAAGAAATTTAAATTTAAAATGAAACTGGGCTATATTTGGTCTTACAATTTAAATTCCATGGTCGAGATCTGATTAAATATGACAACATATGTAAAAAGATATATTTAGATATTGGGTCATATAAAAATTTTTCGAAAGACGAAAATTACGTCTTATTATATATACGGCGGCCCTATGTTCCACTACCCGAGTAAAAAAGTTCTGATATAATCATATATTATTTTATCTAATTGCATATATTAACTTATAGTTACATATGGCCACATATGCTTTTAAATTCAAGCATATATACTTTTATATAGTCATATATTAGATATTTTTTCCTCAAAGGTTTTAATATGGAGACATATGTTATTTTATATTATTACATACTGGCCTACATATAATTGTATGTGCTATATATAAGTACATAAATTAACTCGTAGTCTTGACTAGCCATGGATCTGTTCGAACATGAAACGAATTACATGCAAAACAATAACAACAAATAAAATTTGTTGTTGTTTCACGTGTGATTTGCTTCATGTTCGCACAGATCCATGGCTAGTCAAGACTACGAGTAACATATAAAAGATATAATTACATATGCGTTTATATATAATTTAGTATGGCGCTATACATAATAATATAAAACTATATGTGGAGCCATATAAGAAATATTTTATAATTTGTGTTACCCAAGTAAAAAAAATTGATATGGAGCCATTTGAAGTTATATTTAATTATATATAATCTTTTATGTAATTAGATATAATTATATCCGAAAAATGAGAACGTCTTATTGTATCATATTGTATCGAATTGTATACAATTGTATACAATTTGGTACAATTTGATACAATTTTATGCAATTCGATACAATTGTATCCGAATTTTGTCCTCATCCAATTACATCAAATTATATCTTTTTGTATAAAATTATATAAAATGTTATAAAAGTGGACATAGTTTGATACAATTATATCTAAATATTAACCTTATACTTTTTATCATATTATATAGGACCATATCTAACAATATACAAAAATTATTTTTTTAAATAAAAAAAAATGTTCAATTACTTGTAATTGTTCTTTTCTGAATTGCAATTACAATTAATTGTAGTTGAGTTTTTTTTTCAATTACAATTACATGTAATTGAGTAATTGCATGTGTAATTAATTACAAAATGTAATAGCAAATTGAAAGAAAATAACTCAATTAGGCTAACATCAATAAAATTCTAACAATGCTATTTTTATCTTCTGTTATTACTGTTTTTGCTGTTATTTTGTTTTAGTTTTTGCTGATTCCTATGGAATTCAACTCTGATCGACAACTTATAAAGCACAGAGAACGACAACGAAAATATTTCCTAGATAGTAGTTCGCGATTTAAACTGTTAAGCGAACTGTTCTAGAAAAAGTGGAAGTCATGGATGTTTTATATTTAGCCCTTCTTTCAGAATATATTAAGTAGATTTTGTCATTTGTACAACCAAAGATGAACTTTGTCGGACGGTGTTTTAATAGAAATCGAGTTTTTCAAGTACAACATATGTCGGATTTATTTATTTTCTATTGAGCGGGAATTCCCGGGATCCCGGGAAATTCAGAAAAAAATCCCGCTGTCCCGGGAAAAGAAAAACCCTATATACAACCAAGATATAATATAAAAAATCAGTCAAGTGTAAGTTATAGAATAGAGAATTTCGTATTAGAGCTTCAGTGTTGTTAATGTTATGGGTGCGTAAGCCATTTTTGACTCATGCTCCTAAACAAAAACAAATTACTCACGCACGAGCATTTCGTTTCTTACTCAGCACACATGAGTATATTAAAAACTTACAATCAGAAAATTCTCACGCAAAACAGTAAAAATTACTAAAAACATATGATGCAAAAAATAAACTCACACACGAATCATGCACGGATTATTCTTACTCACGCTCACGCACGAATCACTTAAGTATAGTAATTATTACTCACGATCACGTGTGAATAACGTGACTCACGAACATTTCGTGTCACGCGCCAATCCCTAGTAATTACTAAATTTAAAACTAGTTCAAAAGCATTGATAACATGGAACAAAATATAATATAATACGGTTTTATATGGACCTTATATATTTTTATATGAAATCACTTTAAAAAAATTGCCTATGTGGGATGATATATATTTATAGATGATTTTATAAAGAACGTTATAAGTTATATATGGGTTCATATTCGTCAATATAGAATCATAACTAACACAAATTATAAAATATTTTTTATATGGATCCACATAGTTTTATATTATTATGTATAGTATCATACTAAATTATATATAAACGTATATGTAATTATATCTTTTATATGTTACTTTATGTACTTACATATAGCACATACATATATATGTAGGCCAGTATGTAATAATATAAAATCACATATGTCTCCATATTAAAACCTTTGAGGAAAAAATATCTAATATATGACTATATAAAAGTATAAATGCTTGAATTTAAAAGCATATGTGGCCATATGTAACTATAAGTTACTATATGCAATTAGATAAAATAATATGTGATTATATCAAAACTTTTTTACTCGGGTAGTTATGATTATATATTGACGAAAATGAACCCATATATACAATATACAATATGGTTTCATACATACAATATTTCATGATTTCTTTAATATATAACAATGTAACGTTCTTTATAAAATCATCTGTAATTATATATCATCCCACATAAGCAATTTTTTCAAAGTGATTTTATATAAAAATATACAAGGTCCATATAAAACCGTATTATCAGGCATGTCACAGGTTTTTTACGGAATTGATTTGATTTCGCAATTTTACTTCCGCAATTTTTTTCCTAAAGTGATCGAAAACAATTTTTTTCCTTCTGAATTTGCAGTTTAGGGTGCTACGGATAATTTTGTATTGAAAATGTAACGTTCTGGTAAGTATCGAGTATGCTACAAGCTTAATAGTGGTACTTAAAACGTTAAAAGTTTCGAAAAACGAAAAAAATATCGTTTTCATTCCACTTTCAAAAACCAAAGTGGAATTGATATTTAGAGCAGCTTCAACTCATAAAAGCTTTTCAATAGTGCTTGGTATGTATTTCCTAAAGTGTCGTTAACTATTTCACTTAAAAACATTTACATTTAAAGCGCTTTTTGTTGGTAAATTCAATAATTTTCTTATAGATTAGCAAAACGTAATTTTTTATAAAAAATTCAAATTTTAAATTTTGATCGGCGATCTTCTCTTTTTTAACTTCAAATGGCAACTTATATAAAAATTTAGCAGTTGGAACAAGAATTTACCACAAAAAGTCTTTTTTAACATTTCAAAATTTACGAAAACGCAAAAAACCTGAAGAAGCTAAAGTAAAACGTTACGAAATTGTTCATCGAAATCATATTAATTTTATGCGAAATATGTGTTAAAACCTTAAATGTGCTCTCTAACAAAAACTTTTTTAAGTGAAATTATTAAAAAGAGGATTCTTAACTTATAATTGATTATGTTTATCTGTTATATTTGGTCTATATATGCAAAAATAGCATTTACTTCTGGAAAAGCAATTTGCGTTTTCAATTTCACTTTCAAGTGAAATTTAAGTCTGTGACATGCCTGTATATTATATGTGGTTCCATGTTAACAATGACTTTGAACTAGTTTTTAGTGTCCGACGGAACAGTTCAGCTGGAAAATATATTTTGTCGGTATTTGGTATTTTCAAGCCTTATGGACAAATTTTGCTTATGAAACAATATTTGTTGGTCCGATTAGAATGCATTTTTAGGGTCAAACTTAAGGAAAATTTAGAAGTTAAGCAACAAATTCACTGTTCGGCCACCGAAAGTTCGGCCAAATTGATAAAAGTGCGGCGGCCGAACAGTTAGCTTTACAGCTAAACTACGGAGTTTTCCTTAAATTTGACACTGAAAATCGAATTAAATCCGCTCAACAAACAATTTAGCAGTATGAAAATTTCTCCACAATGCTTTCAAATAACAGAAAATCGACTAAATGTCACTTTTTGGCCGAACTACTTTGACCGATACTACTAGTTTTAGATTTAATAATTACTAGGGATTGGCGCGTGACTAGAAATGTTCGTGAGTCACGTTATTCACACGTGATCGTGAGTAATAATTACTATACTCAAGTGGTTCGTGCTTGAAAATTTTCAATTACAGTTACATGAAATGTAATTGATTTTTTTTTTTAATTTCAATTACATTTATTTGTAATTGTAATTGAAAATTTTCAATTACAAATTACAATAATTGTAATTGAAATCCCTCAGGTCTGATCTCCAGATATTGTATATATTTTTTTATTTAAAAAAAATTTTTTTATATTGTTAGATATGGTCATATATAATATGATAAAAAATATAAGGTCAATATTTAGATATAATTGTATCAAACTATGTCCACTTTTATAACATTTTATATAATTTTATACAAAAAGATATAATTTGATGTAATTGGATGAGGACAAAATTCGGATACAATTGTATCGAATTGCATAAAATTGTATCAAATTGTACGAAATTATATACAATTGTATACAATTCGATACAATATGATACAATAAGACGTTCTTATTTTTCGGATATAATTATATCTAGTTACATAAAATATTATATATAATTAAATATAACTTCATATGGCTTCATATCATTTTTTTTTACTTGGGTATATAAAGAAATCCAAAATAATTTGAAAAATCATTTGCATAATATTGAAAAAATACAATTTAAATAAAGAAATAGCATTTGAAATTTAAATGAAATTATTTGAAGTGAAAAAAACCTCAAAATACTCAACTGAAAATAAGAAAATATTACTAATTCTTTAATGCCTAGTTTTGGAGGTATTTTAAACTGAGATACGGATGTTGAAGTGTTGCATATATTGCTTTATTTGAACAAAGATCACCATTTTAAAGAAAAAAAATGTTCTGAAGTTCGAGTATTTTTGTTGGTAAACTTGGTAAAATTTGTTTTCGGTTTAACTTAACCAAATTCAATTGACATCGAAAAACAATTTGGCCTAAATAATATTTTTTTTATACTAATTCAGTTTATTAAATTTTAAATCCCATTTTATAGTTTCAAATATTTCTTATTTAAATTAATTTCAAATCAATGCTTTAAATTCAAATTTATTTAGCTTCCAAAATTGCAATATATAATAGCTAAAACTTCTTTAAAAGAATAAAAAAAATCCCGGGAAATCCCGCACAAAATTCCCGGGATTGCGGGATTGAAAAACCCTACTTGGTACATATAGGATCGGAAAAAAAAAAAAATTCAAAATGCCACAAACTTGATGTCACAAGAGATATTCTTCCAGTGGGAAGAAACGGGTCTATTCATTGCAAACAAAAACGTCACAATTGAAAAACAGGTCTCAAAAACATAGTTCAAAATCGAATAATAGTTGCCAGAATTGCACGAATTCAATTTGCTTACTCTGCGATGAGTCCCATACCTTGCAATTCGGCCCCAAACATTTAGAAAAGATTGTTAATGGAAGAATTAACAATAAAAGAGTCACAAATTCATGTCACAATTGCCTCTCTGTTAGGATTAGCGTCAAAAAATTTGAAAATAAATGCAACTGTAGACTTAATCATCAACGACCCGATACCTTGGTACATATAGGATCGGAAAAAAAAAATTCAAAATGCCACAAACTTGACGCCACAAGAGAGAAAAGAGCCTCCTCAGAACAAAAAGGAGCAAAAATCTTTAATGTTCACTACTAAACGAAAAACAGAAGCTAGAGTCAAAAGATTACAGGAAAGAGCCATCATCGACCCTGTACCCAAGAAAATAGACGAGTTGAAAACCCAGTTTCAAACGAAACAAAATTTATGTAAAACTAACTGTTTGAGTCAAAACAAACATGAAAAACTTAGAAAAAATAATTTGGTTATCCAAAGCTCAAGGTTACCCCCGAGTTTCAAATTAGAAGATTGCGCGCCAGTCTTAGAGACCCCCTCTTTTAATTTGCCCAAAACCTTGCAGCTCCATTGCCTTGAAAACCCAATGTGGTCTGTTGAATCCTTTTTGACACAAAACACAGCACTTGGCTTGATTGTGGGAGGACCATTTCTTCAACCGACTCAATCCCTTTTGACACAAAATACAGCATGTGGCTTGATTGTGGGGGGACACATTTTTGAACAAACTGAAAACAAAAATTCATTTGAATCCCTTTTGACGCGAAACACAGCATTTGGCTTGATTGCGGGGGGAAGAATTTTTCAAAAGGTTCAAAATAAGATTTCAAGTAAATACCTTTTGACGCAAAACACAGCATTTGGCTTGATTGCGGGGAGATCACTTAAAAAGACTCAGCCAGAACATGAAATCCTCGCACGCTTTTTGGAGGTGAAGGAAACCCCAAATCACACTTTGGGGTTAGATAATTTCGCAACAACAACTCGTAAAATCAACTCCGTACAACAGGTTATCTTAAAAACCATGAAAAAAGTTTCTCCCCTGGATATCAACAAAACTACAAATTATTACCTGCCGCATCACGCAGTAATAAAACCCAACAGGCTAATCAAAAAACTTATAGTAGTTTACAACGCCTCTGGTCATTCCTCAAAAGGAAGAAGTTTAAATGACATTTTGCAACAGGACTTAGTGCTCCAAATAATGAAGTGGAGATTCTTTCGTTTTAAAATTAGCACCGATATAACAAAAATATATCGCCCAATACTTTTTGACCCGACTCACACAAAATATCATAGGATATTATTTCCAAAGACTGGAGTTGGCCCTATAATATAATTTAAAATTTCAACTGAAAAGTTTACAACCACTCTAGTTTCGATCAGTAGACAAGTAACAACCAAACATATAAACAAATAGTGAACAATTGTGCAATAAACAAGCAAACATATATACATAGTGAACGTATAACAATTGTACAAAACAATAAAACTAACTATGTACTAACAATTAAAATAATAAAGAATAAAACATTAATATTAAATTAAAGCAAAGCGGTTTTATTTAAAAGGACCCAAAAATAAAACAATTTTTAAAGGTTTTTCGCCAAACATAATGGTCCTTCGAACCGGATATGAACCAGTGACCTATGGATCCTATGGCATGATTGTGGGGAGATCAATTAAAGGGACCCAAACAGAACATAGAATCCTCGCACGTTTTTGGGAGGTAGAGGAAACCCAAAATCACACTTTTGGGTTAGATAATTTCGCAACAACAACTCTTAAAATCAACTCTGAAAGGTATATAGTTACCCTCCCCTTAAAAAATATAGAAAAAATACGTAATTTCAGAAAAATTACAATGGCCCAATTCTTAAAAATAAAAAGAAGGCTCGATAGGAAACCTGGCACTAAAGCACAACAGACTATCTTAAAAATCATGGAAAAAGTTTCTCCCCAGGATATCAATAAAACTACAAATTATATCACGCAGTAATAAAAACCAACTGGCTAATCAAAAAACTTGTAGGAGTTTACAACGCCTCTGGTCAAAAGGAAGAAGCTTAAATGAAATTTTGCAACCAGGACCAATACTTCAACATGACTTATAATGAAGTGGAGATTCTTTCGTTTTAAAATTAGCACCGATATCACAAAAATATATCGCCCAATAATCATTGACCCGACTCGGACAAAATATCAAAGGATATTATTTCCAAAAACTGGAGTTGGCCCTATAATAGAATTTTAAATTTCAACTGTAAAGTTTAGTACGAATTGTAACCCTATTCTTAGCAACACTCAACTTCAACTAGCTAAGAATTTAAAATCAACAATCTACACAAAATCATTTGGAATAACGCGTTCTATCATTATCGCGTGCATATAATATTATCACATGTAAATCTAAAATTTCTAGAAATTGCATCATCGGAAATTATAAAAAGAAAAGTTAAATCGGTCACATCTCACATCATCAATTTTATCACAAAAGATAAAAATTTTCCTGAAAATATATATAACTTTGAAATTGAAAATCGCAGCCTCACCCAGTAGCAGTCATTGGATTCAGAATTCGTTAATAGACCGATTAGCCATCATTTATGCTTCTGTGCATCTCATTCAATCATCAGCTCATACGTGGAATGAGCTCCACCCAACTTTTCTCCCTCACGACTTAAAAGTTGCCAGACTAATTACCCAAATCAAAAATTTAGTAAACAACTTTAAAGTTTTCGTCTTATGCAAAAAATCCAATCATAACTAATCTAAAAGTCCAGCTGTACTCATTCTCAACAATGGAAAAAACTTCGTTAGACCTGCAAAACTTCTCAAAAAATAACGTTTAGAATTGCCAAAATCTCTTCAAACTCAAGTATTCTTGATTGAAATTAAATCCTCCTGGCACCACTCAAATGAAACAATTTCGGAAATCAGGTGTGGAATTCTTCAAGACCCAATTTAGAAAAATGACTACGAAAATGAAATTCACTTTTGAGGAGCTGTTAAGAATTTTAACCCAAATAGTAACCTGTATAAACTCTAGACCCTGAAGTCCTGCAAGCAACGACCCATTGACCGCTGAACATTTTGTAATTGGTAATCCATTAATGACCCCAGTTGACCCTGATACAAACAACGTAAATTTGACTCTGGTTAACTGCTGGAAATGCCTCACGATCATCTATCACCAATTTTATCAAACACGGAAATCCAATGCAGCCGAACTTCATCACATATCAAAAAGGAAAGATGTCTACAGAAGAAACCCCACGTAACTCAGAATTGTCAAACGCTTCAACTGTAAAACAAAAACGATGACATCAAAATTGCACCGATCAATGGGGGGGGGGGAGAGAATGTTTAGAGATGCACCCAAACAAATGCACATTAGTGTGCCCCTAAACTAATGAGCGGCACTGTAACCAACGGTGTAGCTGAATTTCTCTCTACACATTGTTATTGTTGTAATTGTATTGATGCATTCTTAAGCATCAATACTAAACACGAAATAGTTTACAAACACTCTAGTTTCGATCGGTGAACAATACATAACAAAAAAAAAAAACAAACTCTAGTTTCGATCGGTGAACAATACATAACAAAAAAAAAAAACACTCTAGTTTCGATCGGTGAATGATAACCAATTAAAGAAGGCAATACAGAAGTGAACAACATAAAAACAACCAAACATTCAGAACATACAGTGAACAGTGGCAAAATTATAATTATAGAAATAAAACAAAAGAAATAACAATAAAACTAACTACTAACAATTAAAACATAATAAACAAAAACCATTAAATATTAAAACTAAAATATAAAGTGTTGTTTTATTTGGACCCAATAACAATTTTTAAAGGTTTGTCGCCAAACAGTGACAATCGCGGAACTAGTTCCGAAGTGACTCTTTGGAAATAGTACTGTACCAGTTGGTTGTATCTGAATTATATAGATAAAAAACAGAGATTTTTCCTTTGATAAAACGCAGATTAGACCGATAGTTTCCTCTTACTGAGATAATTATATCCATTTACCAAATGAAATTTCAAATATTTTGTGTTTATGATTTCTACTGACAATAAAACATTTTAGTGTTTATTTGCAAACTCAGAATGTATCACGTATTACAAACAAAGGTAGTATTTCAAAACTCGTATTTAAATTCAATCTTTTGAAATCTCTGCACAGTTTCAATGAAACTATTAGGTATACAAATTCTTAAAGATTATTGTTTTTGGAAGAAAAACAAGAAACTGTACTGGTTCTTATAAGAAATTTACTAAACTAGTTCTGGATTGACTCTTTGGCACCAGTACTGTACCAGTTGATTTACACATCAATTCAATTCACAATAAAAAATTTAAGTGTTTATTTACGAACTCTGATTTTTTAATTAAATATAAATGCGAAAAAAATAATTTCAAATCTCATATTTTAATTCAGGTAATTTTTTTAAACAGTCTCTACATAGTTCGTATTTAACTAGTACACAACTGGTTCAAAATGATTATTTTGAGAACTAGTTATGTAATTACTAGACAAGAAACTAGTATATTTTAGAACTAGTTCGACCATTTGCTAATGGGTATTTAAAAACAAACAGTTGTTAATTTAGTAATAACTCTTTTCTCGAAAATTAAAGAAGTTTAATTTTCTATTCGAAATGACAGAAAAATAGTGCGTTCATTAAACCTATCGTGGAAATTTGTACAAATACATTAAAAAATACCGTTATACATAAAAAAATCAAATATATTAGTGGTATTCATTTACCCCTACTTTTTTACACAAATAAACACACTTTGTCAAATTTCAAAGCACTGTTTTAGGTAGAACCGGCAAAACACTTGTTTTACAAAAAATCCGTGCTCTACCAGTATTACATTTTTTGAAGCGTCGGCAATTTCTGGCTGGAAATTCGTATATTTTTTAATTATTTACCTTCAGTTTTGGGATTGATTTTAAAATTTATCTCCAATGAAAAATAAATTAAATATTAATATAAATTAAAATTAAATTAAATTAATTGCAATTCGAGCAATATAGGTAGGAAATTTTCTAGGATGTTTATTTTTCGATATTTCTTTTTATCAATATCTATTCGCTTAGATTCGTAAATTTTTGCTTTCTAATGATTTGCTTTAAGAAATTTAAAATATTTACAAAAAGTTTTGTAAAAAGACGTATTAATTAAAAATTAAGATGTAAAGAAATGACAGCCAATTATACATATAACGATTTCGTTTTACTATCATCCGAAATTAATTAATCAATTAAATAACAAACAAGTATCAATTCACTTTTAATTAATATTTTTTTTCAAATTATTTCTTTAACTTAAATAAAATCTTTAAGATGCTATAATATTCGGTGAGAGTAAAAACTAATGATTCACACCTTTATATTCTTGTATATGTTTAATATTGTGATCAATAATACCACGTATCTTGGGTTCCAAATTTTGAGAATATACATCAGTCCACAAACCGGATACTGGTAATTCAGAATAATTTTTAGCTAAAGATGTCGCTTCATCGACCTCTTTGCGTACTTTAACATCAATAGCTTTACATTCATCGGAAGTTAAAAGACCCAATTCAATACACATTTCCTTAAAGGAAGTAATGGGATCACGTTTTTGAAGAACTTCTTGAATTTATTCGCGGGTACGATATCTTGTACCAGGATCAGACATAGAGTGCCCGGAATAACGATAAGTATTGGTTTCCATTACCAAAGGGCCATGTTTATTAACATAATCAATGGCATTGCGTACAGCTAAAATATCCATGCCATCTACCCAGATACCGGGTAAAGTATCACCACGAGTATAGTAATCAGTGTTGGAAGAGGCACGTTCAGGAGTGGTACCCATGCCATAGTTGTTATTTTCACAAACGAAAATGCAAGGTAATTTCCATAAATGAGCCATTTTATAGCCTTCAAATACTTGACCTTGATTTGCAGCACCATCACCATATAAAGCCCAACATATGCCACCATTGCCCTTATATTTGCAAGTCAAGGCAACACCAGCACCCAAAGGAACCTGAGCTCCTACAATACCATTACCACCGTATAAATTGGGGGATTATATGTGCATAGAACCACCCTTACCACGGGCACAACCACTTTGACGTCCCGTCAATTCAGCCAAAACACCCATTGGAGACACACCCATTAAATAAGTCCAACCATGCACACGATAGGCGGAAATTATATTATCAACATCACGCATAGTAGCTTTCATACCCACAGCACAGGCTTCTTGGCAAGAGTATAAATAACAGAAACCTCTGATAATTTTCTCTTTATATAAATTACCCACTGAGGTTTCCAAACGTCTTATCGTTTGCATTTGTGTATAGTATTTGATGGCTTCATCTTTGGTGATTTTGACGGATGTTGCAGCTTGATATAGAACGTCCACTATATTACATATAGTTTTACTTAAGGCCCTTGTGGTTGACAATGGTGCCTTTGGACAACCAACAACATGCAATTGTTGTGATGAATTGAGTTGATAACCTACTTTTTGCAATTGTTTAACCGCTAAAGGTAATTCACCGACTCGTGTTAATTGACGCAACATTTTTTTCAGCAAAATCGATAGCTTTTATTAGGAAATGCGTTTTTGGAAAATTTAATTAACGGCTTAATAAGAAGAAAATTTAAAAGCCTTTTATTGGATACTTTCAGTTGTCGTGTAATCCACAAAAGCAAACGTCCCCAAATGAAGAAAAACAATCGATCAATTTGAAATTTATATATTTTTTTTAAATCTTTGTTTTTAATTTTGACTGTTGTATTTATCTTTCTATTTTACAATTTGTATTTCACAATTATGTAGTAATTACAAAATCGACTATGTTTAACGGGGTTGCTAATGCCAATACCAATAGCTGTTATTGATTATTATAGTTGATTTATAAAAAATCTAAATTGACTATGGATTTTGTTGACTATGCGACCACGTACTTTTTTGGGTGTAGCATAGTTCTCTAATAGAACCAGATCTCCTATTTTAACGCTCATTGGCCTAGTCGTTCCATCATTAATTTTAATTTAATTTTATTGAGTCTTAACATCAACAATTTAAACGGAATTAAGTAACATTATAAAAGTAAATACTTAAAAATTTCGAGTATTAATTTAATAATAATATTGTATTCAGTACGTACTTAACGTTTAAAATGAAATGTTGGTTCAGAAAATTATGAGTATTTCATGCTTGCTCCCGGCACTTTACTTTGTAATTTTGTAAAAGAAGAAAAAAAAATTATACTTAAAACTAACTTAAAGATATCTTATAACTAACTTAAAAACTAAGTGTAAAAAAAATATACAAACATTATTAACGACTAGCCTCTGTGTGTACCGGGAGTAATGCTGACAAAGAAACTAGGAATCAGCGACGATTCCGATTCAGTAATTGAATTAGTACGCTCATGTAGTAACCCAAAAGGAGAGAGGTAATTCGTATTAGACCAACTTATATCTCGTTGTCCAAATACCATTTCCCTTAAAATCTCGTTACTGTGTAAGATTAATTTATCCAAAAACCGTCTCATGAGATTTAAAGCATACATTCCGAATGAAGTGGGATTCGTTATAAATATAACTATTTGAAAAACGTTTGTTATAGCCTTCAAAATGTTTTCCCACACATAAACGAAGAATTTTGCGCTCCAGAATTTCAAATTGCTTCATTATCGAAGGAGAAATTGAGAACCAAATAGGAAATGCATAAGCCAAGACCGGCCTGATACTGACCTTATAAATTAGCAACTTTGTTGCTACTGGTACTTATCTGCTCAAGACCCATTGAAATGAGCTGGACACATAAATGGCACAATCTTAAAAAAAGAGAAGAAATGGTTTTAATATTGCATTTCTTAAATTTTTTGGTATGTACAAATATTTTACCGTTAATATTTAGTGCTGTGGCCTTTGTTTCTGATGACAGCTTTGCACCTGCGACCCATACTTTCCACTAGTTTTTGGCATTTTGGCATACCAAGCTTCCTATGCGGCCGACCACAGTTCGTCCATATTTTTGTAATTTTTCTTGGCGATTTCAACCTTGACTTCATTCCACAGGTTCTCTATTGGATTTAAGTCAGGGCTCTGGGCTGGCCAATCCAAAACATCACTCTTCTCCGCACAAAACCATTTTTTACTAGTTTGGAGGAGTGTTTGGGGTCATTATCTTGCATGAATTTCCATTTTATTGGCGTGGAGTTCAAGGCATATGGCTCCATATGGTTTTTTAAAATATCTAAATACTGAAACTTGTCAATTTTTCCATTGATTTTTATAAGCGGACCTACGCCATGCCAAGAAAATGCACCCCAAACCATAATACTGCCACCTCCATGTTTTACCGTCTTCTGAGTGAACCGAGGATTAAACTCTTGGCCTTTAGGACGACGAACAAAGATTCTGCCATTTGGTCCTATCCTGTTAATTTTTGTTTCGTCACTTCATAACACGTTTTTCCAAAAATTAATGGGATTTTCCTTATGGGTTCTGGCGATGGTTAGTCGTTTTGAAATATTTTTTTTTTTTTGGGATAAGGGCCTTTTTTCTGGAAATGCGCCCAAACAAATTTGCCTCGTTTAGTCTTCTTCTGAATTTTTTGACATTTCCATGTTAAAATTTTCATTAATATCCGATGCTATCTGCCTTGAATGGATAATTTTTCACCATTCGTACTATAGCTGCATCCGTATGCTCATCTCTTTTTCGTGGCTTTGGCTTCCGAATTTTACCGTTAGTCAATATATCGGGATCCTAAACACAAGAATTAATTGCATTGTAGACTTTTTTGCGAGAAATTTGCATTATGTCAGCAATTTGCGCTACTTTTTCCATTTTCATACATTTTCCATATGATCTGCCACCTGTGGTATGTTTTCCTGATCCCATTTTTTAACTTTTTATATTTATTTTTGAAGTACGAAAAATATTTATTGCTTTGAATTAAATCTACACGACTACTGCCTATTTTAAGTAAATTGTGCCATTTAAATGTCCACTTTAAATCAGCATTGTTAACGCAAAAATGATAACGGTAAATAATAAGCAAAACATAATGGAACATTTGAGCACTATTAAGACAAACATTTTTTTCAACAACAATCAGAAGATATAAAACTTGCATTTTTAAATATATTTAGTTGGAAAATACTTCAATTTATGCGCAATTTAAATTTGTGCCATTTATGTGTCCATAGCTGTATATATATAAGGAGCAATATTAGGAACATTACTTTTTCTAATATATATAAATGACTTAGAAAGGGTCTTAAAAAATCAAAAGCATGCATGTTTGCGGATGATGCGCTTATATTGAAAAAATACGGAAGAGTGTGTTCGAAGCTTAAACATTGAATTGAGAGAAGTTAACAAGCATATTTAAAAATTTATTTAAAAATGAATAGACTAAAACTTAACATAAATAAGACAAAGGCAGTGGTGATAAATGGAACGGCAGATGAAAATTTTACTATTGATGATGCACCAATTGAGATAGTTGAAGAAATCAAATATCTAGGAGTCATTATAGATAAAAACCTAAAGTTTGATTTACATTTCAACTATATTTGCAAAAATATTGCTAAAAAAATTGACTTTTCAGAAGAATACGAAATAAAATATGTCTATAAGATTATTTAACACAATCGTAAACCCTCACTTTGAGTATTGTTCAACTTTATTGTTCCTTGGGAGTCGTCAAATGAAGGAAAGACTTCAAAAACTTCAAAATAAGGGTATGAGATGTATTCTACGATGTCATAGATTAACACATATAAAAGACATCCCAGGTAGAAATTGCCGACGTTACAACAAAAGTTGTACTGGGAGAGCACTGTTTTTTACGAAATGCCGGTACTACTTAAAACGTGCTTTGCCAGTACTGTTTTCTGAAAATTAACGAGCTTTTTTTAATTTATTAAAATTAACAATTTTATAAATTTTACGTATTTTTACATCTATTACAAAATTATTTATGTAAGAGAGACATCGCCATTCTTTTCTTGTGAAGTTTCGAAAGAATACATTTGAAGAAATTCCATCAAGACTTGACAAAAAAATAAAATAAAAAAAAAATCTGTGATGTACACTAAGAGGACAGTAAAGTTCTAGCAAAGTACTAAATTTGTTATTAAATGTACTGGAATAATACCAAAAAAATAAAATCCCAAGCTTGCGCCAACGTTGGGAAATAACTACGGCCAAGCGTTTATTGGTGTTATCATTTCGACAACTTGGCAGTACAGTGAAAGTTAAAAATCCGACGCATTGCCAGTACATGCACTACCGCCTCCAATACCGGGCCAACATTGTGCCGTTTGTATTTTTCTACCTGGCCCAGGTAGAAATTGCCGACGTTATAACAAAAGTTGTACTGGGAGAGCACTGTTTTTTACGAAATGCCGGTACTACTTAAAACGTGCTTTGCCAGTACTGTTTTCTGAAAATTGACGAGCTTTTTTTAATTTATTAAAATTAACAATTTTATAAATTTTACGTATTTTTACATCTATTACAAAATTATTTATGTAAGAGAGACATCGCCATTCTTTTCTAGTGAAGTTTCGAAAGAATACATTTGAAGAAACTCCATCAAGTCTCAAGACATTGACAAAAAAAAAAAAAATAATAAAAAAAAATCTGTGATGTACACTAAGAGGACAGTAAAGTTCTAGCAAACTACTAAATTTGTTATTAAATGTACTGGAATAATACCAAAAAAAATAAAATCCCAAGCTTGCGCCAACGTTGGGAAATAACTACGGCCAAGCGTTTATTGGTGTTATCATTTCGACAACATGGCAGTACAGTGAAAGTTAAAAATCCGACGCATTGCCAGTACATGCACTACCGCCTCCAATACTGGGCCAACATTGTGCCGTTTGTATTTTTCTACCTGGGTAGAATTATTTATTTGTAACTGAAATATGTTGACAGTTTTTTTTTAAATATTAAAATTAATTCTTTTTTTTTTAATTTGTATACTTTGACGGCTTTTTTACAGTATTAAACAATTCTTTATTATTGTAATTTATTATGGGTTTAGTTTTTAGTAAAATCAGATTCTTTTGTTTAAATTAATTGAAAATAGAAAAAGTTATCGTAATTTTTCTAAACATTTAATTTCAGCTATTATAAGACAACTCGGACGTTTTTGTTTGCACACTCATTAAGGTTAATATTTAAAATTTTCTTATAAATACAAAGATTCAATGTTTATAAAAAATGTATAACTTTGACAATTTTAAAGCGATTAAAGTAGAACTTAATTTTACCCTGAATTAAGAATAAATTAGATAAAAATTAGTTTTTTTTAAACAAAATATTGCAATTAAAAGCCGTCAAAATTAAACAAAATAAGAAAAAATTAAGAAAATCAGTTTTATTTGAAAATATTTCCACACAATTTTGTTGAATATATAAACATCTCTATATATAAAAGAATAACGTGACTGACTGACTGACTGAATGACTGACTGACTGACTCAACATCGCCCAGCCCAAACCGCTGAATCCAGGAAGTTGAAATTTGGTATGTAGGTTCCTCTTTCGGCGTAGACGTCCGCTAAGATGGGATTTTTGGAAATTCCTACCGGAACGGGCAAAAAGGGGAAAAGTCTCCCCCTTGGCGGCCTGCCAAAACCCCTTTGGCTAGAAAGCTGAAATTTAAGATATGTGTTCCTTGGAGTATGGGCTAACTTTTCTGGAAAGTACTTTCTGGAATTTTGGACAGGGACGTTGTAAAAATGGGGGTTAAAAAGGGGAAAAAGGCCCCCCTTGACGGCCTGCCCAAACCGCTGGAGGTAGGAAGTTGAAATTTGGTATAAAGGTTCCTCCACTATCGTAGACATCCACCAAGACGGGAGTTTTGGAAATTTTTACAGGGACGGGCAAAAAGCGGAAAAAGTCTCCCCCTTGACGGCCTGCTCAAACTGCTGGAGCTATGAAGTTGAAATTTGGTATGTAGGTTCCTCGACCGGTGTAGACGTCCGTTGAGACGGCATTTTTGGAAATTCTAATCGGGAGGGTCAAAAAGGGGACAAAAAAAGTACCTTTTTCCAAAAAAGTGCCTTTTCCCAAAAAAAGTACCTTTTTCCAAAAAAAGTACCTTTTTCCAAAAAAAGTACCTTTTTCCCAAAAAAGTACCTTTTTCCAAAAAAAGTACCTTTTTCCAAAAAAAGTACCTTTTTCCAAAAAAAATTCCTTTTTCCAAAAAAAGTACCTTTTTCCAAAAAAAGTACCTTTTTCCAAAAAAAGTACCTTTTTCCAAAAAAAAGTACCTTTTTCCAAAAAATGTACCTTTTTCTAAAAAAATGTACCTTTTCCAAAAAAGTACCTTTTCCCAAAAACATAAATTTTTCCAAAAAAAAAATATCTTTTTCAAAAAAAGTACCTTTTCCAAAAAAAAGTACCTTTTCCCAAAAAAAGTACCTTTTTCTAAAAAAATTTTCCTTTTCCCAAAAAACATACATTTTTTCAAAAAAATACCTTTTTCAAAAAAAGTACCTTTTCCAAAAAAAAGTACCTTTTCCAAAAAAAAAGTACCTTTTCCCAAAAAAAAGTACCTTTTTCTAAAAAAATGTTCCTTTTCCAAAAAAAGTACCTTTTTCCGAAAAACATACATTTTTCCAAAAAAAAACACCTTTTTAAAAAAAAATACCTTTTCCAAAAAAAGTACAAATAAAGTACTTTGTAAAAACAAAGTATCTTTTTCCAAAAAATTTCGTTTTTCCAAAAAGTACCATTTAAAATAATATATAATTTCAAAAAAAAATACTTTTTTTCCTCCCCCCACGGATATCTCCACTAAAACAAGGTTTCTTGATATTCGGCATAGACGTGCGCTAAGACGGGATTTTTCGAAATTCCTACCGGATCGGGCAAAAAGGGGAAAAGTCTCCCCATAAACAGTCTCACAAATTGGAAAAGTGCCTGCCCAAACCACTGGAGGTAAGAAGTTGAAATTTGGTATAAAGGTTCCTCCACTGTAGTAGACATCGACTAAGTTTGTATTTTTGGAATTCCCTACAGGATATCCCAAAAGGAAACTCGGTATGTGAGTTTCTCCTTCTGTGTAGGCGTCCGCTTAGACGGAATTTTTGAAATTCCTATCGGGAGAGGAAATAAGGTAAAAGTCTCCTCCTGACGGCTTGCCCAATCCCTTTTGGCCAACCTAAAATTTTAAATATGTATTCCTTGGAGTAGGACTAACTCACCGGCAACGTAATTTTTCTATTTTGGAACAGGAACATAGTAAAAATGTTGGTTGAAAGGGAAATATGTCCCCACTAACGGCCTGTCCAAACCGCTTAGGCAATGCAGTTGAAATTTGGTATGAATGTTCCTCATCCATCGCAGATAGCCGCGAAGATGGAATTTTTGTAAATTCCTAAAGGGAGGGGCAAAAAGAAGAAAAGCCTCACCTTGGGGGCCTGTAAAAACCCCTTCGGCTAGAAACCTGAAGCTTAAAATGTGGGTCCCTGGAGTAAGGGCTAACTTATTAGAAAGATACTTTTTTGAATTTTGGACAGGGTCGTTATAAAATGGGGGCTCAAAAAGGGAAAGTTGCCCCTTAACGACCTGTCCAAACTGCTGGAACTAGGAAGCTGAAATTCGGTACTTAGGTTCCTCTTCCAGCCTAATTCCAACCGGGAGGGACAAAAAAAGAAAAAGTGTCCCCCTTGACAGCCTGCTCAAACTGCTGGAACTAGGAAGCTGAAATTCCCTGTCGATGGATTTTCGGAAATTCCTACCGAGAGAGGCACAAATAGTAAAAGTTGGTTAGAAACCTGAAATGTAAAACATATGTTACTTGGAGTATGGGCTCACTTACCGGGAAGGTGCTTTCTGGACAGGGACATTGCAAAAATGGGGATTAATGAAGCGAAAAGTGCCGCTTAAAGGCCTGCCCAAACCGCTGGAGGTAGGAAGTTGAAATTTGGTATAAAGTTCCTCCTCTATTGTACACTCAAAAAAATAGGTTAGTAGAAAAATTAGTAAAACGTCTTGTATATCAAGTGTACTAGCTTTCAGCAATTTTTTTTTGCTGAAATTCCGTTGTCAGCAAAAATTTTAGTTATATTTTTTTTGCACTAAAATAATTTTGAATTAATGTTTTACTAATTTATTTTGCTACAAAAATTTTTGCTGATAACCGCATTCATAGCGTGGACGACAACCAGATAGACAAGATGTAGATGTCGCAGCTTGTCTGGAAACGGAAGTGAAAAAAAAGAAAAAAAACCACATATTCTATATTTAAATTTTCAGCAAATAAATTAACTAAAGTAAAATTTCGCTACAAATTTTTTGAGTTTTCTTTAAGAATTTTTAATTTGCAGTCGACTAAGTGTTAGCAAAACTTTTGTTGAAGATTACTATTTTTTTGGTAAAAATCAGCTCGCTGATTTTCAGCAAACATTTTGCTGAAATTACCAACTTTTTTGCAAGCACGCTCCTGACTAAAAATTTTCTGACACAGCAACATTTTTTTGCTGACTACTGACTTTTTTTTTTTGAGTGTAGACATCCGCTAAGATGAGATTTTTGGAAATTTCCACAGGTAGGGTCAAAAACAGGAAAAGTCTCCCCCTTAACGGCATGGCCAAACTGCTGGAACAAGGGAGCTTAAATTCGGTATTTGGGTTCCTTCTCCAACGTCCCCTAAGATGGTATTTTTGGAAATTCATACCGGGAGGGGTAAAAAGTGAAAAAACTTCCCCCTTGACGGCCTGTCCAAACTGCTGGATATAGAGACCTAAAATTATGTATGTAGTAGGTTCCTCCTCCAACGCAGACGTCCTCTAAGACGGAATTTTTGGAAATTCCTACCGGGAGGGGTAAAAACGGAATAATTCTCCCCCTTGATGGCCTAACCGAACCCTTCGGTTAGAAACCTGTAATATATAATATGTTTTCCTTGGAGTATGGGCTAACTTATCGACAAGGCATTTCTAGGACTTTGGACAGGAACGTGGTAAAAATGGTGGTTCAAAAGGGGAAAATTGCCCGCTATTTTTAATATTATAAAATGCTTTCCAACCCTGCTTTACGTTATTTATTTTCATTCAAAACACAAATGAACAAAACTACTTACGGGTCTATCTACCTAAGTTCGCACTTTACCAAATTATCTTAACATACACACGTATATTGCAATTTATTATGGATTCATTACTAACAATCCACTTTCATGAGAAAAAGTGATCAAATATTTATTTATTTTAAACATTGTTGTGCAGAATTATTTATTTGTGGTGGCTGGGTGGAGGCTTTTATTATAAAAACTGTATTTTAAATTAAAAGCGAATTAAAAAAAAATTGTTCGGGGGGGGGGGGGGCGCAATGGTAATGACATATCATTATTTTTTGGACTACCAGTAATGACACCCACTTAACTTCTGCAATATTTTAAAACATATAATAATGAGTTACTGATAAAGACTCATATTTATCATTATTTCCAATAGAAAATAATTTTCTATATTTTTTTGAAAATTTTTTGTAATCTATTTTTAGACTCAATATTTTTTAAACACTGGTAAGGATATATGTAGCCCCATATTTTTTGGTTTTTTGTATGTTGGCGAGTAAGCTTACTTGTGTGCAGCAGGTCAATTATGTTTCTATCTATTAAATATTACATGAGATATAGCTCAGATGGTAGAGCTATTGACTGGCAATATGTAGACCCAGGTTCGATTCCCGCACCAGCAGATTTTATTAAAAAAAAATACAATAAAAAATATTTTTTTTTATATAATTTATTTTTTTGAAAATCTATTTTTAGACTCATTATTTTTGTCAGTACTGGTCAGCAAATAGGTAACCACATATTTTTTGATTTTTCGTATGCTGGTGTGTAACTATAACTCATTATTTTTCGCGACATCGCCATATAAAGGTAATAAGAAATGTAATAACAAAAGTAACTAGTTACCATTACCAAGTATGTAGTTACTAGGGTTTGGGGTTCGGGAATTCCCGGGAAATCCCGGGAAAAGTTTGCCGGGAATTCCCGGGAAAATAATATATTTTTCCCGGGAAAACGAGAAATTTTAAAATTATTAAATTTTTTTAAATTGTTTTTGTTTCGAACAGGAGTTTTTAATTTTAGTCATAAAAAACATTTTAAATGCCAAAACAAAAATTTCATTGTTAAAATCTTTTAAAACGGAATACATTTATTTGACACATAAATAAAATCTTTGCCAAGTAATTAGGAGCATTTCAACTCATAAAGATTTTTCGCATAACTTATTCAAAATTTAAGTAGTAAAACTTAAAAACTTGGAAAAATGTTTAAAAGAAATATGAAAAAAGCTTTTTTTTCTTACAAATAATCGCCCTTACTATCTAAATTGTTCAAATGTATAATTTAGGTAAAGTCGACTTTAGTTAAAATATTGGGTGGCAGTATACCTTGACTTGGTTTATTTTTGGAGCATTCTGATTTGTTAATTTATTTTCAACCAATCAAAATATTTGAAAATATAAATATTTTTGTAAGGTTTTCATACACAAAATGAACAAAACCGTTTGATTAAAAATAAAGTCGACTTTAAATTTAAAATACTTCTTTATATTAAGGGTCAATAATTTTATAAGTAACGTTGTCATTAATAAATGTGAAAAGAAAAGACTAATGGTTAACGGTGGTATCTAAATTTGGTAAATTTATGGTCATGCAACTTCTCTTGAAGAAAACAACAACAAGAATAACGTTTCAGCTAAAATTAGCAAAGTACCCGAGGAAAAAAGTGTAATTAGATATAATTATATCCGAAAAATGAGAACGTCTTATTGTATCATATTGTATCGAATTGTATACAATTGTATACAATTTGGTACAATTTGATACAATTCGATACAATATGATACAATTGTATCCGAATTTTGTCCTCATCCAATTACATAAAATTATATCTTTTTGTATAAAATTATATAAAATGTTATAAAAGTGGACACAGTTTGATACAATTATACCTAAATATTAACCCTATATTTTTACCATAATATATATGACCATATCTAACAATATACAAAATTATATTTTTAAATAAAAAAAAGATATACAATATCTGGAGATCATACCTGAGGGATTTCAATTACAATTACTTGTAATTGAAATTACAAGCAATTGTAATTGAAATTTTTCAATTACAAATTACTAGTAATTGTAATTGAAAGTGATTTCAATTACATTTAGAATTAAAAAGTGTTTTTTGTTAAAATTTTGTATAAAAATCTGACTGGGATAGGTTGCATAGGCATGGATGCGTATAAAAAGAATACGTCATGTTGGGATTACCCCTAACTTGTGCTTTTTGTCATTATTTATTTTCCCAAAAAATGTAATTGACATTTTTCAAATTACAAATTACTTGTAATTGTTCTTTTTTGAATTACAATTACAAATAATTTGTAATTGTAATTGAGTTTTTTTTGAATTACGAATTTTGAATTACAATTACAAATAATTTGTAATTGTAATTGAGTTTTTTTCAATTACAATTACATGTAATTGTGTAATTAATTACAAAATGTAATGATTAACCCCCAGGTCTACTGGATATCCTATAATTTCGATAAATCTTCCATTACTTTTATCCAGATTTACCATGACAGTGCATTAAACATGAAAAAATTTTAATTTGTTTTTAGTAATTTTAAAATAAGGTTAACAACACTGAAATTTTTAACTTAATAGGATTGTGATATACAACCAAGATATAAGAGATCAGTCAAGTGTGCGTTATAGTATGAGAATTCCATATTAAAGCTTCAGTATTGTTAATTTTATGGGCGCGTTAGCCATTTTAACTCACGCTCCTAAACAAAAACAAATTACTCAAGCACGAGCATTTCGTGTCTTACTCACGCAGACATGAGTATATTAAAAACTTACTCACAATCAGAAAATTCTTACGCAAAACAGTAAAAATTACTAAAAAACATATGATGCAAAAAATAAACTCACACACGAATTATGCACGGGTTATATATTCTTACTCACGCTCACGTACGAATTATATATTCTCACTCTAACGGGCGAATTACTTTGGTATAGTAATTATTACTCACGATCACTTGTGAATAACTTCACTCACGATCGTGTCATGCGCCAATCCCTAGTAATTACAAAATCTAAAACTAGTTCAAAATCATTTTTAATATGGAACCACATTTAATACAATACGGTTTTAAAAGGACCTTATACATATATTTTTATATAAAATCACTTTGAAAAAATTGCTAATGTGGGATAATATATAACACTATGCGACAGTCAAAATCGGGATGGGATGAAACCAACGGGAAATGTTATATCGGTCAAAAACAAGTTATACGTGTCCCGGCGTTTCGCTGGGTCAACCCTAGGACTCGAGATATATCTTTTTTTTGACATAACTCGAGAACCACTAGTCCGATTTTGCTCAAACAATTTTAAAAAAATTAAAAATTACAATTCCTTTAATCTGTTCATATAACGTTTTTCTATATACTCAACAGTTTTGCCGGTAAAAATAAATGTTTGTTACCGCTACCATAAAAATCAATAACCTTTTGTTTGGTTCTCGAGTTATGTAAAAAAAAGACCACCAAAGGTCAAATCGATATATCTCGATTCCTAGGGGTGACCCAGCGAAACGCCGGGACACGTAAAACTTCTTTTTTACCGATATAACTTTCCCCGGTAGTTTGAACCCTTCCCGATCACTGACCCCTACCATTTGTCTCACAGTGTAATTATAGATGATTTTATAAAGAATGTTATATCGTTATATATAAAAGAAATCATGAAATATTGTAGATATGAAACCATACTAAGTTATATATGGGTTCATATGCGTCAATATATAATCATATATAACACCTATTATATAATATTTCTTAAATGGCTCCATATATAGTTTTATATTATTATGTATAGTGTCATACTAAATTATATATAAACGTATATGTAATTATATCTTTTATATATTACTTTGTGTACTTATATATAGCACATACACTTATATGCAGGCCAGTATGTAATAATATAAAATCACATATGTCTCAATATTAAAACCTTTGAGGCAAAAATATTTAATATATGACTATATAAAAGTCTATATGCTTCAATTTAAAAGCATATGTGGCCATATCTAACTATAAGTTACTATATGTAATTACATAAAATAATATATGATTATATCAAAACTTTTTTACTCGGGCATTAAAGGTTTTATGGTAGGGCAAACATTTCCTGAAATGGTATTCAAATTAGCCGCAGTCAATCCGCACCATAACTAGATCTTCGTTTATTCGAGAAAGTTTTTATAATAAAAACCTGGCATTGCAAAAAATTGAAACCGATGTAAAGAACATTATATTAAATTACTACAATCATGTAAAAGATATGATAAAAGAAATATCGAGAAATATTTCTAACGATAGGAGATTTACTATAATCTTAGATGAATGGGCAAGAATATTACAAAAGAGATATTTGAACATATGTATAAACGGAAATAATTCATTTTATAACCTGGGGTTGGTTTATATATCAGGAGGATGTAATACTGATGAAATAAGAAGAATTGTAGAAATAAGACTAGAAGAGTTTTTTTATTTGTCTTTGGAAAATAACATTGTGGACACCATACCTAATGGGCCAAGTGTGATGAAACGGTTTGTTTCCGACAGTCCAGTAGTAGGTGCTTTCTGCTGGAATCATGCAATTCATTTGGCAGTGCTGCGAGTAATTTATGTGAAATCAAATGTTCAACATTCTGATATTTTTTACTTTGAATTCCCACTACACAGACTGCATTTGTACTGAAATAGTGTTTTTTTTTAACAAAAATTACTTATATAGGTGGTTTTCATTAACAATTTTGTTCAAAAATTTTTTCATTCCCGTTTCCCGGGAAATAAAAAAGTCCGGGAAATCCCAAACCCTAGTAGTTACATAACCACATATTTGGTAATGAATTTCTACACTGGGAAATCAGGCAACGTGCTCAACCAAAGAGTACCAGAGAAAGAAGCCAACAATTAAGCAACCAATCAAATTACAACGTTAATTTTCCAAATGCTTTAAATCAGAGCGAAACACCAAATCCATTCGTTCCCGCGGCACTCGGTTCTTCGTACCGGAACGACTCGGAGCCCAACAAGCCTCGACCAAGGAGTGCCAACTCAACAAACCAACAATACGTATGTATGCCCTCTTCTTTTTTCTAACCTGGAGCAACTTTATCCGGCGAACTTGCTCCATATCCTTTTGGTCCGTGCCGGAATCGAACAAAATCCAGGACCATGGTTCTGCTCGGTTTGCCAGGACCGGTTACACTCTGGCGGAACATCAGTCAGGTGTAACATCTGCAATCAGTGGGTTCACCTCAGGAAGGACAGCAGTAGAAACTGCAGTGGGTTAAGAACCCATAGGGACTGGGACGGTAATTACGTGGCCCCATGCTGTATAGGCCAACGTAACAGCTCATCATCATCGGAGTTGTCAACGTCGGCGACATCGTCGGCCTTGACATCTCCGGTCGTGATGACCCCGATCTCGTCCCAACAGCAACAACCACAGCAACAACACCAGCTACAACACCAACAGCAGACACCACAACTAACACCACATGTGGCTGTCCCCCGACCTGAGGTGATAACACTTATGCAGTTTAACTGCAACGGCCTCCAAGGTAAGATCACGGAGATAACCCGATTCATGCAGCTCCACAAAGTCATGGTTGCTGCGGTCCAGGAAACTAAACTCAATGCCACCTGTAGACTCCAGAGTTGTAGTAATTACAACATTCTGCGCAAGGACCGCACACGGAGCGGAGGCGGGGGCCTCGCATTCATTATCGACAACACCGTGCAGTACAGAATGATCTCGCCTGACCCTAACGTACGTGACGTATACATGGAACATCAAGGTATAGCAGTAAGGTCAGGAGCTGCCGAGATCGAACTGTACAATGTGTATATTCCGCCAGTGGCCAGCTGCCCCGCAGGATATCACCCGGACATCAGATTCCTTCTGGTGGGTGATAACCGCATGGTGATGGGCGACTTTAACGCACACCATGAGCTCTGGCACTCCAATCTGGGGGAAGACCAGAGAGGGATAGCCTTGGCGGAACAGGTCGATGACTCCACATTCTGCACACTGAATGAGGACGCCCCCACCAGAATTGTAGGAAGTTGCACTAGCTCGCCAGACATAACAATTTCGAGTGCAGGTCTGATAAATTACGCCTCCTGGCGGCCGATTATATCGTTGGCCTCAGACCACCTTCCTATAGTTATCGCGCTCGATAGACCAAATGACTTCATCGTCTCTGAACGCCGCACGTACATTAACCACAAGAAAGCTAACTGGTTAGCGTTCAGAGAGTTCACCAACCGCAAATTCAGTGACCTACCCACCCCAACGGATATGCGCTACGCGGAAAGGAAGTTCCGTGAAATCGTCAACGCAGCGGCTGCTCGCTTCATTCCGGCTGGAAGGATCGCCAACATCAGACCAAATTTCCCAGCCGAAGCGGCAGAACTCGCAGATGAGCGGGACGAGCTTCGTTCGACCAACCCCAGCGATCCCAGGATCAGCGAACTCAACCGGGAGATCAGCAAGTTGGTCAACGAGCATAAACGGAACAAATGGGTAGATCATCTGAAAACATGCAACCTCAGCATCGGAGCCAGCAAGCAGTCAAAGCTCTCTCGAACCCGTCCAAAAAGGACGACAGGGTATCGATCTCATTTGCCGACAGGACGATATCGGACCCGTAGAGGTGCGCGAGCTATTTTAGCCGGCAGTTTATAGAGCACCCCGAGAGAGACAAGGCGAAAAGGAGTGTCGTGAGGAAAATCCACGAACTCCGAGTCAATGACGAGCCATTAGCTTTTACGTCAACAGAGGTTGCCGAAGCCATCAAAAGAGCCAAACCATCTAGAGCTCTAGGACCCGACGGAATTTCCATGCTGATGATCAAAAAACTGGAGATGCCAGGAGTAGAGTACCTGACAAAGGTCTTTAACCTTTCCCTATCCACCCTAATAATACCCGAGGTCTGGAAGATGGGCAGGGTGGTACCACTTTTGAAGCCGGGAAAGGACGCGAACCAGGGAGTATCGTACAGACCAATCTCCCTACTGTCACCGGTCGCTAAGATACTTGAGGCTCTACTCCTCCCCAGTCTCACACGGCATTTTCAGCTTGCCCAGCACCAGCATGGATTCCGGAAGCAGCACAGCACAACAACAGCTTTAACCGCCATTGCCACACAGATAACCAGCGGTCTAAATCAGAGCCGCCCTTGCGAAAGGACGGTTCTAGTGGCGCTTGACCTATCGAAGGCATTTGATACGGTCAGCCACGCGACCCTCTTCAGAGACATCGCCGAATCCAGTCTCCCAAATGGTACGAAGAGGTGGATAGCGAATTATCTGTGTGGTCGCCAGTCGTTTGTGGAGTTTCGTAACAAAAGATCCAAACCTCGTAGGATTAAACAAGGGTGGAGTTCTCTCCCCGATATTGTTTAATTTCTACGTTTCGAAACTCCCGGCACCACCAGAAGGGGTGGAATTGATTTCTTATGCCGACGACTGTACGAAACTGGCGACGGGTCACGACGTTGATGGCTTATGCGGTAGGTTGAACAGTTATCTTCATGATCTTACGAATTTCTTCACTGGAAGGAATATGCAGCTCTCCCCTGCAAAATCCTCGGCGACTCTTTTTACCACTTGGACGAAGGAAGTAAGGCTGGAACTGAATGTAGTAGTCGAATTCCGACACTAAACCACCCCAAAATTCTTGGGGTTACATTCGACAGCCTGTTCATGTCCTCAGCGCACACCACTGCAATTTGCAACAAGATGCAGAGTAGGAACAAGGTCCTCAAGTCGCTAGCCGGCAGCTCTTGGGGTACGGACAAAGAAACCTTGTTGGCAACCTACAAAACAATTGGTCGGTCAGTGGTTAATTATGCTGCGCCAGTGTGGTCGCCTAGAGTCAGCGATACCCAGTGGAGAAAGCTCCAAACCTGCCAAAACTCTGCCCTCAGGACAATTACAGGATGCCTACAAATGTCCTCGGTTCAACATCTTCACGAGGAAACGAAGGTCCTAACAGTAAAGGAACACTGCCAAATGCTCTCGAAGCAGTTCCTGCTGGGATGTCATCGGAGGAACCACCGGACTAGATCTACAGGTTGGTTGAAAAGTTCCTGCGCTCACCAAGAGATGGCACTGCTAGCTCCAAACTTTTTTTTTCTCAAGTTGGTATAACTGTCCTGAGTACACATGCAAAGTTGCAAGTCATTCTGCCAATTCATTCTTTGTTTACAAGCCAGTTGAAGTTGACATGTCATTGATTTTTTTTAATATGGAAAAAATTGAATATCGTGCAGTCATTAGATTCTTTGTTTTGAAGGGTTTAAAAGCAAAGGAAATTTATGAACAATTGTTAGAAGTGTATAAGGAGTCCTCACCATCAAAACGCACCGTTGAATTTTGGGCTGGTGAATTTAAACGTGGTCGTACTAGCCTTGAAGACGATCCACGCCAAGGACGACCAAAAACTGCAACCACAGCAGAAATCATTGAGCAAGTACATAATATGGTTAGTGAAGATTCAAGCTTGACTAAGCGTGAAATTTCTAATGCCATAGGCATCGCAGACGAACGAGTACTCCATATTTTACATGAAGAATTACGTATGAAAAAACTGTTTGGAAAGTTAGTGCCGCACACATTAACAATTCAACAAAAACTGGATCGAAAACAAATTTCTCATCGTAATTTGGAGCGTTTTAAGCAGAATAAAACCGACTTCTTGCGTCGTTTTATAACTATGGATGAGACTTGGATCTACCACCATGATCCTAAATTGAAACAAGAACGTTTACACTGGACTGAAGGTGGTTGTTCAGCTTCAAAGCAGGTGAAGTCACAACGATCAGCAAAGAAGGTTATGGCATCAGTTTTTTGGGATGCAAAAGGAATTTTGTTGATTGATTATCTTCAGAAAGGTAAAACAATCAACTCTGAATATTATTGCAGCCTTTTGGATCAGCTGGATGAAAAAATTCGTGAGAAAAGACCTGGTTTAAAGAAGAAAAAAAATCATTTTTCATCAACACGATGCACCTGTTCACAAAAGTGTTTTGACGATGCCTAAATTCAAAGAATTAAAGTACGAATTGCTTGAACATCCACCGTATTCACCAGATTTGGCTCCCAGTGACTACTATCTCTTCAGAAATCTCAAACAATTCCTTCGTGGAAAGCATTTTTCGTCGAATGAAGAGGCCATAGCGGACGTAGACGGTTATTTTGCAGAGCTTCCGGAAAACCATTATAAGGATGTAATAAAATTATTGAAAGATAATTGGAACAAGTGTATTGAGCTTCTAGGAGATTATATTGAATAAAAAAATATATTTCGTATCAAAAACATTATTATTTTATTTCGGGCGCAGAAACTTTTCAACCAACCTGTAGTTTCTGCCTTTTTATAGACAGGCTTCATCAGTGATCTTCCACTAAATTGTATTATTTAGCGTGTTTTTTAATCACCTGGATTTAGAATTTTTCATACAAAAAATGGATTTATTAAATCCAAAAAAAAAAGCTGGATTTAATAAATCCACAATAAAAGCACAAATATATGAAACAGCCTATTAATTTAATGTCAGAAAAAAAAATACGAATGAAAATTAAAAGAGAAACAAAAAAATTAAAAAACTAACAAATAAAAGGTTTTTATTAAATTTTTTTTATGAAATATGTTTAGAAAAAAAAACTACACCTCACCAAATACACATTTTTCACTCTACAGTAAGTAATTTAATTAAATCCAATTAGTGAATATTAAATATTGCAATGGAATTTTTCAATTGTGTAAAAATATAAATTGAAGTGATAAAACTGAAAAGGCAGACTGTTTATCGCTGTTTTATGTAAAATATAATTATAAATTAAAAGTTAAAGTAAAATCCTTCATCTTCGAATTCGGTATTAAAAATTAGGGTGAAAGAAGTGTGGGACAGAAAAGTTTTTTAAAATAGGAAGAATCTAACCCCATCTGTTGAGCACTTTTAGAAATACTTTTTGGATTTATTAAATCCAAGTGATTAGAAAAAACGGCTATTGTTTATATTTTTATTGTCAGATTGTCTCTATATGAAAAATTTCAGAAGTGATCAAACAGACATATACAAACATTCTACTTCATATTTTCTCTGTTTATCTTCTTATTTCCTCCGTGTCACCTTTTGTACGTACAAGTGCAGGCAATTTGTGTATATTGGAGAAGGACAGCCAACAGGGCATTTTTATTTTCTATAGTAAAGTGTTGTTTTTTCAAACGCGTCGTACAGACCAAATACAATTAATATTGTCATTAATATGTATTTTTATTAATTCTAATTTAGTAGGTTTGAGGTTATTTTCAAATTTTACGTTTGAATTAATTTCAAATTTAAAAAAATGCAGGTCTTGTGAAGAGCAATTCGAGGTTGTTACAAACCTTGCATGCAAATTTTTGTACCAATGAACAACAACATAACGTTATTACAATGGAATGCTCGTAGCATTCGCACTAAAAAAAGACGAATTATTCCATTTCTTGGAAAAAACCAATATTGACATTTGTTTACTTTGTGAAACCTGGCTAAATAAAAAAAATTACAATAAAACATCAGAACTTCTACTGCTACAGATACGATCGACAACGTGGTGGAGGAGGTGGAGTAGCTATTTTAATTAAAAAACACATTCAGCATCAACTTATAACTCCTATTAACACAGAACTGATTGAAAACATAGGTGTTAAGGTAAAATCTGGTAATGACTTTATAAATATTTATTCTTGCTATTATCCTGGTGGGTCAACAAACAGGGACCCTAGAAGAAAACAAACATTTGTGTCAGATATTCGTAAACTAACGAGCTCAAATAAATACATATTAGGAGGAGATTTTAACTGCACACATAGTTATTGGGGATGTCAAAGAAGTAATGGCTGGGGTAACATATTATATGAGAAACTCCAACTAAACCAAACACAAATAGTATTTCCCCACGAATATACTTATACTCCGGCTGATCCAAGTAAACAACCGTCAACTCTAGATTTTTTTCTAACTAACATATCTCAAAATATGTCCGCAGTAAAAGTTATAATTGACTTGAGTTCTGACCACCTACCAATCATTAGTACAATTAATTTAAATTATGAAATGGTAGACAATTTATGCTACTCTTTCAGCAAGGCAAACTGGCCGCATTTTATGAAATTCATAAACAGGAATCTTCCTGTGGCGCATAGCTTTAATGAAATGAACAACAGCACTCAAATTGACAACATGATAAATGTTTTCAATAATGTAGTAAAAAATGGGAATAGATGAAAGTGTGCCCAAACGTAGAATTGCACCAACCTCTAAACCCTTACCAAACAACATAAAAATTATGATACAATTAAGGAACGTATTTATAAGGAACTGGAAGCGTTACAGAGATGTTAATGATCGTCGAGCTATGACACGTTTAAATAAAAATATTACGAATGAAATAAACCACTTCAGAAACCAAACTTGGAATAACATGTTGTTCAATTTGGACAAAGCATCTTCCCCTTTTTGGAAAATTTCAAAAATGTTAAAAAAAAATCTAGCAATATTCCAATTTTAAAACACAACAATGTAGTATGTTTCACCCGGCAAGAAAAGGCTGAAATTTTGGCTCACAACTTTAATTTGAACCACTGTATTTCATCAAATTTAAGTGATACTACTACGATTACTGATGTTAATGGTGTTGCAAACCTAATTCGTAATATTAACCCAATCCCACAAAACTGTTACTTCACTACTACTGAAAAAGTTGGTGTAATTATAAAAAAATTGAAAAACAAAAAAACTCCAGGTTTAGACGGTATTAATAATAAATGTCTAAAAAATTTACCTAATAAAGGTATCAACTATCTAACGAACATCTTTAATGCTTGCCTTAAATTATGCTACTTTCCCAGTGATTGGAAAATCTCAAAAACCATACCAATACTCAAGCCAAATAAACCTCCTGATTCTCCACTTTCTTATAGACCAATAACTCTGCTCTCTTCTAAAAGTAAAATCGTGGAAAAAATTATTTAGGAAAAGCTTATTCATTTTATCGATGCAAACAATATACTTCCATCGCAACAGTTCGGGTTCAGAAGTGAACATAATACGTCTCAACCCATACTAAAAATCAGAAAATTAGTTAAAAATAATTTTCAAAACGGCAAATCAACTGGAATGATATTGCTAGACATAAAAGCAGCGTTTGAGTCCGTTTGGCATAATGGACTTATTTTTAAATTGAAAAAATTCAACTTTCCAATTGAACTCATAAAAATTATTCAAAACTTTCTTCAAAATAGATCGTTCAGCGTTTACTTGGGTAAAACCTGTTCACAACAAGTTAATATCATTGCAGGATGTCCACAAGGTTCTTGTCTGTAGCCAGTTCTTTACAACATCTTTACTGCTGACATTCCAACATTTTCCAGTTGCATTACGTCTATATTTGCAGATGATACATCAATTCTTAGTTCTGATGTTTATTCAGCTGATATTATTACAAACTTGCAGTCTGTTCTTACTGGGTTGAGTAATTATTTTGATAAATGGAAGATTTTGGTTAACCCTGAAAAAACGCAGGCTATTTATTTTACAAGAAAACGTAAGTCTTGTTTTATACCCCAGAGTTTACCTCGTTTCATGAACCATGATATTCCATGGGAAAACAACGTCAAATACTTGGGTGTTATGCTTGATACAAAGCTTAATTTTAATAATCATATTCCCTATGTAGTGGACAAAATTAACAAAATTATTAGAATAATGTACCCAATTATAAACAGAAAGTCGGAAATGAACATAGACAATAAAAAACTCATCATCAAATCTATATTCCACCCCATAATGTTTTACTGTTGTTGTTGTAGCAACGCCTCCTACAATAAAATATGTAAGCATATATAACGATATAATTAATCTTCTTCATCTTGTTCTGCTGACTCAGCTAGATCCAGACCCAGGAACCGGTCCGCCTCAACCGGGTGGGTCCATAGTAGGGATGCCAAACGGGAAATCCCGAATCCCGAAATCCCGGGATTTTCGGGATTGGCAAAATCCCGAATCCCGGGATTATTTCTCAAAAATCCCGGGATTTTCTTATTTTTTAATATTAATATAAACGCAAATAAACAAAGTGAGCAATTTTAGATTACCTACGCTTTTTCTTGAATTTTCTCATATTGACAAGAAATTGATGCCAAGATATTGGTAAAATTATAAATTAAGTAGATTATTCGAGTAAACTATGCAAAGACTTTGCAGAAAAATTTGAAATTTTGGTAAACAATATTTAGTTTTTGAGTAATACATGCGAAAAATCAAGTTTGTTATTTTACCGATTTATTCTTCCAAGCGAAATTCGATTTTTGAAACTGGGACTGTAAGTTTTGGCTGGGACTGTAAGTTTGAATTCTTCCATGAAAACATTTGATAACGATAACCAAATAACTCTGTTGCTGTAATTACACGATTTCGTGGGCAAGGTTATCGCAACGAATCTTTTAAAATCTGCTTACAAAATACTGGGCGCAAGTGTACTTAATGACAGGCCTTCATATGTTATCCCAGCCAGAAAAATACAAACGGGAAAGCGATGGCAAGGTATTTTAACAGGTGGTACAAGTACTGACAAAAATTGCTTTCCCATTTCCAATATGATAACATCAATAGACAAAAGGACCGGCAGTTCAAAAAGCGCCTGAAAAGTACTGGAGAAACAAAATTTTTAACTTTGGCAAAACGCTGCCAAAACCAATAAATAGGTGGTTTGGAATTATATTTTCCAAAATAAAATTTAAAAAAAGTTCATATGTATCTTTTTTTTGCCCTGCCGTGATGTTTTGTAAAACAAATACATACTGGCAAAACGATTTTTGCAAACGCTGGCAAAGCGTCCCAAATGAGTGTTCTGCCAGTCATTTTTAACATCGCAGTTAGCCAGTGGTATGCAAGTACTTGATTTATTGTACCACTGTCAATTTCTGACTGAGATGTTTCAATATTCATAAAATGTACCACATTATTAATTAACAACTTTGTAGGTTGCCAACAAGGTTTCTTTGTCCGTACCCCAATAGCTGCCGGCTAGCGACTTGAGGACCTTGTTCCTACTCTGCATCTTGCTGTAAATTGCAGTGGTGTGCGCTGAGGACATGAACAGGCTGTCGAATGTAACCCCAAGAATTTTGGGGTGGTTAAATGTCTGAATTCGCACGCCATCGACTACTACATTCAGTTCAGGGAGAGAACTCCACCCTGAGGAACTCCTTGTTTAATTCTACGAGGTTTGGATCTTTTGTTACGAAACTCCACAAACGACTGGCGACCACACAGATAATTCGCTATCCACCTCTTATTACCATTTGGGAGACTGGATTCGGCGATGTCTCTGAAGAGGGTCGCGTGGCTGACCGTATCGAATGCCTTCGATAGGTCAAGCGCCACTAAAACCGTCCTTTCGCAAGGGCGGCTCTGATTTAGACCGCTGGTTATCTGTGTGGCAATGGCGGTTAAAGCTGTTGTTGTACTGTGCTGCTTCCGGAATCTATGCTGGTGCTGGGCAAGCTGAAAATGCTGTGTGAGACTGGGGAGGAGTAGAGCCTCAAGTGTCTTAGCGATCGGTGACAGTAGGGAGATTGGTCTGTACGATGCACCCTGGTTCGCATCCTCTCCTGGCTTCAAAAGTGGCACCACCCTGCCCATCTTCCAGACCTCGGGCACAATTAGGGTGGATAGGGAAAGGTTAAAGACCTTTGTCAGGCACTCTATTCCTGGCATATCCAGTTGTTTGATCATCAGCATGGAAATTCCGTCGGCTCTAGATGGTTTGCCTCTTTTGATGGCTTCGGCAACCTCTGTTGACGTAAAAGCTAATGGCTGGTCATTGACTCGGAGTTCGTGCATTTTCCTCACGACACTCCTTTTCGCCTTGTCTCTCTCGGGGTGCTCTATAAACTGCCGGCTAAAATAGCTCGCGCACCTCTTCGGGTCCGATATCGTCCTATCGGATCGATACCCTGTCGTCCCTTTTGGACGGGTTCGAGAGAGCTTTGACCGTTAACCATAGCTTGCTGGCTCCGTTGCTGAGGTTGCATGTTTTCAGAAGATCTACCCATTTGTTCCGTTTATGCTTGTTGACCAACTTGCTGATCTCCCGGTTGAGTTCGCTGATCCTGGGGTCGCTGGCGCTCATCTGCGAGTTCTGCCGCTTCGGCTGGGAAATTTGGTCTGATGTTGGCGAATCTTCCAGCCGGAATGAAGCGAGCAGCCTCTGCGTTGACGATTTCACGGAACTTCCTTTCCGCGGAGCGCACATCGGTTGGGGTGGGAGGTCACTGAATTTGCGGTTGGTGAACTCTCTGAACGCTAACCAATTAGCTTTCTTGTGGTTAATGTACGTGCGGCGTTCAGAGACGATGAAGTCACTTGGTCTCTCGAGCGCGATAACTATAGGAAGGTGGTCTGAGGCCAACGATATAATCGGCCGCTAGGAGGCGTAATTTATCAGACCTGCACTCGAAATTGTTATGTATGGCGAGCTACATAGTGCAACTTCCTACAATTCTGGTGGGGGCGTCCTCATTCAGTGTGCAGAATGTGGAGTCATCAACCTGTTCCGCCAGGGCTATCCCTCTCTGGTCTTTCCCAAGATTGGAGTGCCAGAGCTCATGGTGTGCGTTAAAGTCACCCATCACCATGCGGTTATCACCCACCAGAAGGAATCTGATGTCCGGGTGATATCCTGCGGGGCAGCTGGCCACTGGCGGAATATACACATTGTACAGTTCGATCTCGGCAGCTCCTGAACTTACTGCTATACCTTGATGTTCCATGTAAGTTAACACAAAAAATGTTTAAAACATCAAAATAAAATAAAAACAACTCACAAGCTACGTTGCATTCGATGACACCCGACACCTCATTTGCAACTCAGCTTTGTTCGTTCACATGCTGAGACAGCGTCTACTATCAACACGCGCAGCTAAGCCGTACCCATACTTCCAACGTTCACATGCTGATTCAGCAACTGCAAGTGCACGAGGTGGTGTAGTGTTAACCTATACGGTAGGGTAGAATAAGGTAGTATTAAAAAATTAAACTTCACTTGTATTTTCAATTTAAACAAATAAAGACTTGTTGTGCGCTTAAAAACTGCACAGCCAAAATAATTTTTTTAATAAAATTAAATAACGATAATTTATCTTGTATACGTCACGTACGTTTGGGTCAGGCAAGATCATTCTGTACTGCACGGTGTTGTCGATAATGAATGCGAGGCCCCCGCCTCCGCTCCGTGTGCGGTCCTTGCGCAGAATGTTGTAATTACTACAACTCTGGAGTCTACAGGTGGCATTGAGCTTGGACCGCAGCGACCATGACTTTGTGGAGCTGCATAAATCGGGTTATCTCCGTGATCTTACCTTGGAGGCCGTTGCAGTTAAACTGCATAAGTGTTATCACCTCAGGTCGGGGGACAGCCACATGCGGTGTTAGTTGTGTTGTCCGCTGTTGGGACGAGATCGGGGTCATCGCGACCGATGATGTCAAGGCCGACGATGTCGCCGACGTTGACAACTCCTATGAGGATGCGCTGTTACGTTGGCTTATACAACATGGGGCCACGTAATTACCGTCCCAGTCCCTATGGGTTCTTAACCCACTGCAGTTTCTACTGCTGTCCTTCCTGAGGTGAACCCACTGATTGCAGATGTTACACCTGGCTGATGTTCCGCCAGAGTGTAACCGGTCCTGGCAAACCGAGCAGAACCATGGTCCTGGATTTTGTTCGATTCCGGCACGGACCAAAAGGATATGGAGAAAGTTCGCCGGGTAAAGTTGAACCAGGTTAGAAAAAAGAAGAGGGCATACATACGTATTGTGGGTTTGTTGAGTTGGCATTCCTTGGTCGGGGCTTGTTGGCCTCCGAGTCGTTCCGGTACGAAGAACCGAGTGCCGTAAGAACGATGTTTTGCTGTGCTCCAGTTTGGTACACGTCTGCACAATGTCATATAAATAAAACTCCAAGTAGCACAAAATAAGCTACTTAAAATGATATTTAAACTACCATGGCACTATTCCACCCGACGCCTACATAGTCTCGCTGGCTTCGAACTCGTTCTGGATAAAATCGAAAGATTGACTCTAAATTTTAATGGAAGATGCCAACTTTCACAACATGTACATACCCTACGGGAAATTTTAACAAACTGTCACCGAACTGGCCCCTTTATATGAAATAGACTGGTCACTTTTACATGGCATTGTCATAGGAGGTGGAAATTGACCCCTTGTGACATGTCACAAGATAAATCCCAGGACAGGTCCCTGCAATTGAGAGTTCAGTAACCTGTCCTAGGATTTGTCTTGTGACATGTCACAAGGGGTCAATTTCCCCCTCCTATGACAACGCCATGTAAAAGTGACCAGCCTATTTCATATAAAGGGGCCGGTTCGGTGACAGTTTGTTAAAATTTCCCGTAGTGTATCAATGAACTTATCTCATCATAATTTTATCTACTTTATTTTTTTTTTCTCATTTTTATCTTATACCTCTGCTTCATAAAGGTTTTTGTAAATTTCATAAATTAAAAAAATAATGAAAAAATCCTTGCTAAAATCACTAAACTTTTTGCTGAATATTAGTAGACTGAAAAAAACTCAAAAAACTTGTAGCGAAATTTTACTTTAGTTAATTTATTTGTTGAAAATTTAAATATAGAATATGTGTAGAGTTGTTTTTCTTTTTTTGTCATTTCCGTTTCCAGACAAGCTGCGACATCTACATCTTGTCTATCTGGTTGTCGTCCACGCTATGCATGCGGTTATCAGCACAATTTTTGTAGCAAAATAAATTAGTAAAACATTAGTTCAAAATTAGTTTAGTGCTAAAAAAATATAACTAAAATTTTTGCTGAAAACGAAATTTCAGCAAAAAAATTGCTGAAAAATAGTACATTCGTATTTTAAATCTCAATTTTGCAATAAGTTGATCTCAATGATTTTTTTTTTACCCCGATGTAGTACTTTTCCAGTTGATTTGAAAAAAAAAATCCGCGTAAAGACCTCTGTATGGAGTTTATTTCTGTGCAAAGTTTGGAAATGGGCTTAGCTATATCTAAGTCATTTATAGTCGGATTGGAACAATATATATACCATTGGAAAGATATGTACATTTGTGGAGATGGAGTACATTTGTAATGGCCATATGCTCCAACTTGGAACGACGGGAATAAATATAATATATATATTGGAAAGATAGTAAAAATATCTTATGGACGACATTTTTTTTTGTTTGTTTACCGGCGAATGAGATTTATTTTTAAGATTTTTTAAAATAAACCGTTTTTATAAAAACCACCGTATACTACCACATAATTTTTTACTTATTAATATATTCTCAAGATTAAAAACTTTTGAGATGTAGTTCAAATTTTATCACTTCAAACATTGAAGATACTAGAAGTCAAAACTAATTTTTTTGCAGATGGTACAAAGACACAACTTTGACTCTAACCAACAATTATACTGAATTAACTCATCGGAAATCGAACATATTTTGGGAGTAAACACATTTTAAACCTATTGTCGGTATTGAGAGTTTTCAAAATTTCACGATTTTGACCTCTAATATCTTTGGTGTTTGAAGTGATAAAAACTTGATCTATATATCAAATGAAAGCTTTTCGTCTTGATAACATACTAATAAGCACAATTTTTGTTCTTATATAGGTTTTTATGGAATAAAAACATTAAAAAACACGCCGAATCATAATGGGTCAACAAATAAATGCTATCCTAAAGATATTTTTATTACCTCTCCAATGGTGTACATATTGTTCCAACCAGAGAAGACAAAATTGCTATTTTTGCTTTTTATTGCTTGTTTTACTCATATTTGCTTCCTTTTGCTTTTTTCGGATTTTCCGTTTTTTAAAAATAGCTTTTTCTTAAGATTTTTGAGCTTTGAATTGCTTTTTTTTAAGACAGATATTTTTTATCTTAACTTTGAATTTTTTTAAAAAACTTGTTTTTCCAAATTTTTTTACTTTTGCTTTTTTCTTGCGGTTTTTACAATATTTTTTTACTTTAACCACATCGCATTTTGCTTTTTTCTGTCTTCTCTGGTTCCAACTATCATAAATGAAGAAAATATAGTTAAGTTAATTTTTAAACTTTAAACCGAAGTAACTCCCCATACAGGCTTTTCGGTGAAAAAATTTCTTCGGGCCCCCAAAAGAGAGTTATATCAGTAGTAAAAATTTAGAATCAATCGGTGAGGTGCCTCTAAAGCCAACATACGTCCAAATTATTCAATCGAATCAAAATTGAATCAACACAAATAGGAACAAATCTTATCTCACTATATTCAATGTCCAATCATTGATTTTAATGCATTATGAATTATTCAGTAATTTATAAAATGAATCCCATTTTATGCATATAAATTCAAAAAAAGAATTATCTCTTTCAAGGCCTGGGTGTGTATGTATGTATTTTTTGCTTATTCAGTAGCAAAACACACACAGTTAATATATTTTTTCATGTTAATGTGGAAAATTTTTACATTTTCATTCATAACTTTTAAACGTCTGGAGCGAATATGCCCATTTCCAATACCAAACTGCTTAAGAAATTGGACAAAAATTTTGACTAAAAATTAACATCCCAGTAGCAAAAAATACTAGTTTAGAACCAGTTATGTACTAGTTTGTTTGAACCAGGCAACTAGTACGAGTTCTACCGCCTCTCCATACAAACAACTGTAGAATTTAACATGGATATGTCATAGGGATGGGGGCAATTGTCGCCAAACTGCCACTTTGGTACTAATTGTAGAACTAGATTGGAAATTACAAATTAAAGACGAAAAATAGGGACCGAAACTGGTACTAATGTGAGACTCGCGGAACCAGTTCCGAAGTGACTCTTTGGAAATAGTACTGTACCAGTTGGTTGCTACTTGAATTATAAGATAAAAACAAATGTTTTCCTTTGATAAAACGCTGATTAGACCGATAGTTTCCTCTTACTGAGATAATTATATTCATTTAATAATTGAAATTTAAAATATTTTGTGTTTATGATTTGTAATGACAATAAAATATTTTAGTGTTTATTTGCAAACTCAGAATGTATTATTAAAAAGCTACTGTAACCAAAACTAGTATTTCAAAACTCGTATTTAAATTAAATTTTTAGAAACAGTATCTGCATAGTTTCAATGAAACTATTAGGTACATAAATTGTAAAAGATTTTTAGGAAGAAAAACAGGAAACTATACTGGTACTTTTGAGAAATTTACTAAACTAGTTATGGAGTGACTTTTTGGCACCAGTATTGTACCAGTTGATTTACACCTCAATTCAATTCACAATAAAAATTTTCAAGTTTTTATTTGCAAACTCTGATTTTTGTATTAAATGTAAATGCAAAAAAAATTTCAAATCTCATATTTTAATTTAGGTATTTTTTTAACAGTAGGTGTTTTCATATAAACTCGTATTCTACTCGTAAACGGTGTAATGTTTATGAGTTTAATGTCAAACTCCATACATAAAAAATATTGTTTGTATTTATAAAAGGTTTACAAGGAATTAAGGAGTTTATATAAAACCCCTAGTATCTATATAGATCGTATTTAACTAGTACACAACTGGTTCAAAATGATTATTGTGAGAACTAGTTCTGTAATTACTAGTCAAAAAACTAGTACTTTTTAGTACTAGTTTGACCATTTGCTATTGGGATCCTAGCACAACTATTTTGAGCGTGATCGTGATTTCAACAAACAGACAGACAGACTGACACGGCTATATCGGTTTCGCTATTGATAACGATCAAGAATATATATTTTTTTATGTCCCGGATTTTTTTTCCAATAAGTTACAAACGGAATGACAAACTGATATATACCCTGCACAGTGGGATGGTGGGTATAAAAACGCTGCCAATACATTTTGTGTACAAATTTAATGTATAGAATATTACTTTGTGACTAAAATATATTTTACATAAAAACATGTGGAAATTTTATTTCTTCGAATTTTTTATTGATTTTCTGAGCATATACTGAAGAGTATGGCCTATCCAAATAAAAAAAAAAATCGAAAACAAAATTTTTCCTAGAGTCCCCCCTTAAAGTAAAAATAAATGAATAATTTTTTTTGTAATTTTTTATTCTATAGTTCTTTTTATGCGATTTTAGTTAAATTTTCCCACCTTATTTTAAAGTTATGCGGTTTTTGAAATGTTCGGAACGCATCTCCCATTTTTGTATGGAAGTAGAGATCTTTTTTATGCGGATTTATTTTATGCGGTTTATTTTTGGAACGCATCTACCGGATAAAAAAAGACTTAAGTGCTTAAGTCTCTTTTTATGCGGTTTTTTTATGCGGATTTGAACTTGTGCGGTTTTAAAATCGACTTGCATTGGGTTTTTTTTTCCAACTTTTATAATACTTTTTATTTAATTTTTGGCCATTCTTAGCATTTTTAAATATTGACATAACTCATTTTTCAAAATAAGAAAGCTTTTTGATTTCTTTCTTATGCTATGTGTACAGCGAGTGTGTATATTATTAACAAAAACACTAAAAATTGGGATTCCCGTCCTGGATTTTATGAAAAGCTGAACAAAAGGTAAGTGCAACAAAATGTGTCCGCTCGATTAATTGAAGTTAATTGAAATTTGTCTTATTTTTTAAAGGTTTTCATTAAAAGAAATGGATAAACCAAGAAACAAAAATTGTAGAAAATGAAAATGGTGAAAGATATGCTGCTATTGCAAAATATTTTAAACCCGGAGAATCTTCAATAAGAGCAATTAAAATGAATGAGTCTCAAATAAGAAAATCTGTTATTTCTGGCGCTTATTTTTTATTGATTTTATGTTTTTTTGGTACATAGAAATAATTTACAAAATTCTAATTAAATTTTTAAACAACTTTCTCATACCAAATTTGTAAAAACAAAAACAAAACCTTTTTAAAAAAGCACCAACAAAGAAATTTGTAAATCTAAAAAAAATTCTTTATTTTTTGTAACTTTGAATTTTTATTTTTAAACAATTTTTATATTAAAGATAACAATTTACAAACCAGTTACAAATATGTATTTCAAAGAAAAAAATTTTTGGGAATAAAATTTAAATTTAAAAGAAAATGTGATTGGCTTTACAAATCCCATTGTTGGTACCTACAGTTTTTTCTGTGTATGTACTGTATGTATACAAGTGTTATTTTGTTTTAAAAGTAAAAATAAGTGAAAATTTTTTTTTTAATTTTTTTATTATATAGTTTTTTTATGCGATTTTAGTCCAATTTTCTCACCTTGTTTCAAAGTTATGCGGTTTTTGAAATATTCGGAACGCATCTCCCGTTTTTGTATGGAAGTAGAGTTCTTTTTTATGCGGTTTTTTCTGGAACGCATCTACCGCATAAAAAAAAGACTTAAGTGTATATTACTGATGCGATAGGTTATAGAAGGGAACTTATCACAGAATTTAATTACTAATGTATCAAATAAAACATGATTATATATTAGTTACGGATCTCTTTATTCGACTGACGACATAAAGTCATACTCGTATGTTCTAGTTTTTAATTATGTATATTAAGTTGTAATTACATATTTGAATTTAAATAAAGAACAATTAACTAACTAACTAGTCAAAGTTTGGTTAAAGTTGCGCTTTAGACTTTTTTAATAATTATCATTACAAGTTTAATTTTTTAAAATATCTTATGTAGGGTGTAGCGGATATGACAAGTCGCATATACCGTCATATTCATAAATGGCATAATCTCATATAACATTGTTTTGAATGAATGTACAAACCATTAAGCGGTGATCATGTTTCCTTGTTCTAACTGATATACAGACATTGAACTTAACTAATAGTGAATCATTCTATTGTATTGTATGGTATTTTATGTTATGTTATTATATTGACCTAATTATTATATTATGCTAAGTAGACAATAATTTTACTTTAATTTTACTATATAAACCTGTAACTTTCATTTAAATAAAACAGATTGAAATCTACAATCAAATCGAACTCGCCTATAACTAATTTATTAGCTACATGGCGACCGTGACCAAAGTTCTGCAAATATAAGCACTTGGGCACACAATTTGAAAGTTATAAGTGCTAGAAAAACCAAAAGCACTATAGCTGAAATTATAAGAACGAAAAGGATACCAACCGAAAGCAGTGGTTGAAGAACTATCTGGCCGAGAGATAGTTGGGATGAGCAAACCAGGGCATTAAAACCAGCATTAATAGCAACCCACATTAATAGCAACCAAATAATAGCAACCCACCACCACCCTGGAATATTTCGACCCGATTGTGGAAGAAAGTGGAGGATATCGAACAGGCGATAGTGGCTTATCACCTATCTAAAAATCTGGCGAGTAAATAGGTAAAATCAAATGCTGAATAGAGTGCGTACTTGATATGCACCTATAGGGAACGGAGGCGATTTCGCTCTTGTTCGAAATTTTTTTTTAATAATAAACTAGGTTTTAAAAGTATACAATTGAAAATTGAAATTAATATCATAAACAATGGAGTTAAAAAAAAAAAAAAAAAACTGTAATGAATAAAATATTAAAACAAAATTAATTATTAACTACTGACATAAATTAATTTTTTTTTTGTTCACATTTAAGCGAGAAATTAAAGAAAATTTTGTAATAATTAAAATATTAGAATGGGTAACCGGGAAACAAAACTGGCAAACCCCAAGGCCAATGTCATAAATGAAGTAGTGGTAGAACAAAAAGAGAATGGTTGGAAAGAAATAAAAATTTACTTGGTTATTATAACCGTAGTATTGATTGCAGAATTAGCATTAAAATTATATAAAATGCATAATAAAAGAATAAAAAAGAGATATATTGGTCAATTTAACGAAGTAGAGAGAATATAATGGACACTTGGTCCGAAGTTTTGAATAAATTGAAGTCATATGAAGGGCAGATTAGAAAATCATATAAGTGTTTGAATAAGAATAGAGGAATTAGAAGTGAAACTATAGAGAAACATAAGAAAATCTTATTAGATAATTTTGAATTATTACGAACATTTTTAATTAGGTATGAGAATAAGTTAAAATCAGATCACCATAGGGAGGCAGTGTTGCCAGAACTCTTAAATGGAAATATGCTAGATTCCTAAAAAATTTCTGCTAAAATCTGCTAAATCCTAAAATAAAAAATATATCCTTAGTATATGCTAAATTAAAAATTCGCAATTTTTTTATTATATTCATTATGCTAAAGATCTGCTAAATTTAATACAAAAAATATGCTGAAAATCTGCTAAATAATTTTTTTTAGTATTATTTAATAAAGTCTTATTAATGGAAAATACTTTTTTTAAACAATGTTTATAAAAAATTACATTTTAATACTTTTTTAAACTATCTTAAGGCACATCTACACGAGAGAGAAAATTGTTAGAGATGGAGCAAAAAACACCTCTAAATAGCTTAAACCATTCACAATAGAGCTAATTAGAGGTGTTTTTTGCTCTATCTCTAGAAGTTTTCTCTCTCGTGTAGATGTGCCTTTAGAATAAATATAAAAGTTTACCCCTTAATTCATAAATGCTTTCAAAAGTTATAGGAGGTTTATCGAACAAATTTTATGTGAAGAATTTGTTTTGTAAACCTCCTAGAACTTTGCAGAGTGTTTATGAATTGAGAGGTAAACTTTTACATTTATTCTAAGACACTTTAAAAAAGTATGAAAAGATAATTTTTTGTAAATACGGTTAATCTTTCTTTGAGTCTAAAAAAATAAATTTTCTCATTTAATTTTTTCACAATAAACATAACTGATTGAAAATTTTTGCAAGATTTTTTTATGGTTTTTGTATCATTTTCAAATTATAGTAGTATATCAGTATTACTAAAAAAGTTTACATTCAAAACCGCTTTTTCTAATCACTTGGATTTACTAAATCCAAAAAGCAGTTCTAAAGGCACATCTGCACGAGAGAGAAAACTGCTAGAGATAGAGCAAAAAACACCTCTAAATAGGTTAAATCATTCACAATAGAGCTAATTAGAAGTGTATTTTGCACTATCTCTAGCAATTTTCTCTCGCGTGTAAATGTGCCTTAAAAGTGCTCAACAGATGGGGTTATATTCTCCCTATTTTAAAAAGAATTTTCTGTCCGACATTTCTTTCACCCTAATTTTTAATACCGAATTCGATGATGAAGGATTTTACTTTAACTTTTGAGTTTTAATTATATTTTATATAAAACAGCGATAGACAGTCGGCCTTTTCAGTTTTAACATTTCTATTTATATTTTTACTCAATTGAAAAATTCCATTCCAATACTTAACATTCACTAATTGGATGTAATTAAATTACTTACAGTAGAGTGAAAAATTGCCATTTCTATTTCAGCTATTTCTCCATGTCCAAGATGAAAAATATGTATTTGGAGTGTAGTTTTTTTTCTAAACATATTTCATAAAAAAATTTAATAAAAACCTTTAATTTGTTAGTTTTTCAATTTTTTTTTTGTTTTTCTTTTAATTTTCATTCGTATTTTTTTCTGACATTAAATTAATAGGCTGTTTCATATATTCGTGCTTTTATTGTGGATTTATTAAATCCAGCTTTTTTTGGATTTAATAAATCCCCTTTTTGTATAAAAAATTCTAAATCCAGGTGATTAAAAAAAACGCTAATTGTTATTGTTATAAATATTGTTGAAGAAAAAATTATTTTGTTAAAAAATATGCTAAAAATATGCTTTTATTAAATAAAACAAAATATGCTAAAAAATCTGCTTTGTCCAACAGAATATGCTAAAAAGCAGTTAGCATATTTTTACAAAAAAAATATGCAATTGCCCAACTCAATCTGCTAAATCTAGCAGAAAATATGCTAAAATGGCAACACTGTAGGGAGGCAATTGCTATCTACAATAATTGTAGGGATAGAATTCTGAAAGTTTCCGCAAAACATAGCTTGCATATAAAAATTCCACACTCACCCACAGAGAGCGCAAAATACGAATGCAGTTCAGAGAGCGAAGATTTGTCCGAAGACGATACTGAAATTAATAAAGAATTGGAATCTGTAGAAAACAAGAACAGCGCAGATATGCCGCAAACTAGTATAGAGTTTTTGCAGACCGTCACCAGGATCTTACCTGATTTTGACGGGAAACACGAAAACTTACAAAGTTTCATTTTGTAATCTATAAAGGAAACCCATGAAACATTAGCGGTAAATTTAATAAAAACCAAACTAAAAGGTACAGCCAGGAATTTAATTTCTTCAGAAACAACTATACAACAGATTATAAGTAAGTTAAGAAGCACTGTGAAGGGAGAAACAGTTGGTGTTCTCTCAGCAAAACTGATGAATATAAAACAACAAAATAAAAACACAACGGCTTACGTCAAGGAAATAGAAGAGCTTACAAAAGCATTGGAAAGCGCATACATATCAGACGGTTTAACACTTGAAACAGCTGGCAAATATGCAACCCAAGTTGCTGTAAAATCTATGGCAAAAAACACTCAAAATGAGCAAGTCAAAATTATCATGCGTGCGGGACAGTTCCAGACAATGGACGAGCTTATTATGAAATATGTAGATACTTGCGCGGAATCGAAAGATTCTTCAGTAATGCACTTCAGAAATCGGAGAAGACGTTCTTTTAGAGGACGTGGTCATAACAATAACAGTTGGCGTAATAATAATCAAAATAGTAACGGCAATAACACTAGTAATCGGAACTACAATGCTAATCGGGGCAGAGGCCACCGAAATTTTAATAATAACAACCGTGGTTATAATAATAATAATCACTACCGTACGAGTAATGTACGAGCTATAACTCAACAAGAACATGAAACGGAAACGGAAAACTAATTCACACCCTTGAGAATACAAAGTATGACAAAAAACGATTCAACCGTATTTTACATTTAAATCTGAATTTAAGCATTTTTGTAAAAGTCTATGATGGTGAAACTAACAACCTATTAACTTTGTTGGTTGATACTGGAGCGGATATATCGTTACTAAAACAGAACGGCATTAAATATGAGTGGGTAAATGAATATAATATAACAACAATTAGTGGAATAGGTGAAGGAACAATACAGTCACTGGGTACCACACATTTGGAACTTCGTATTAAAAATTACTTTGTTCCTCATGAGTTTCACATAGTACCCGAAAATTTTCCTATTCCATGCGACGGAATACTCGGTATAGATTTCATCAAACACTACAACTGTATCTTGGATTTCGGTGAAACGCAAGATTGGTTTATATTAAGACCCGGAAATGTTCGGGACGGAATTCACATCCCAATCTTACACTACAGTTCGGATGATACTATCTTGTTACCAGCACGTTCTGAAGTTATTAGACAAATAAAGATAAACACACCTTATGAAGAAGTACTTGTTGTTAATCAAGAACCACAACCAGGAGTAATAATAGGTAATACAATAGTAAACAGTAAAAGAGCTTTCATCAGGGTTATTAACACTAATACAGTAACAGTATCACTTAAATGTATTGATGTAGTATCGGAAAATCTCGACAATTATACAACATCATCTACACAGAAGTGTAGTGGATCCAGAAAAGTTGAAATTATGCACAAATTGTCAAAAAGCTTTCCTGAACTATTTAAGGAACAAATGGAAAAATTATGTACAGACTACATTGATATTTTCGGATTAGATACGGAACCCATCACTGCGAACAATTTCTATACACAAAAACTTAAACTCAAAGACAAGGAACCCGTTTATATTAAAAACTACAGGATACCCCATACGCACAAGATCGAAGTTGATACACAGGTTAAAAATTTAATAGAAGACGGTATCGTTGAACCTTCCACATCAGAGTACAATAGCCCACTACTCCTAGTACCAAAGAAATCACTACCTAATTCAGATAAGAAGAGATGGCGTTTGGTAGTAGACTATCGTCAAATAAACAAAAAACTAGTCGCTGATAAATTTCCACTACCAAGAATCGAAGATATTTTAGATCAATTAGGAAGAGCAAAATACTTTTCGTGCCTAGATTTAATGTCTGGTTTCCACCAAATTGAGCTCGACGAGAAGTCAAGAGACATTACATCCTTTTCTACAAGCAACGGCTTATATCGGTTTAAACGGCTCCCCTACGGATTGAAAATTGCTCCAAACTCTTTTCAGCGGATGATGACAATAGCATTTTCAGGGTTAAACCCCTCACAAGCATTTTTGTATATGGACGATCTAGTGGTAATAGGTCGATCGGAGAGACAAATGATAAATAACTTGAAAAGCGTTTTTGATCTATGCAGAAAATATAATCTGAAGTTGCATCCTGAAAAATGTTCATTCTTTAGACATGAAGTAACTTTTCTTGGGCATAAATGTACAGATAAGGGCATTCTGCCGGATGATGGAAAATACGAAGCAATTAGGAAATATCCAGTTCCAACTGACGCAAATAGTGCAAGACGATTTATTGCGTTTTGTAATTACTATCGAAGGTTTATTAAAAACTTCTCTCTTCACTCACGTCACATTACGCGTCTGTGCAAGAAAAATGTACCATTCGAGTGGACAGAAGAATGTAATAACGCATTTCTTTACTTAAAGGAAGCATTAATGCTACCAACCCTCCTACAATATCCAAACTTTGATAAGGAATTTTGTATAACAACTGACGCCAGTAAGCACGCTTGCGGAGCGGTATTAAGTCAGGAGTACAATGGCAAACATCTACCTATCTCGAAAACATTCACACAAGGAGAGAGCAACAAATCAACAATCGAGCAAGAGCTCACAGCTATCCATTGGGCCATATTACATTTCAGACCATATATCTACGGAACACGTTTTCTTGTAAAGACCGATCATAGACCTTTGTCATACCTGTTCTCGATGAAAAATCCAAGTTCAAAATTAACAAGAATGCGCTTGGACTTGGAAGAGTATGATTTTACAGTTGATTATCTCAAGGGTAAAGAAAATTACGTTGCTGATGCTTTATCAAGAATAAGCATTGAAGAATTTAAAGAATTACACAAAAATGTATTAGTAATAAATAAAGTGACCACAAGGTCCGACACCAGAATGAACGAAAAAGTAACTAAACAAAAGCATCATGAAAATATAAAGGAAAAGCCCAATATATGTGAGGTCATACAATATGATGACGTTAAAAAACTAGTAAAGTTAATATTAACTCCAGGAAGATGCTTATTGAAGCATGGAAAATTAATATTGAAGCGAATAAATGTTGAAGATCTGTGTACTAATGGGAAATTGGACCTAGGAGGACTTTTCCTAAGGCTTGAAAAAGAAGCCGGTATGCTGAATCTTGAAAAATTAAAAATGGCACCCGATGAAGAAATTTTTAAATTTGTATCTATAAATGAATTCAAAAGAATGGGCAATGATTATTTGAAAAAATTAACAGTAGAGCTACTGCCAAAGGTGACCATAATTGATGCTAAAGATAATGATAAAATAAAAGAGATATTAACTACATATCATGATAATCCAGCGGAAGGCGGCCACTGCGGGATATCAAGAACATTAGCGAAAATTAGAAGACATTACAAGTGGAGAGGTATGCCTTCACACGTGAAAAAATATATTAAAACATGCCAAAAATGTCAAAAAGCTAAGATAACAACACATACTAAGACACCAATGATACTGACACAAACCCCAGCAACTGCATTCGACATCGTATTAGTGGATACCATTGGTCCATTACCAAAGGCGGAAAATGGTAATGAGTATATTGTCACATTAATATGTGACCTAACTAAATATTTAGTGGCCATACCAATATCGAACAAGAGTGCAAGCACAGTTGCAAAGGCTATATTTGAGTATTTTATACTATGTTACGGTCCAATGAAGACGTTCATATCAGATGCGGGAACAGAGTATAAGAACTCAATAATAACGGATTTATGTAAATATATGAAAATCAAGAATATTACCTCTACTGCATATCACCATCAGACTCTAGGTACTGTGGAACGCAGTCACCGAACTTTCAACGAATATATACGTTCATATATATCGATTGAACGAGACGATTGGGACGAATGGCTTAGATACTTTACATATTGTTTTAACACCACCCCATCGGCAGTTCACGGTTACTGTCCATACGAACTAATTTTTGGACGAATACCTCATGGTTTTCATTATTTTAATAGTCTAGATAGAATAGATCCTATATATAATATAGATGATTATAGTAAAGAAGTGAAGTATAGGTTAGAAATTGCATACAAGAGAGCAAGATTACTACTAGATAAGGCTAAGGTTAAGCAGAAACAATTTTATGATATAAATACAGAACAGTTAGATTTAAATTTAGGAGATTTGGTTTTATTAAGGAATGAGGTAGGACATAAGTTAGACAAAAGATATGAGGGCCCATATAAGATTATAGAAATAGGTGATAACAATAACATATTAATAGAAACTAAGGGAAATAAGAAGCAGAAGGTTCACAGGAATAGAATTAAACTTTTTAATTGAAACAAGTAATTTTTTTTTCTTTTCACAAAATCATTATTTCTTAACATAATACTACAAAAGATGAGTTAAAAACATAAATCATTAAACAACGATAAGTTTGGTGTACCAATATATATTAGAAAACGAGTAAAAAGGTTAAAGTCGGGCATGCCGACTATACAATACCCTACACCACTCTGGTGTATTGTTTGGATCCGAAATTCGAATGGGTTAAAATGGGACTTGTGTCAAAATTTTCTATAATGTGAGTCAGCGCACCAAATTTCATTAAAATATCTTTATATTTGCGACCTGCAGTTTGTAACCAAGCCAATTTTGGGGGACCCTTATATGGGCACTAGTTCTAAACATGGACCGATGTTCACCAAAATCAATAGGCTTCGTTCTTGGGCCAACATAGGTCTATGTACCAAATTTCATCAAAATATCTTAATATTTGCGACCTGCAGCGTATAAACAATATAATTTTGGGGGGACCCTTATATGGGCACTAGTTCTAAACATGGACCGATGTTCGCCAAAATCAATAGGCTTCGTCCTTGGGCCAACATAGGTCTATGTACCAAATTTCATCAAAATATCTTAATATTAATACCTGCAGCGTATAAACAGTATAATTTTGGTAGGACCCTTATATGGGCACTAGGTCTAAACATAGACCGATGTTCACCAAAATCAATAGGCTGCGTTATTGGGCCAATATAGGTCTGTGTACCAAATTTCATCAAAATATCTTAATATTTGCGACTTGCAGCGTATAAACATTATAATTTTGGTAGGACCCTTATATGGGCACCAGGTCTAAACATGGACCGATGTTCACCAAAATCAATAGGCTGCGTTATTGGGCCAATGTAGGGCTGTGTACCAAATTTCATCAAAATATCTTAATATTTACGACCTGCAGCTTATAAACAGTATAATTTTGGTTGGACCCTTATATGGGCACTAGGTCTAAACATGGACCGATGTTCACCAAAATCAATAGGCTTCGTCCTTGGGCCAACATAGGTCTATGTACCAAATTTCATCAAAATATCTTAATATTTGCGACCTGCAGCGTATAAACAATATAATTTTGGGGGGACCCTTATATGGGCACTAGTTCTAAACATGGACCGATGTTCGCCAAAATCAATAGGCTTCGTCCTTGGGCCAACATAGGTCTATGTACCAAATTTCATCAAAATATCTTAATATTAATACCTGCAGCGTATAAACAGTAGAATTTTGGTAGGACCCTTATATGGGCACTAGGTCTAAACATAGACCGATGTTCACCAAAATCAATAGGCTGCGTTATTGGGCCAATATAGGTCTGTGTACCAAATTTCATCAAAATATCTTAATATTTGCGACTTGCAGCGTATAAACATTATAATTTTGGTAGGACCCTTATATGGGCACTAGGTCTAAACATAGACCGATGTTCACCAAAAATGCGTTATTGGGCCAATGTAGGTCTGTGTACCAAATTTCATCAAAATATCTTAATATTTACGACCTGCAGCGTATAAACAGTATAATTTTGGTAGGACCCTTATATGGGCACTAGGTCTAAACATAGACCGATGTTCACCAAAATCAATAGGCTGCGTTATTGGGCCAATGTAGGGCTGTGTACCAAATTTCATCAAAATATCTTAATATTTACGACCTGCAGCGTATAAACAGTATAATTTTGGTTGGACCCTTATATGGGCACTAGGTCTAAACATGGACCGATGTTCAAAAAAATCAAACTTGTCAATATCAATAGGCTGCGTTATTGGGCTAACATAGGTCTGTGTACCAAATTTCGTCAAAATATCTTAATAGTTACGACCTGCAGCGTATAAACAATATAATTTTGGTAGGACCCTTATATGAGCACTAGGTCTAAACATGGACCGATGTTCAAAAAAATCAAACTTGTTCGTCCTTGGGCCAACATAGGTCTGCGTACCAAATTTCATCAAAATATCTTAATAGCTGCGACCTGTAGAGTGCGCACAAGATTGCATGGACAGACAGACAGACGGACGGACAGACGGACATCGTTAAATCGAAATAAAAAAAAATTCTGAACCGATCGGTATACTATAAGGTGGGTCTACGACCAATATTTTTTGGTGTTACAAACATCAGCACAAACTTATAATACCCTGACCACATAGTGGTGTAGGGTATAATGACCACATATTGGTGTAGGGTATAAAAAATGATAATAATAACCAATAAAAAAGAAAAAAGAGAAGAAAATAATAATATTTTCAAGATGATATGTAATCTGTCATTGAATTTAGACCAAGGTAACAATGAGTAAAGAATATTCATATGCTTAATAGCGTATGAACATTCTTCCAGAAAATGGAGGTGTAGCGGATATGACAAGTCGCATATACCGTCATATTCATAAATGGCATAATCTCATATAACATTGTTTTGAATGAATGTACAAACCATTAAGCGGTGATCATGTTTCCTTGTTCTAACTGATATACAGACATTGAACTTAACTAATAGTGAATCATTCTATTGTATTGTATGGTATTTTATGTTATGTTATTATATTGACCTAATTATTATATTATGCTAAGTAGACAATAATTTTACTTTAATTTTACTATATAAACCTATAACTTTCATTTAAATAAAACAGATTATTGAAATCTACAATCAAATCGAACTCGCCTATAACTAATTTATTAGCTACAAGGGTGAATTGTTCTAAAAATAGAGGTCTTAACCAGGGCTTAAATTGAGATAAGTTAACGGGCCTAAATAGTTAACAAAAAACTTTATATTTATTCCTATTTTTCTAATTTATTTATTTATTTTTATTTTTTAAAGAAATACTCGGCCTAATTGCGGTTGTCGTATACGACAAGAAAATTTGTCGTTTTTGCCAAAAGGCATTTTTTGGTACCGCGAGTGTCGTTTTTTTCGGTCAATACACCAAAAACTGTCGTATAAATTTTTGTGCACGACAGCCTCAAAAAACTTTTAAAAAAGTATTAAAATAAGTGAAATTAACATAAAATCACTTTAATATATTAACAAGTTAAATTAAAGAAGAAATTTTTTTTATTTAAATTATAATTTAAAAAAAAAAAATTAAAAAAATTTAACGCACTGGGTATTTTACAACTTGTGGAAAAACACACTATCCTTAAAATGAAAAGTTTCACTCTGACACCTTGATTTTATGAAACGATTATTATTACAAAATTTATTTTTTTTGATTATTTTATGAAAATACCACAAAAATAGATGATATATTTTATTTTCTTATATTCTCTGTCGTATATTTTACACAATACCAAAATATAATAAAAACGACAACGACAACGCCTGGTGTCGTAATACGATAACGACAACCGCAATCAGGCTGACTATATTCTTTTTATTGAGATTTGATATTAACAAGAGATACTTTTACTTTCCAATAACAATTTTAGATCGAAACTTTGGTAAACAAGGAAAAGACTAGTGCAGAAAAGTCTTTGGCTTTAATGGAACTACCGGCAAAATCGAAATTTGCTGAAATTTTAAAATTACCCGAACGATCTTCGAGAATTAAAAAATTGCTAGAAAAACAAACTATAGTAAAACCAGCAGTTATTTCAGTAGCTATTCCGTTACCACCACCAACAGATATCTGCCACATGGAGTTGTCATTGCCTATGAATGGAATTGAAGAAGGTATATTGGCACAAGAAAGAAATAATGACATAGCGAAGATATCAATTGGTGGTATCAGTCACATCCAGACAACATGTCTTCAACATCATGACAATAATCATCATAATGAAGAAGAGGTTTTGTCATTGCAGATCTTATCTGCTCGTTCATCTACACCATATACTCAGCCCATTTTTTGTACTGCGGCTAGTTTGGAGAATGTTTCTGAACATGTCAGTCCAGTTAAGGATGATAGCGATAATATTTCTAAACAAAATATACGAGGAATGCGTCAAAATTTAAAAGTTAAAAAGATTCCAATAATTACTTCTAAATCAGTTCCATCATTGCCGTCGAACAACAATAACTGTGATGGCAAAACTCTTTGCAAATCTAAATCTACTATTCCCATTCCTCGTGACAAGTCCATTATACATTATACTCGTGAACATCTGTTAATAATTCGTAATGAAGTGCCAAGTATCAGATCAAAACAATCTATGTCCCCATATATACCGAATATTGTTAATTGTGATGTTATTGAATTGGAAGCACGTCTTAAACGTTTAAATATTTGGAAAAAGTTAACAGATGCTGACGGTACACGTAATAACAACAATAGTAATTTGAAAGCACGTTGTAATGATATGATGCCTGCATTTGTTAAACGTAAATTTCTGGATGAATCTATAATTAGCAGTCAGCCACCACAACCCCTTGAATTTAAGGTAAGTTTAATTTTAGAGAATGTACACAGTCGACTTTACAATTTCCGTTTGAAAATTAGGATATAAATAAAAAAATTGGCCGAAAAATACTTTCTTATTATATTCAGGCTGTTTGCGGTTGGCGACAATTTTCACAAGCTTGTTTACCTTATCCCTTTCATGCATTTGTTATATGTATACAATTCTCATTTCTAACGGTAAATTTTGCAAAACAAATTATTCTAAAAAGGTATTAGAAATCTTTACTTTTGACGTGTAAGTCCACACAATGTAATCGATTTCGTGTACTTCACATTGTGCGTACTTACGATATGGGGTACTTGTGTATAACAATTGTATATGGAACTAAAAATATTTGAAATTTTTCAAAAATTTTGTCTAACTTACATGCCACTATACTTGTGCGTACTTACGAAGTATATTGGCCAGTGGGCCATTACAATGCGGACATGCCCTGAGTAAAGTAAGCCAGCTTGTGTGTAGGATTGAACGTACTCGGAGATACTTGTGTGTACTTACTAGAATACCCGAGTGCTTTCAAACTCTACACAAAAGCTGGCTTACTTTACCCAGGGTATGGCCGCATTGTAATGGCCCACTGGCCAATATACTTCGTAAGTACACACAAGTATAGTGGCATGTAAGTTAGATAACATTTTTGAAAAATTTCAAATATTTTTAGTTTCACAATTGTTATACACAAGTATCCCATATCGTAGGTACACACAATGTGAAGTACACGAAATCGATTACATTGTGTGCACTTACACGTTTTTCTAAAGGGAAAATTCAAAAACTCTAAAAAGATTTTATGTAGAAATTTCGTAACAATATAAATATTGTTACGAAATTTGATTGGTCTAGTTCTGGTATTTTGGAATAAAAATATCACGAGAAACGGGATTTACTTTTTTACTAAAGGATTAGCGATTTAAACAAAAAATATTTTAAATCTAGAAACCCTGAAAAAGTACTTCAAAATATGATTTTTTCTGACTCAATAGTAATTCGAAAAAGGCTCCAATCTACGGCGAAAATGTATTAATATTATTGACCGAAAAATGTATCAAAAATACTCCCAATTATGGTTGAAATTTTCCTTGACAGACTCATTTTTCTCTGTCATTTTCGAGATCAAAAAGAATGCTCTTTTGCATGAACCACTTTCATATAAAAATTTTTTTGAGCCCATTTTTGGTTCATATTGGAGCCCTTTTGCTGGCTGGGATTGTTAATTTTGTAAAATAAAAAAGTAATTATAAAAATTAATAAAAAAAATTACCTTCCCCTTTTTGGAAAGTTTCAAAAATGTTAAAGAAGAAATCTAGCAATATTCCAATTTTAAAACACAACAATGTATTATGTTTCACCCGGCAAGAAAAGGCTGAAATTTTGGCTCACAACTTTAATTTAAACCACTGTATTTCATCAAATTTAAGTGATACTACTACGATTACTGAGGTTAATTGTGTTGCAAATATTATTCGTAATATTAACCCAATCCCACAAAACTGTTACTTCACTACTGCTGAAAAAGTTGGTGTAATTATAAAAAATTGATGGTATTAATAATAAATGTCTAAGAAATTTACCTAATAAAGGTATCAACTATCTAACGAACATCTTTAATGCTTGCCTTAAATTATGCTACTTCCCCAGTGATTGGAAAATCTCAAAAACCATACCAATACTCAAGCCAAATAAACCTCCTGATTCTCCACTTTCTTATAGACCAACAAGTCTGCTCTCTTCTATAAGTAAAATCTTGGAAAAAATTATTAAGGAAAAGCTTATTAATTTTATCGATGCAAACAATATACCTCCATCCCAACAATTCGGGTTCAGAAGTGAACATAATACGTCTCAACCCCTACTAAATATCAGAAAATTAGTTAAAAATAATTTTCTAAACGGCAAATCAACTGGAATGATTTTGCTAGACATAAAAGCTGCGTTTGACTCCGTTTGGCTTAATGGACTTATTTTTAAATTGAAAAAATTCAACTTTCCAATTGAACTCATAAAAATTATTCAAAACTTTCTTCAAAATAGATCGTTCAGCGTTTACTTGGGTAAAACCTGTTCACAACAAGTTAATATCATTGCAGGATGTCCACAAGGTTCTTGTCTGTAGCCAGTTCTTTACAACATTTTTACTGCTGACATTCCAACATTTTCCAGTTGCATTACGTCTATATTTGCAGATGATACATCAATTCTTAGTTCTGATGTTTATTTAGCTGATATTATTACAAACTTGCAGTCTGCTCTTACTGGGTTGAGTAATTATTTTGATAAATGGAAGATTTTGGTTAACCCTGAAAAAACGCAGGCTATTTACTTTACAAGAAAACGTAAGTCTTGTTTTATAACCCAGAGTTTACCTCGTTTCATGAACCATGATATTCCATGGGAAAACAACGTCAAATACTTGGGCGTAATGCTTGATACAAATCTTAATTTTAATAATCATATTCCCTATGTAGTGGACAAAATTAACAAAATTATTAGAATAATGTACCCAATTATAGACAGAAAGTCGGAAATGAACATAGACAATAAAAAACTCATCATCAAATCTATATTCCACCCCATAATGATTTACTGTGCTCCAGTTTGGTACACGTCTGCAAAATATCATATATAAAAACTCCAAGTAGCACAAAATAAGCTACTTAAAATGATATTTAAACTACCATGGCACTATTCCACCCGACGCCTACATAGTCTCGCTGGCTTCGAACACGTTCTGGATAAAATCGAAAGATTGACTCTAAATTTTAATGGAAGATGCCAACTCTCACAACATGTACATATCAATGAACACATCTCATCATAATTTTATCTACTTTATTTTTTTTTCTCATTTTTATCTACTTTATTTTTTTTTCCCATTTTTATCTTATATCTCTGCTTCATAAAGGTTTTTGTAAATTTTTTTTCCTTCCGTTTAATAATAATGTACATAAATTTCATCAATTAAAAAAATATATTTATATATCTAAGTAGGAAAGTAACGAAGTTCTTAACTCTTTGCTTCTAAGTCAAATGTAAATAACATAAATATTATAAGAAATAAATTGAATTGAACAATTACGAAAGGTTTTCGTTAGTTTTGCGAATTTTCTCAATTCTTCCCTAAACTGAATTTCGTAGAATATACGAAAAATTCGTATATATTACGAAGAATTCGTATATATTACGAAGAAAAACTACGAATTTTTTTAGTAAAATGTTGCATGGATTGTTTTCAGTGCATACAGTGTGTATTTTTCGGCATCGACAACGCCAACCGCAATCAGGCCCATTAATTAAAATTCCTTCTTTTAGGATCCTGCTATTATTACAAATCAACGTCGGATTGGAAGCGGTCGTTTGCAACATACTAAATGGTCTGGAAGCTATTGTCATAATCAACAGGAAAATCAACATTATCACACGAACTTAACTGACAATCAAGTTAATGGCGTAGATCATATTACTGGTAATTTAAAACGCTTTCCTTCTGTCTTGTAATAATAAAAATCCATTATTATTTATCATTCAAACAGTATCAAACGGTCATCAGCAGCACACTGATAAATCCAACAAAGATCGTTCAGAAGTTCATCATAAGAATTATGTTAAACCTGTTATGTCTGGATACTTGGTAGTCTCAAATCCAAAAGATCGAGTATCCGAAGACAGGTATGAAAAGCAGTATAAAAATCAAAAAAATGATGAACCCGAATGGTTCAGTTGTGGCCCAACATCACGTTTAGATACAATTGAATTGTGTGGTTTCGACGAAGACGACGAACAATGCCATTCTGAAAAAAATAGTAGTGCTGGAGATGGTGATGTTCATAATGATGATAGCAAAGAAAACTATGTACAAAGTACAATTAAGGTAAACATTTTAAACATAATTTAACTTTTCTATCATTTATAAGCCAGTGTAGAAACAGTAATGACATTTCTTGATTTTTGGGACTACCAGTAATGACACCCACTTATCTTCTGCATTATTTTAAAACAAATAATAATGAGTTATTGATAATGACTTATTTTTATCATTATTTCAAATAGATAATAATTTTCTAGATTTTTTTAAAAATTTTTTGAAATCTATTTTTAGACTCAATATTTTTTAAACACTGGTAAGGATATATGTAACCACATATTTTTTGATTTTTTGTATGTTGACAGTAAGCTTTCTTGTGTGCAGCAGGTCAATTATGTTTTTATCTGTTAAATATTACATGTTGATATAGCTCAGATGGTAAAGCTATTGACTGGTAATCTGTAGACCCAGGTTCCATTCCCGCACCAGCAAATTTTATTTTAAAAAAATACAATAAAAAATATTTTTTTTATATAATTTATTTTTTTGAAAATTTATTTTTAAACTCATTATTTTTGTTAGTACTGGTAAGCACATAGGTAACGATATATTTTTTAATTTTTCGTATGCTGGTATGTAACCATAACTCATTATTTTTCGCGACATCGCCATATAAAGGTAATAAGAAATGTAATAACAAAAGTAACTAGTTACCATTACCAAGTATGTAGTTACATAACCACATATCTGGTAATGATTTTCTACACTGCGAATATTACATAATAAGTTTTGTTTTTTAATTTTACCCATTAATGATTTAATTTTAGATGGATTCGACTGGTAAATTTAAATGGGGTGATAACTTAAATAAACATCGTAAATTTAATCCCAAAAGTGATTCAAATAACAATATTTATATTAATCATAATGATGGCCATAAAAACACTAATTACTACTATCATGATAAATCTGAACATGGAACGAACAACTCAATACCATTTCAATATGATCAATTTACAGCCAATACCAAATCACGTCCTCAAAACTATCACCATAATCGTAACGGTGCTAATGGTAATAGCAGTAATGATAATGGATACCATCATAATCAAAACGCTAGCTCAAGATTTTTGCCATTTTTTGGTAGTCATCTAAATATAAATACATCCGATGATCAATTAGAAAAAAGTAGTTCATCTGCTTCTTTAAATGAATTTTTTAAACAAGCAATGAACTCTCAAAATAAAGCAGATCTTTTGCATTTGACGATGCCTTCTCAGCAACAAAATAATGTACCATCTATTATTGCCCGTTCTCCGGCAACTTCGAATATTAACACTTCTGAAATGCCGTCAGTTGATGAATTGGAAGCTAAATGGCGACAAAATTCATCAACTTGCGGTACACATAGTGATAATTATCTCATTGATGCTAATAATAACAATGTTAGTCGTGATTCGGAAAATTTCAAAAAGTTAATTGGACAATTAAACAATCACGTTGGGATGAATAACACGAATGTATCTAAATCCGATCCACTACAACAGCAGCAGCACCAAAATAAACTACCAAATAATTTATTTAATAATGAAAATCTTTCGAATTTCATATTTAAACAACAGAAGCTATCTTTAGGAACACCGCAAACAAATCCGATGCCGCATCAGCAACAATACAATAAACAAAATGTTTTTCTCCAACAACAGCAAGCAGCTTTAATTGCCAATTTACAATTAAAAGCCATTTTAAGCCGCCCAGAGGCACAAATGTTATTATTGGGTTTAGCCAAAGGAGATATATCAAAACATGGACTTTTCGTTCAGTTAGCCAATCATCGATTGCCACAAAGAGATCGTGAAGCTATTACTGCTGTATTAACATTTACATCTAGTCAGCAGCAACATCATCAGCAGCATCAGCAACAACAACAATTTGATGCATTATCGAATAATTTAATAATGAATCAATTACAAAATCTTCAAAATTTAGCCAATCTTCAACAAACATTGGCCGCTCAGCAGCAACAACAACAGCAACAACAACAGCAACAACACCAGCAGCAACAAATACAAGCCGGCAACAAACGTTTGTCCATAGTACAACCAATGAGTCAAGAAGAACTACAAACTCATGCGAATTTAATATTGCAGAATGCTTTAATCAAACGCAAAATTGAGGTGCAAACAAACGCTTTAGGATTACAGAAAATTTTGCAATTAAATGCAGCTGCTCAAGTAGCCAAACAACAACAAAATCAGCAGCAGCATCATCAAACACAGAATCGTAATATCGGTGCCGGTGGTGGTGGAGGTACTGTCAATCAAAACACTCAAAAATATAGTTCTAATGGCGCATCGGGGGGAAGTCGTCGACTACAAGCATTACAAAATTTATTCAATGATTCAAATGGTATGGTCGATAATATACAACAAAATTCAAATTCAAATAATATTGTTGGTATTGGAAATAATAATGGTATAAATTATCGTAATAATCGTAATTCTAACAACAATCAATCTCAACGCAGACGTCCTTCTGGCGCTACATCACATATAAAATTTGCCCCTGATGTTGATTTTCATCATAATCATCAACAAAGTCATGCAATGGATAATCAGTTACATAATCAGTCGGGTGTGATGACAAATCCACATGTAAAACAGCATGCAGTCAGAACAAACAAAATTCATATTCCATCACAGCAACCTGCAGTAGTTCTTTCAGGAGGTGGAAGTAAGTGCAATAATTTTATTTAACTAAAACAATTCTACACAAACAAAAATATATGAAAAAACAAAAATCTCTTGAACAGTCTGGTGATAACATATGCCAACATAATTTGACAAAAGTAAAAACACTGAGATTGGATTTTTTTAAATTTTCCTAAATGCGAATCTGAGCTTGGCACTCCTTCCTAAAATGTTGACGTTTTGGGAATTACTAAACGAAAATTATTACTAAAACGAATAAAACATTTTTCAAATAAACTTTGAAAAGAGGAGCTTCAGTACAGGTACAATATTTTTGGTAATATACAAAATCAGTACTCCGTATTCATAATGAAAATTTAGCATGAATCTAACATGGGTTTTATTCATAATACAGTTAAACTCATTCGAGTCAAAATCAGTCCATTCACAATAATAAAAAAGTCTTTGGTTTTCAAACTCAGGGTTGCTAGGAAGTGGCATTTTAAGTTGTTTCGTTAGGATATTTTAAGGTTCAGTAGTGTCAGATGTGCCTATATTACTAATTATAAAGGGTTCTTCAATAAGAGCGCTACAAAAGTTTTTTTTTAAATAAAACAAAAACGGTTTTGGATATCAATGAAATTCTTTATTCCTGTGAAAGTACGTTCGATGCCATTATGTATGGAAATCGATCTCTTTTGCATGGCCACCACGGGCACGCTTGCAGCAGTCCAGACACTGAACCCAATTTTCGACGGTTTTCAAGCATAAATCGGCCGATATTCGTACGAAGTTCATCAATCGTCGCTGGCTTGTTGGCATAGACCATAGATTTGACGTAGCCCCACAGGAAATAGTCAAACGGCGTCAATTCGCACGACCGAGGCGGCCAATCGACTGGACCATTTCGTGAGATAACACGTTCTCCAAACTTGGTTTGCAATAAATTGATTGTGACATTCGCTGTGTGGCGCCGTCCTGTTGGAACCACATGTCCTCCAAGTCCATATCATCCAATTGGGCCAAAAATATTCGGTTATCATTGAACGGTAGCGATTCCCATTCACAGTAACGTGCCGGTCTTGATCATCACGGAAGAAGTACGGCCCAATGACGCCGCCGGCCCATAAACTGCACCAAACCGTAATTTTTTCGGGATGCAATGATGACTCATGGAGTACGTGTGTATTGCTGTCTGACCAATAACGCATATTTTGTTAATTGACGAAGCCATTCATTATGACGACCATAAAAAGAACGTAGCGCTCTTAACGTTGAGGCCACTGACTCCGAATTTCGGTAGTAAATTTTAATAATTTCGACTCGTTGTTGGCTCGTATATCTTTCCATCATGAAATGGCAAACCTTACTGAAGAGAAATGTCAAAAGAGCGGCAAGAAATATGGCGTCGTTTGCTGTCCCTGTCTTTCTACTTTTGTAGCGTCCCTGTTGAAGAACTCTTTATTTAAAAACAAAAACACTGAATAATAATAAATATTCACAAAAAAATTTTTTTCTTGAGTCCATGTTAGCGAAAAACTTTATAATATCCGACAATTAAAACAAGGTTGTTTTGAATAAGAAAAGGTATAAAAAGTTGAAGCAAAAAATAGAAATAAAAAACTGCTAAGCTGGAAAAGATGTTCAATCTTCCATGGATAAAATTACTGGGCAACTTGTTCCATAGACGGGACAACCTAACCAGAACTGAATTACTTAAGAAAAGGAATTCATTCAATTCTAGAGAAAATTGAATTCGATTGTGAATTCATTCAAAAAGGAATTAATTCTTCAAAGCTCTGGTCTTGAGGAACAAATTTTTTTTACAGCTGAGGCGGATTTTCTATACTCTAATCTTGCAATGCGTTTTTGGTAGTGTTTAACCGGTTAATGCATTATTCGAAAAATCACTAAAATTAACCGGTTATTCGGGTCGGTTAATCGAGAAAATTGGCGATTAATCGATTAATCGTTTAATAAAAATTAATGGATTTTCTTAACATTTTATCAATAAAAACACAAAGGGCTTACTTCTTTTAACATTAAAAACTAGAAGAGCCTTTCGCATTGAGCCATCAATATAAAAAATGTTAAGATTTATTTGAAAATACCAATTTGCTCTGTAAAAATCAGCAAAATTTTTTTTAATATTGTAATTAATATAGGGTGACCAATTTTTCTGACTTCAAATTAGTACAAATTTTAAAAAAATATCATCAGTCAAAGGTTTAAAAGGCTTAATTCTTTCATTCACCTTTTAAAAATTAATGAAATTTGGGTTAAATTTCATTCCGTAATATCATTCTTATGGAATTAATTCGATAGCTTAATTCCCAATAGCTTTAAATTATATGAATTCATTCTATTTTGATTGAATTCTAACAATGAAACCCAATTTACCTGAATTCATTTAATAAAAAGGTGAATGAAAAATGATTTGTTTTCATTCACTTAATCAAATGAAAAATTTAAATTTGCATGTAATTGCTTAAATATTAGCATAATACAAATGAAAAACGTTTAAAATTCATCTAACAGAAATAAATAGTATCATATGCTTCGTTACAGCTTGTATGCTTTTGTTTTGGTTATATGTTAGTTTCAAACTACACTGCACTAAGTGAATGGTAATAAAATTTATTCATTCAATTAGTAAAATGGTGAATGAACATGCGATTTGAATGATTCAAGTTGGGAATTCATTCAATTCATATTAAAGCTTTGGGAATGAAGCTTATGAATGAATTCTTTACGAATGGTTTAAGGGAATGGTACATGAATATTTTTAAAATCTGAATTTAATTTTTCGTGATTTAAGCTTAAATTGAATTAAGTTTTTCGAAGCTCTGTCATCAGTAAATGAATGTTATTTTAGTTTGACTCAAGATCATAAATTAATATCATTTTCTGTTTAAATTATTTCCAAATCAAAGAAAGATGATACAATTTTTACAAGTAAATTACAAAGAATAAAAATTATTGAAAAAATTCGATAAGACCAGCAAGGCAGAATGCGCATTTTCGGCTTTCGCTATAAAGCCATCATCAGTGCCTTTCGCCTTTGAGTGGGTTAATATTTAGATAATCGTCTACTTATGTGGCTGTTGAAAGCAAAATTATTATGCAGCCAACCTAATTTGTTGACAACCGAATGGTTTGGTTAAAACAAAATTTTTCGGTTAACCATCATACCATCCTAAAAAACCTTACCCATTTCTTCCTATACAGACCCCAAAACAAAACAATTTTTTTTTGCATGAAACAGGAAACGGACCATTATTTAGAAATTTCAATGATCTGTTACCATTCATTTTCTAGTTTTTTTTTGTAACAGATCGATGAAATATAGCTATGAATGGAGTCAAATATGACACCAGGATAGTATGAACGTTAATTCTTCCGAATTTTTATTCAGGCCAACGAATTTCTGTCGTCACGATCAAATTGCATTGTCTAAACTAATTTTCTGTAGATACAAATTAACCAATTGATTAGCTACAAATTTAGTTGTCAGAACAAATCTTTTTTCTCTCTGCTAATTTCTGCATGATTTCTGTAATAGAAAACCTTCACGTTTTGGCTACGTTTTTCTACAAAAACACGTAAAATTTTTAGAAATGATTCGAAAAATTTTCCATAGAAATACCCACATACGATATATATCTTCAGATTTTAAGGATTTTTGTACGAAAAAATCTTCAGCTTTTGAGGTCGTTTCCACACTCAGAAAACAGAATCATTCTGACAGTAGCTGACAACCGGATAATTAAAATTTTTTTATCACAGTCAAATAACTCTTGTATCAACTGATTTTCTATTATCGCAATGTAACCAATTGATGGATTCGGTTGTCACCACGAATCGTCTCTATGTATGAAACTACATATTAGATTAAGAAATTTACATATAGGCAAATCATTTTGAATGCTTTCTGGTAGAGAAAACCGCTCACATTCATAAAAATTTATCCTATAAAAAAACTACATTGTAATTGTATTTTGGCTTTTTTTTTACTAAAAAAAAATTAATATTTTTTTAAATGCCAAAAATCAGTACAATCAGTACAAATTTTAAAAAATCAGTACAAATCAGTACACGACTTTTTCATCAGTACACGTGACCAAAAATCAGTACATGTACTGATCAAATCAATACGAATGGTCACCCTAAATTAATATGCAATTTTATCAATTTTAATTAATAGATTTGAGGTTAAGAAAAATAATAAACCTTTTTCTCTAAAAATTATGAACACATTATAATTTTCAGATCAGACTAGATCTAGTTTCTGTATTTTTTTTTGTATGGACAGGCGTCGTCAGTGGTTTTCCATTAAATTTTATTAATTATTTATATGTTTTTATTCTCAGATTGTCTCTATATGATAATTTTTTTCAACAACCCGTCACCCAAATAAGGCCTTGAATGCAATGTAACTAATTCGATGTTTTCTTTCCTATTCAGCTATTCAACTTTATCACAGATTTTCGGAAGTGGGAGCAGTTTTTCAGCTTTTCAAAATTATATGTTTGCAATAATAAAATTTTAAAAATTAATACGCACTGTTTTTGTTAAAATAAATATAAATAAATACATCGACTAGAGGCTGAAAAACTGCTCTCACTTTAGAAAATTAATTTTACATTTTAAAAGAATTGAAAAATTGTCTATTGCATTTCCTAAGCCTGCTCCAGCCAGCACAACGTTAAAGCATTTTTTTTACAAATAGAAACTTTATTATTTTGTTTAAAAAATTCAAAAAAATTTTATTAAAAATTAATTGCGATAATGTAAAACAAATCCGTTTTAAGAGTATCTTTAAACCCATGACGTGTCTCGCTTGTTCAATGTCGACTTGCTTGGAGTTGCTCAAAAAATTGTATCTAAAGGTTTCTCCTTCAATCGATTTCAAAACAATTTGATCGTATTTTAGTTAGTATTTGTTTTTTTAAGCGTTTCTTATAATTTTTTAGCCAAAGTTAAGACAATTATGAAGTTTTGGGCAAAAATAAAGCTAAAAATTACATATTAAAAATTTAACCGGTTAATCGACCTATTTTAACCGATTATTCGGGTCGAATAATTATTTGAGTTATAAATTATTTGTTTCGACATTAACCGAAATAGAGGCGATTAATCGAGGAATTGGTTAATCGATTAACCGAAGTGGAAACACTAATTTTTGGACAGGTGTTTTTGCGTCGCTTATTTTATTTTTAAGCTCTTTACGATTTTGTATTTCATGTTCTATCGCTTAACCAGGGCTTTCTCTTGTTTTCTACACAACCAAGTATAGATTTTGCGCTTTGGCTGCATGCAGTTACTACGTCTTGCCACGAGTTTGTTGCAGAATTTTCATTGTTTAGATGTGTCCGCAGGGAGCAATTGTATATTTCAACCGTCGTTGGGTTCTGTAGGCCTGCGACGTTATATTTAGGAGCTTTTTTCCTTTTTTTATAGCTGCCGGGCGAAGTCGAAATGTTCCAACTAAGAGCTGGTGATCACTATCGACGTCTGCACCTCTGCGGGTTTTAACATTTAGTAAAGAACCAACAAATAGTTTACTAATGATAATATGATCGATTTGGTTTCTTGTTCTACCATCCGGCGACTCCAATGTGTATTTGTGGGTATCCTTGTGTATAAAGCGTGTTCCTCCGATATAGAGTCTTCTGAGAGAGTTCTCACGTTCCATGTACCAATCGTAATCCGTTTCTTGAAGCCAAAGGTCGTCAACGTATGGGATGCAGTTGTATTTGAATTTGTAAACGTTTCTGTAATAATGTGTTTTTTCCATGTGCAGGTTATTAGCCTACAGCAAAACCCCTTTTTCTTGGCAAGGGAACCAATTTTTGCAGTCAGTGTTTCAGAGAGTAAACTTTTCTGTTTCTGGTTAACTTCTCCTAATTCCTGAGACGCGCGCCGGCCATTCAGGGTTCACTGTCACTCCTAACTAGGGTCCGCGGGGTCGTAACTCCCTTTATCCTCAAAAGAGAATACCCTTGCGTCTGTATGGACGCTTTTAAATGTCGTTACTATTAAAATTATGACTTTGTTTTATGATATACCGACTTGAACTATAAAAGAATTATATTCTTATTGTTCTAATAATGAAATAAATAAATAAATACTAAATAAATACTAAATAAGAATTTAACAAATCACGTATTGCAAATTATAGCATTGGAACTTAATGCATCGTTTAATGACAACGTTTATTTTGAGCTAAAGATAGTGGACTTGCAAAATTCAAAAGACGACATGGTATTCGCCTCCGAAATATGTCTGGGGAAAACTTGTCCTCCAACGGTTCTAGGATTCTTTAATGATTCTAAAACTCAAAATTTCAATCACAGTTTTGCGGTGTGAGCAAATCTATAATGATGACCTTTTTACTGTAGAGTTGTAAAATGTCGACCTTTTTATTTCTTTTATTTGTTAAAATAAAAAAATAGATTCCTAGTACGCTTTAATTTTCTGAAAATTCCATGAGTTATGTTTTTAAAAATTTAAATCAGAGTAGATGACATAGAACTTTAGGTGTATTAATCTTATTTAATTCAATATCTTATTTCAGAAATGGGTTAGAGGCTAAACATTAAAATTGTCTCTAAAATATGCTATTTCATACATTATAAAAGTACATTTCTATCACTTTTAAAAATGTATTATATTATATATTATAAAGAGTACTTCTGAATGCAAACAAAGTGTACTTGTATTGATGTGATGAAAGTGTATACCTAAAAACCATACTTTAATAACATTATGTAATTAATTTTAAATTACTAAAAAAATGCTCAAATTGAACTACTGAGAACATGGGACATCACGTGTAAAATAAACCGATAAAAAAAAACATTATATCTAGCATATGTAGTCATATCTCATTTGATATAGATCGACATATAATCTTATCCAAGTTCATCTCAAAATTGGGGTATCCAGTAATATCCAATCAGATCCCTCAAATATATTACAGGATTAAATTAGATCCAAAAAGATCTCCAAATTGGGAGATCCAATAATATAAAATTGAGATCCTGCTAGATCCCAAAATATCCTATGGGATTATTTTAGATCCAACTAGATGCAAACGGATAAGCTAATTTTGGCAGACCCAATTGGATAATTTGAGATCAAAATTTATCCTATGATATATTTGGAATTATTTAATAAAATTTTAAAAATAACACAAAAAATTAAAAAAAATATATTTATTAACGGGTGAAAAATGCTCATATACGCTCAAACATTTTCCTATATGGTTTATGTATGGACACTAGGGCGGGTCAAATTGTATGGATAAAAATTTTTTGATATTGCGTACTCGATTTTTCGAAAGCTTTTAGCATGGGAAAAAAAAGTTCCACTACGACATATCAAAAAAATCATTTTCGGGGCTCCCAAATTTAAATTTTTTTGCAATTTTCTAATAAATCTAGATTAGCGCCATCTTGAGGTGGCTTTTTGAAACAACTAATAAAGTTGTAAACAATATAACATTACAAACGTTCCAGAAAGGTATTACTTATGAAAATCTGATAAAAAATGTGGCAACTAGAGGTCAAAGTATATAAGTAAAATTATTTTCTGCTAAGATTTGAAAAAATGTAAACTCCGTTCCTAATTTTTACACCAAACTATTTAACGAGTAAGAAAAACAATGTCATATTTGGATTAACCTTGTAGGCATCATGCGATTTTGTTTCGGAAAAAAAATTCTGACAAAGCGTTTCTGAAAGAAAACGGAAAAAGTAACCAAATGTAAACTCCGTAACTGTAAACTCCGTAACCACAATTGTTTGCATCAGATTTCATTCAAATAAATGTAGATAAATGTTTAAAATATTTTAAAATAACCATAAACAGAGGTGATTCAACTAATATTTATGCGTCAAAAGACGATTCAACTAATAATTTTGCGTCAAATCAAAAAAATGTATCAGTTTTTTAACCTAAGCTGCTGGAGCGAAAAACGATTGATTTTGCATTTCATTGGTTTTGAATCGATATTTCAAGTCATTACTGACATTAGTTTGACAAATTAAATTTGCTTCACACAATTTAAGAATTTTTTGATCGCGAAATGTTATGTTTTTAATATATTATTTTGTAACTGCGCAACCGCTGTTTGGATTTTAAAAAATTTTATATTTTTGCAAAGCATTTAAAAAGACCAAAAATACAAAATTAAAAAAAAAAAAAATTTTTTTCGCGGAATGAATTGTATTTTTATTCGCGAAATCGCCAATTTGATAAAAACAAATTATATATCATTGGAAAGCAAGTTGAAAACCCAAAAACGAAAAATTAATAAATTGAAGAAAATTCGTACGCAATTTTTTTTGTTATATCTTTTGCCTGCAGAAATGTAAACTCCGTTACAAAAAAAAAAGTTATCGCGATAACTTGTAGAAGAGATTTTTTGCAATTAGGTTTATAATGACTAAACTTACTGATTCCATTAAGAAAAAATCGAAATATTAACAATTTTTGCTTCTCACAAATTTGGCCAAAAATTTATTACATTTTTTGATTTCACCCATATATGAGTGCCTTTTCCATATATGAAACAACAGTTGCCTCCATATATGTCTGTATATGAAATCTTTTTCCATATACCCGAGTAAAAAAGTGTATATAAAATTATATGTGAATGGATATATTTGCAATATGTAACTGGATATAATTTCATCCGAAAAATGGTTATATTAAATTGTATCATATTGGATATAATTGTATTTATAAGGATACAAAGTTATATCAAATGATAAACTTATATCCGAATTTTGTCACGATCAAATTGGATATAAATTAATACAATACGATATGATTAAATTTAAATGATAAAAAAACTTTGAATTGGAGGGCAGCAGGATTTCGGGTCCTACACACTCAGGTGATGAAAATCGAAAACGAACAGTTTTTCAATCTAGAATAATTTGTTTCGCGAAAATCAAATTGGCTTCAAATTATTATTTATCGTTTTATTTGACGCCGGACATCTAAATTAGGAAATAAAAAATAATTGTTATTGTACAGATCCTAAAATATTTACCATTGAAAATCAGATCGTTTTCGATATTCATCACATACCTGACTGTCAGCCGAGGGCTACTGTTGATAATGAGTAACTATTAAAGACGTGATTTTATATTATTACATATTGGCCTACATATATATGTATGTGCTATATGTATATAAGTACATAAAGTAACATATAAAAGACATAATTACATGTACGTTTATATATAATTAAGTATGACACTATACATAATAATATAAAACTATGTGGATCCATATAAGAAATCTCCCGATTAAAAAAGATGATATGTTGACATATCTAATTTGATGAAATACAATAACTAATCACATACAATTTAATCCGAAAAATGGTGAATATAATTGTATCTACGTGGATCAAATTGGATTTAATTACTTTAAATTATATACAATTTAATCCGAATTTTGACCAGACATTATTGTATGAAATAATATCTTAATATTTAAAAGTTGATTCAATTAGGTCCAGTTGGATAAAAATTTTCGTATTTCTGTTTTTATTAAATATTGTACTGAAAAACAATGGGGGATTCACGTAAGGTTTCGTGTATCGTGTGAACTAAGCAAATCTAGTAAGTTTGCGAGTCTTGATGTGAAACTGCATACATAAAAAGTATCTACACATTAATCAGTACTTATACGAGCTATAGTATAGTTTAGGAATAATCCATAAAAATTCTAAATAAATATAGTCTGACTGCTAATGTTAAGTGTTAACTCTTTTAACATAATATTTTCAATGTCGATAATGTATGGGTAACTGTCACATAATTTCATTCAGGTTTTATACAAAAATATTTTGCCGGTTTTTCGTGTTCATATTATTTTTTAAATCACTTGAATTTTATATTAAAATTTGTTTTTGTAAAAGAATATTTTCCAATTAAAAATGGATTGTAATTGACTTCGATAAAATATTAAATTAAATTAAACATGAAACTGGGCTATTTTTGGTCTTACAATTTCAATTCCATGGGCGAGATCTTATTAAATATGACAACATATCTAAAATGATAAATTTGGATATTGGGTCATATAAAATTTGTTCGAAAGACGAAATTTATGTCTTATTATATATAGTGCCATACAAATCAATATATAACGAGACATAATTGTATTAAAAAATATAAAATAATATATAACCCGTTTTACTCGGGCTTTTATAATTTGTGTTAGTTATGATTATATATTGACGAATATGAACCCATATATAACTTATAACGTTCTTTATAAAATCATCTATAATTATCAAGGTTGGCAACCGAAACGAATAACGGTATAGGTATCGGTATTGGTGTGGATTTTTTGTTTGTTTCGGTATCGGTATCGGTAACGGTTTTTTGATCATATCGGTATCGGTATAACCGATACCGAAACATCAATACCGGTATATACCGGTATTATTGAAAAAATTTACAAAAATATAAAAAAACGTTCTTAATTATAAAAAACTCAATTTTATTAAATTTTTATAAAGGATAACTATAGTTTATGGAAATGTTTTTATAATATGAACAAAAAACAATAACGGTGGGTCTCATACTGCAGGTTTAAACTTAGGTTAATAGTTAACCCAAAAATTTGTTGTAAGTTATTAAAAATTTCGAAGTGTTTTATTTTTTAAACATAAACATTTTTTTAAATCTATTAGGAACACAAGTTGATTCACTACAAATATTTTATATTTGTATTGAGATCATATAATAAAATAAAAACAAATAAGTTTATAAAATTAATAAAAGGATTCTCTACTGTAAATTCAATTAAAGGTTTAAGAAACCAGTTTATATATTAAATTTTATTTACAAATTTGTGGCCCTTTGTTCCTAATGGAACCATAGGACATAATATATATATATATATATATAAATTTGTCAAAAGTTTTTTTTTTTTTTGAGATTTAAAGTACAGTTAAATGTACCGTTAAATGGCGCTGTTACCAAACAGACATATTGCCAGGTTATAAACACGATGCGTATTGATACGCAATATAAAAAAAAAAACAATGTGATAAACAACACAGACGCACAGGAACAGCAACAACACATACACAACCATTGCCTTCACAATGGAGGTTACGCGCAATTAAGTCCTAATACGTCAGAATAAAACAGACGCACAGGAACCACAGCAACACATATACGACCATTGCCTTCACAATGGAAGCTAAGCGCGACAAAGCCCCAATACGCCCGAAAAGGTTTGCATGTGATTAGACTGCACAGTCTAACGGCATGCTGCGACACGCTTTAGAGTATCGCAAAACAAAAACAATTAACCGATGTTCCCTATTAAAAAAATTTAATACAGGTCACAAGATAACCTTCTTCTTCGGCGACTCACGGCGAACAGTTTGTCACAAGTTAGAGAATATTTATGAAGTTAAATAAATTAAAAACAATGTTGTCAATGCAAATTAAAGGCTGATAACCGCACTTTGAATTTGTAACACGATTTTCTATTAACGATGAATATAAAAGCTTAATTGTTTAACAATTTTGGAAATTTTATATTAAAAAATTAGTATTTTTGCTAAAAACGTGAAAAAAAACAATTTTTTTAAAACCGATTCCATACCGGTACGACACCGGTATTAAGGAAAAAGGTTTTTGAATACCGGTATTTTTTGAAATCAAGAATTTCGGTATTGGTATCGGTATCGGTTGTCAATTTGAAAGGATTTTGAAACGGATAACGGTATTATAACGGTATCGGTTGCCAACCTTGATAATTATATATCATCCCACATAGGCAATTTTTTCAAAGTGATTTTATATAAAAATATATAAGGTCCATATAAAACCGTATTGTATTATATTTGGTTCCATGTTATCAATGATTTTGAACTAGTTTTAGTGAGTAAGAATAACCTGTGATTGATTCGTGTGTGAGTTTATTTTTTGCATCATATGTTTTTAGTAATTTTTACTGTTTTGCGTGAGAATTTTCTGATTGTAAGTTTAATAAGTAAGTTAATATAATCATGTGTGCTGAGTAAAAAACGAAATGCTCGTGCGTGAGTAATTTGTTTTTTTTGGATTTTTTTTTTTGAGCATGAGTCAAAAATGGCTTACGCACCACACCGATAACATTAACAACACTGAAGCTTTAATACGAAATTCTCTATACTATAACGTCCACTTGACTGATTTCTTATATCTTGGTTGTATATCATAATCCTATTAATTTTAAAATTTCAGTGTTGTTAACTTTATTTTAAAATTACTAAATTAAAAGAAATATTTTTTCATGTTTATTGCACTGTCATGATAAATCTGGATAAAAGTAATGGAAGATTTATCGAAATTATAAGATCTCCAGCAGGCCTAGGGTTAATCAAACTCTCACCAAACTGGCCCCTTTATATGAAATAGACTGGTCACTTTTACATAGCATTGTCATAGGAGGGGGAAATTGACCCCTTGTGACATGCCACAAAACAAATCCCAGGACAGGTCCCTGAACTTTGTTTTTTATGAGAGTTCAGTTACCTGTCCTAGGATTTGTCTTGTGACATGTCACAAGGGGTCAATTTCCCCCTCCTATGACAACGCCATGTAAAAGTGACCAGTCTATTTCATATAAAGGGGCCAGTTCGGTGACAGTTTGTTAAAATTTCCCGTAGGGTAATTAAACATGCAATTACACAATTACATGTAATTGTAATTGAAAAAAAACTCATCTATAATTACATATTCGGCCTTATTACGAGTGTCGTAGTCGTAGTGGAAACTAAGTCGAATTTGCTGAAAATTCACTAAAAACGCAACTTTTGAACAATTTTTCAATTGGATTTACCATATATAGCACTCAGATTTAAAAAAATCCAGCATCAGAGTTTCATTTCTTTATAATTTCCATTATATGTATACAAAATCATTTTATATGGAGTCGAAAATTTCGACTACAAATTCGACACTCGTAATCAGGCCGATTATTTGTAATTGCAATTCAAAAAAGAACAATTACAAGAATTTGAAAAATTTTTTTTATTTAAAAAAATTATTTTTGTATGTATATTGTTAGATATGGTCCTATATAATATGATAAAAAGTATAAGGTTAATATTTAGATATAATTGTATCAAACTATGTCCACTTTTATAACATTTTATATAATTTTATACAAAAAGATATAATTTGATGTAATTGGATGAGGACAAAATTCGGATACAATTGTATCGAATTGCATAAAATTGTATCAAATTGTACCAAATTGTGTACAATTGTATACAATTCGATGCAATATGATACAATAAGACGTTCTCATTTTTCGGATATAATTATATCTAATTACATAAAAGATTATATATAATTAAATATAACTTCATATGGCTCCATATCATTTTTTTTACTTGAGCTTATAAATTTTTTTTAAATATGTTAAGCTTTTTTTAATTTTAAATAAAATTTTAATGGTTAACCCGGCAATGCACTTCTTTTTTGTTGGAGGCTCATAGTTCCCGATTTATGGAGCTTAAGGTGATCTACAACAACATTCAATGGCTTTGTAATACGCCCGCTAATGCTTGAGTAGATTTTTCTACAAATTATTCAAATTCTAATATAATAAATTGCGGTATGAGTTTATGTCAAGTCTGGCATGGTAAAATAAAAACGAAACCCTGGCTAGCTCTGTCAGGTTGGTAAGTTCCTTGACCCGTGCTCATGGCGTATTGACATATTCCATGCCACAATAAAACCAAGAGTTTAGAAAAAAAAATTAATATAAAAAAGTAAAATTTATTTATTTATTGGCAGCTAACGGTGTGGTATGATTAGACGTTGTGTCATACCGGGGTACATTTGACCCACCCTTGCGACATTGACAGCATGGGTACCCTACTATTTAACTGTCCCTAATTATGACCATTTTCCCTACTTACCTGGTTTTTCCTAACATCCTCCTAATTAAAAAGATTATTGGCTCATTTTAATTTTGGGTTTATTTACAAAAAAAAACTATTATAGAGCAATTCCATATGAAAGCGATCACCTTTTGGACGACCCCTCTCCGATTCTAAAATAAATAGTCTCAATCGATTGCCCAGCAAAAAATAATGTACCTACATATTTTTTTTTTTTTATAGTGACTGGTTTAGTGGTGGTGTACACCACTGTCATGTGACAAAATTGAAGAATTCTTCATAAGGGACCTCATTGAAAGTTGTTTTAAAAAAAACTACTAAAGCGATCGCAACGAGTGATAGCTCGTTGGAAAGGTATTGAATCAGGCTTTAATTGAAAAATAAAATTTTCATAATTTTTCTCAGAAATTTACCTTTTTTCCCATGAAAATTAAATTTTCCGATTTTCCACAGAAGCTCCTAAATTTTCCGGCAAATTTTTTTTTTTTGGATTCCTCATAATTTTTGCTTTAAGAATCAGCAATAAAAAAATGGGCCCCGACTCCTTGTTTGGACAGGAGAGGAGCATTTAAGAGACCACCTTGTTCTCATTGTTTTTATATTTTTTATAATTGAATTATTTGTAATTATTTAACATTGTTTTATTTTATTATTAAAAATACATTTTAAAAATTATTTTACAGTTAAAAATACATTTATGAAGAAAAAATCTTTCTTATTTTGCTGCTTATACTTAATTACAATATTTATTAAAAATTTCAATTGTCTTGGCATCATTATAAAATTAAAGTAACTTTAAATTTAGCACGTCGGCAGACGAAGAGTACCGCTTTACATTAATTGACATATCAGAAATATTTGGTATGAAGCAATGAAACTTTTGCGTTCCAGTTATAGTTTTGACATTATTATATCTGTTTTGAATTCGTCGCTCCATGGCATCGTGTTCTTTTTGAGTGCATAAAACTGTGTTAATGGCAATTTCCTTGCTTTGAATCCACGAAAACAAATGTTGTACATTTAAGATCTGGTCAGTATATGGCCTTTGCAAACTTGCCTTAGTCGCCATGCGTTTTAGGGTTCCCCCTAACGCATCGCATGGGCCCTTACCGTGGGACGTCGCAAAAAAGTGCCACTCGACCTTGCAGTTTTGTTCTTCTTCAATTACCCTACTAAAAAAAATTATATGTCTTTTGTAATTATATATAATAATATCCGAAAAATGAGAACATGTAATTGTATCAAATTAGATCATATTTTGATTATATTAGATCTAATTTGACACAATTAGATCTAATTTGATGGAATAAGATATGATTTGATACAATTTTATCCGGATTTTGTCCTCATCCATATGTATCAAATATAATATAATCATATCCAACTAGATATAATGGTATATAATTCGATACAATTATACATAATTATATGAGGCATATGTAACTATATATCGGTCTATATATAATTGGATATTGTAATATGTTACATTATATATTGTGCAATATATAACAAGATATAGTTATATATTTAGGATATAATTTCGTAAAATTTTATGTAAATATATCTTGGTATATATTTCCCAATATATAATTATAAAAAATTTTATATGATAATATATGACTATATCAAAACTTTTTTACTTGGGTATGCAAAGATTGTAAAAATTTTTTTTATTCTTGTACTGAGAAGCCGCGCCGTCTGAGAAAAACGTTACTTTGTCGATTGCATCGAATTTTGATCTTAAGAATTCAAACAGTTTCATTTGAAATAAATAAACGGACACATAATTATGAGCTAAACTCTCCGCGACAACAACAAGGCTTACGGTCTGTAGTTCGTTATCTTCGTTTTTGAAATAAATGCAAAAAGGATGCACCGTGCACTGGTCGTTTGCCCAGTGATAAGCCTGAATTTCATCCTGAACGAGAAAAGTGTAATTCTCGGCAAAGTCGCTTATCACAATGAATTAATTTTGGGCTAATTTCTCCTTACTTTTCTTTAGAAATTTCGATTGCATCTCGGATATGAAATGGTGCGCCTTCAGTTCATTCAACTTGAATCCGAATTCCTCGATGAATTCCGGAATCTGCTTTACCTGCTCTGGGTCCTTGAGCCAAAGTTCTTGGTGGGAGTCGCCAATATGCCCTTCTGTCGAACTAATTCTTTGCTTCTTCTCGCGATGTAAAAAGATGTTTGAAACTGTTCAGAAATCTTGCGTATAGACCATGATTGAGGCAGCACAGATAAAATGAGATATTTCTCCGGAAAAGTGGTCGCTAAATTGAATTTTCTTTTCAACTGCTCAATCATTTGTTTGCCGTCATCAACGTCATCTGCTTGACTGCATTCGTTATCAGAGCCTTCATCAAATATTGTCGCGATTGCACTCATAACCTTGCCTTTTTTCTCTTTCCTGTATTTTTCACTTCGCAACTTTCTTTTTGTAATAGACGATTCACCTAAAGTGGTAATAGCCTCATTCAAAGGACTCAAAGACATATTGAGCATCGGAATGTCTGCCTCACTATCAGATGAAACATTTTGTTCAATTGTCATTTCACTCTCGGATTGTGGTTGCATTTGTTTCAATGCATTTGCTTGTTGAGACAAATCGATTTTACACTTGGGGCAAATGAATTCTGCTTCTTCACCGTATTGTATATTTAATTCATTCATGTATCGCTTCGAAACACCAGTTAATTTTAATACTTTTATCTTTTTCGAACGATGTCCACTCTTGTTAAACAGATTGCAGCAAAATTTATTCATTTTACTTTAAATTGTCTTTACAGCTTCACTCTTTACTTTACAAAAAAAACATATTAACACTTTCACGTTTAGTATTCAACTAAAATTTGACTCAGAGTGTGTGAAGTATTTATATTTATTTTTTGGTAAAAAATAGGTAAAAAAAAAATAAGCGATATTTGCTTTTCTTTAATAGGAAAATTTGCGTGAACTACTGGTCATAAAATGTTTTTTAAAGAGGGACTTAATTGGTTACTGCCAATAAGCCGACCACAGGTCATAAAATGTTTTGTAAATTTTTTAAATTACCAGGTAATAAATATTTCGCCATATTTATGGAAAATCCGTGTTTTATGACTTGTTTCTGCACATGTCATTTTAGGCGAAATATTTATTACCTGGTAATTTAAAAAATTTACAAAACATTTTATGACCTCAGCCTCAGTCGGGTTTGGTGTGCCATTACATGCCACTGCTGCTATTATCCATGGATTTATGGCCGATCTTGTGAAGGCAGGCAGACCATATTCACTACACACTCAACTTGGGCCTCTTAAAAAAAATTGATTTTTTCTTCATAAATGTATTTTTAACTGTAAAATAATTTTTAAAATGTATTTTTAATAATAAAATAAAATAATGTTAAATAATTACAAATAATTCAATTATAAAAAATATAAAAACAATGAGAACAAGGTGGTCTCTTAAATGCTCCTCTCCTGTCCAAACAAGGAGTCGGGGCCCATTTTTTTATTGCTGATTCTTAAAGCAAAAATTATGAGGAATCCAAAAAAAAAAATTAGCCGGAAAATTTAGGAGCTCCTGTGGAAAATCGGAAAATTTAATTTTCATGGGAAAAAAGGTAAATTTCTGAGAAAAATTAGGAAAATTTTATTTTTCAATTAAAGCCTGATTCAATACCTTTCCAACGAGCTATCACTCGTTGCGATCGCTTTAGTAGTTTTTTTAAAACAACTTTCAATGAGGTCCCTTATGAAGAATTCTTCAATTTTGTCACATGACAGTGGTGTACACCACCACTAAACCAGTCACTATAAAAAAAAAAAAAAATATGTAGGTACATTATTTTTTGCTGGGCAATCGATTGAGACTATTTATTTTAAAATCGGAGAGGGGTCGTCCAAAAATTTGCCAATTTTGATCGTTTTCATATGGAATTGCTCTATATATGTATGCCAAAAATATTTTTGTTACTAAGGGTGATAAAGCAATAATAATAATAATTTTAAGTAGTTATATAATAATAATTATAATATGTAAGTACATATGTAAGTATAAATGTATTTAATAAAAATAAGTATAAAGGTATGTATAAGTGTGAATAATATACTAGTTAGGTTACGTTAATATTTACGTAGCATTACCCCAGTGGTTGCCGTTATGTTCACCGATGGTGTTGTTGGTTGTATTGATGACGTTGTTTCTGTTGTTGTTATCTTAGTAGGTGCAGTTGCTGTTGATTTTTGTAGTTTAGGTTTCTTTTTATTTTTCTTTGTTAATGTTTTGTTAGTTTTTTGTACAGTAAATAAATTTGGTTGTTATGTTTTATAAGTTTGTATAATTTTTTTGTTCAAAATTTGGAAATATAAATGTAACGGTTTCACTCTTTTGGTTTCTCTTTCTTTTACTTTAAACTTTTTTCTTAACCTTCAACAGTTCAAGCAAACACAGCACATTATTTTATTCCAGTCAAATTTTTATTTGTTGGTTTTTTTATGTTTCCAACTTTGTATATTATATGGTATCCTTAGTATTTTGGTTATTTACTTAAATATTTTTGTTAGTTTTTTTCTTTCCACTTTATTTGACAACTTTTGGACAATAAATTTAAATTTTTTTTTTGTTTTTTTGTTGCTTAAGCTTAATTATAATATTAGTGTTGGATATACATATCAGTATATACATATGTATTTTTCTTTTTACAAAAAAAAACTTATCCTAGAAGGATATTCCAGTTTTATACACGTTTTAAGGTATTTCTTTTTTATGGAAAATGAGCCAATTAGTAAAGCAGATGGAGTATCCAAATTTTCTTGATTTATATGTAGATTTGGAAAAAAAACATGTGGTCAATTATCCTATATTTTCACTTTAGTTAGGTTTTGTATTTATTTACAAATATTCTTTTAAACAAATTTTCACCGTTTATTTCACATTTTAATTATAGTTCTAAAATTTATGTTGGTCATTGAAGTCTTTATATGAAAAAAAAATATAAAACAGATGTTCTTTATTACGTGTTAAAATTAAGGCTGAGTTACCCAACCGTAAACGTATCTGTAACGAATCAGCTGTTCCGATACCACAAGAAGAAATGTATACGAATGGTTACTAACACGTAAATGTAAACGAACTTGCCGGATCATTCTATTGAAATCAGAATTTTCTATCCGGCATCGAAACAGCTAAATGATTTTAGTCGGAAAAAATATGAAATGAATAAAGAAAATTGATTCAAACAACAAATAAGGAATAAAAATTAACAAATAAATGGAAAAATTTAGAATAAAATATAAAACCACATGAAATAGATGCTAAATAGTAATGTCGTTTACGATAATCTATAAGTATACTTTTTAGCTACGGCACGGTACAGTTACATCACATTTACGTTTACGGTCCCATAATCCGCCCTTTATTCCGCTGACGAAAGACAACGTCTAACAAAACTGATTTCATCCCACTAACTAGCATTTTCTTTCAATCTCACACTAACTTCTTGCTTCATCCATTCTTGTTTTCTTTTCCCATCACTACACTCAAGATCAGTGCTGCCAGACTTTTTGGTGCAACCGATCATCTACACCTTCCCTTAAATCATCAATACCTATAACGATTTTTAAAACACAATCGTCAATCCATTTGCAAGATTGCAAGAAGATCGTCAAAATTGTAAGGGGGAAAACAAAATCCGTAACAGCTTCTCCACTCAAAACTTATCGGACCACAACAAAATATGTATATATCGTTGGAAATGTACTTGAAATAGCCGGGCCATGATTTTAAATACTAATTTTTTAAGGCCCGTTAACTTATCTCAATATATACCCTGGTTAAGACCTCTACTAGCCTTAACCACTGGTAAACATATTTTTTGAATAACTTATCTAAATTTTAACCAAGCATTTCTTCTAACCAATGCTAAAATTTAACCATAGAAATTTCTGTGGTTAAGAAACTTAACCAAGGCTATTTTAGAACAATTCACCCTACATAAGATATTTTAATACATTAGACTTGTAATGATGATTATTAAAAAATTTAAAGCTCAGCTTTAACCAAACTTTGACTAAGAATCGTTTATGACACATGTAAGTATTTTCGATGTGCATTTCCCCCACTTTACCAAAACTTATAAAAATTGCATCAGTACTTAAAATCGTGCACAAATTTTTGCTATTTAGGATTTAGGTTTCTGTGATAGCTTACAGAAATTGGCCTCATATAAGGAAATAGGAAAAAAAAATTTTTTTTTATTGGTTCAGGGAGCCAAAATCTGTCTTGAATAATTAAAACCAAGAATGGTGACCAATAATAGAACAACTTGACACCTCTACAAAATGAAAAGTCGCTGTCGGTAGAAGCTTGCTACATACTTTTAGTATTTTACTTGCTGATTCCAAATCTCTATTCCGAATTCTCTATCACCTCTCAATTTTGAGAAAATCTTGATTAAAAACGCGAAAAATAGCTCTTACGTATTTTAAAATACTATACAAAACGCATTCAAATAGCTTAAGACTTTTGTTAAGTTGGTAGTAAAGAATGAGTTTTGTTCTCTAAAATAAAGGGTGTTTTTTTAAGCCCGATAGAACTTGAAATTGTAAAAAATAACACAAAAAATTAAATTGTAATCAAAATTTTTTTTTTATTGGAAAGATCAATACGTGACATTACCATTTGAAAATGATTTCGGGCATATGGGCACCGCGGCTGTTCTTGACGAAGCGCATTCTGGACGTCCAATTTTGGGCCACTTTTTCGAGCACTGCTGGCCGTATGTCACGAATAACACGAACAATGCTGTCCTCCAAGGCATCAATTGTTGCTGGTTTATCAGCATAAACCAGTGACTTCACGTAGCCCCACAGGAAATAATCGAGAGGTGTCAAATCGCACGACCTTGGAGGCCAATTGACAGGTCCATTTCTCGAAATCAACTTATCGCCAAATTTTGATTTCAATAAGTCGATGGTTGCGTTCGCCGTATGGCACGTAGCGCCATCCTGTTGAAACCACATCTCCTCCGGATCAATGTCATCCATATTTTCAAACAAAAAATCATTGATCATGGTGCGGTAACGATCTCCATTGACCGTAACGCGAGCTCCGGCCTCATTTTTGAAGAAATAAGGTCCGATGATGCCACCAGCGTGAAAACCGCACCAAACGGTGCATTTTTCTGGATGTAATGGAGTCTGTAGGGTCTCTTGTGGATTGGTCTCACTCCATATGCGGCAATTTTGCTTATTAACAAACCCGTTAAGCCAAAAATGCGCCTCATCGCTGAACACAATTTTGCGTCTATAAGTTGCGCGAATCGACGACTGATTTTCAAAGTAAATTTGGATAATTTCGTAGCGTTGTTCAAGCGTGAGTCTATTCATGATGATTTGTCAGAGTATACTGAAACAAATAAAAAAAAATGTTTCATCAAAATTTAATTTTTTGTGTTACTTTTTACAATTTAAAGTTCTATCTAGCTTAAAAAAACACCCTATACATAGGATAACATTTTGTTTGAGTGTATATGAGCATTTTTCACCGGGAGTGGAACTTTTTTTCCACATGCTAAAAGCTTTAGAAAAATCGAGTACGCAATATCGATTGTTAAATCGACCCGCCCTAATGGACACATATGAACAAATATGGATTTTTTATGAACATATATGGATTTTATATAAAAATATATCGAAGTATATGTGATTCCAGATATGGAAAAGTTTTCATATACAGACATATATGGAGGCATCTGTTATTTCATATATGGAAAAGGCACTTATATATGGACAAATATGGAAGTATGTATATGTTATTCAATTTATGCAAAAGGGACTTGTATATGATCGTATTTGGAAGAATACATTTTTCAATATTTGTAAAAGGAGCTCTTATGGATAAATATGGACCCGGTGAAAAATGCTCATATACGCTCAAACATGTTCATATATGAACAAATATGGATTTTTTATGAACATATATGGATTTTATATGAACATATGTGGAAGTATATGTTATTCCATAAATGGAAAAAATTTCATATACAGACATATATGGAAGCATCTGTTATTTCATATATGGAAATGGCACTCATATATGGACAAATATGAAAGTATATGTTATTCAATTTATGCAAAAGGGACTTGTATATGAACATATTTCGAAGAATACATTTTTCCATATATGTAAAAGAACTCATATTTGGATAAATATGGAATTATATTTAATGCCATGAATAAAAAAAGGAACATATGTAGCGCCTAATTTGAATGTCATACATAAATTTATATCTATCGTACAACCTTATAATAAAGGACAGCAACGTTCGCATGTATTCGCTTATATTTAATAAATGTGTATGTTCATATATGTCCATATATGAACATATACTTAGGTGTTACCTTATTTTTCGGATCCATACATATATGGTTGAACCATAAATGTTCATATATGGATATTTTTCACCGGGAAGTTAATATAAAATAAAATTGTATTAATTTCATGTATAAAATTATCTGACATGATTTCTAGTTATACAAAATTTTATAAAGCTTAATTGCACTATAAAAATTAAAAAAAAAACTCCGAAATTGTGGATCTGGTTTTGAATTTCCCGATTAAAAAAGATGATATGGTGACATATCTAATTTGATGAAATACAATAACTAATCACATACAATTTAATCCGAAAAATGGTGAATACAATTGTATCTACGTGGATCAAATTGGATTTAATTACTTTAAATTATATACAATTTAATCCGAATTTTGACCAGATATTATTGTATTAAATAATATCTTAATAATCAGTACTTATAGGAGCTATAGTATAGTTCAAGAATAATCCATAAAATAAAAAAGTAGCCAACTACCGTTATTATGAAAAGGTATTCAATGCCAACACTGGTTAATACAAATATTAGTAATCAGATAACCGAAAAGTTCAAAATTCTTTACCCGATTAAAAAAGATGATATGGTGACATATCTAATTTGATGAAATACAATAACTAATCACATACAATTTAATCCGAAAAATGGTGAATACAATTGTATCTACGTGGATCAAATTGGATTTAATTATTTTAAATTATATACAATTTAATCCGAATTTTGACCAGACATTATTGTATGAAATAATATCTTAATATTTAAAATTTGATGCAATTAGGTCCAGTTGGATAAAAATTTTCGTATTTCTGTTTTTATTAAATATTGTACTCACGTAAGGTTTCGTGTATCGTGTGAACTAAGCAAATCTAATAAGTTTGCGAGTCTTGATGTAAAACTGCATACATAAAAAGTATCTACACATTAATCAGTACTTATACGAGCTATAGTATTCTTTAAGAATAATCCATAAAATAAAAAAATTCTAAATAAAATGAAATTTCAAATAATTTCCATAAATCATTACTGGGTTTTTCACTAAAGGTGAGATTTTCATTTTGAAAGTGAGAAAAGTTCAAATGAAGCTTTTATTTTTGGGCTTTCACTTAAAAAAATGAGAAAAATGTCATGAAATAATCGTTTAAAAATGTTTTAAATTTGTAAATAGTGTATGTATGAATAAAAAACTACATTTCACTAATAGGGGGAATTTTTTATTAGGTGTTTAAGTTATTTATTACACAATTTTAGTCTGCTTGCGGGTAGACAATTTTTTTGTTTTAATTTCATAGGATATTTTGATATCCTTCAAGCCTATGGATAAATTTGGTGGTACGTCATTCCTAAACCAAAATAATTACTTCGAAGAATTGGCTAACTTTTATTAATATGACCCAATATTCAATTTAAAAATAAAAGAATTTGTTGTTTCGATGTAAATTTATAACGTTTTAAATGAAAATGAATTTCAATTTGAATTTACTAACGGTGGGTCTCATACTTCAGGTTTAAACTTTAGTTAATAGTTAACCCAAAAAAATTTTTGTTGTTTTGTGTACATTTTTTTGACATTTTCTTTTGTTTACAGTTAAGTTAAAGTTAAACCTGCAGTATGAGACCCACCGTAAGATATTAAGAGTTTATTTGAAGCAAGACTATAACATAAATTATATAGGGGAAATAAATGTTTCTTTTTTAAATCAATAGACTTGTTTTGTTGCTATATATATGTGGTACGAAATCCCATATAAAGTGTTAAGTCTTTTAACATAATATTTTCAACGTCGATAATGTATGGGTAACCGTCAGATAATTTCACTCAAATTTTATACAAAAGTATTTTGCCAGTTTTCGTGTTCATGTTTTTTTTTTAAATCACTTGAATTTTATATCAAAATTTGTTTTTGTAAAAGAATATTTTCCAATTAAAAATCCATTGATTTCGATAAAATCTTAAATTAAACATGAAACTGGGCTATTTTTGGTCTTACAATTTCAATTCCATGGGGAGATCTTATTAAATATGACAACATATGTAAAAAGATATATTTAGATATTGGGTCATATAAAATTTGTTCGAAAGACGAAGTCTTATTATATATAGTGCCATACAAAGCAATATATAACGAGACATAATTGTATTAAATAATATAAAATAATGTATAACCCGTTTTACTCGGGTTTGCACTTTGACATATACATAAATAAATGTTTATAATTGAATTTAACGTATATTTTTCAAATACTTGGCAAAAAACCCTTTTTTAAACTAAAACTAATTTTAACCCTTAAATGCATAGGCAACATACCGGTATTTTAATAAAAATCCCACTTGATGAACAAAACTGCATTTTTGGGCATTGGGGGCCCCTTCTGTACATAGTGTTCCTATAGTTAAGCGTGGAATTTTTAAACAGTTAGAGTAAAAATCTTGGTTTTGCTCTGTATATTTGTGAAAAATCTAAAACACGCGTGTTTTTTTTTCAAAAAGTGTAATTTTCAAAAATATTTGTTTAAATATATAAAGTGATATTCTCGCCATAAAATTAATTTTGGCGACAATAAATGTAAAAATTATAGTTTATAGATTTTTTGTTTTTTTTTTGTTTCATATACGTTAAATTAATCACAATTTAGCTATTTGGCAAAAAACCATATTTTTCAATAAAAATCACCTTTTTTTATTGGTATTTTTCTTGAAATGTACATTCATATATAGAAATGTACCTTTAGAAATCATATATAAAAAAATGGTTAAAATCGAAGAGATCATGCATTTAAGGGGTTAAAAAAATAAATAAGGGAAAAAAATGTTTTTCATTGCGGATTAAAGGCCGAAATAAATATTTTTACTTTAAAGCCACATTCACAATGATGGAGTACTCCACTCTGCAGAGTGGAGTGTACTAAAATAGAGATGGCATGATACAAAAAATATGTAAGTGCGAAAAAGAAAGGAACAAAATTCACTCTGCAGAGTGGAGTACTCTATCATTGTAAATGTGGCTTAAATTTAAAAATAAAAATTAGACAAACATATGTTAAAATTAATATGGTTTAAGTTCATTTATTAATCCGTGAAAAAAAAAAAATTAATTGTGAAAGTTAATTTTTAATTTTATAAGAAAGACACACATTTTGTAAGAAAGACCAAAACTCTAACCTAGAAAAAGTTGTTCCGACAAATTTTTAATTTGTAATGTTTTATTTTGTCAGCTTTTTCCAAGATTTTTAGCAAACATTTTTCTAAGCACTAAGCATTAGTAATTACTCCCCCTGATTATGTAAGGTGTTGCCTTATTTTGTAAAAACGTCTCCATACAAATCGAATTTTTCAAAATCGAAATTAACAAAAAGTGAAATTTTTCGGGCGAATCTAATACAATTTTGATAAAATATAAGTCTTACTTGACTGTTAAATATTGCACAAATATTTGTTATAACGACTTTACTGTAAAAAACGCCTAAAAACGTCTACGCCTACGCCTTACATAATAAGGGGGAATATGAATGAAATAAGTGATCTCAACAATATTTACCAAAATTTTCTTTTCAAATCTTCATCAAATTATATGTATTTATATATAATTTGATGCAGTTAGATAGACCCATTTTTCGGATCAAATTGTATCAGGTGAGATAACATGCTTATCTCGCTTGATATAATTATATATTCCAATATTCGGATCAAATTAGATATGGACGTATATATGGGTTTATTTATGGTGATATATAACATCTTTTTTAGTCGGGTGGGTAATGAAAAATTAAAAATATGCGCTTTTACTGCAATAGCGTTAGCCTTTGAAACTATGGGTTTTACCGTCTTTTCATCAAATTCACCACCTGTTTTTAAAAAGCGAGCGGAATATATCCTGAGGAATGTATTTTGTTATTGTAACAAAAACAAATTACAATTCCTCTGGTTGAATAATTCCGTTCGCTTTATAAAAGCAGGGGTCAAATTACTCATGTTTTATTTCTATATACAATAACCTCATTGATAATATTCGTTCTAAGAATTTTAATTTTATAACGATTTTCATTTATTAAGATCGACATATTTGAATTCAATAACAATCTTAATTTAATTAGAAAATAATGATTTAAACAATTTTAATTTATCGATGCATCTAATTCTTTTAGCCTTTCTTCAAAAAACGATTTTCTTATAGTTATTGGCATCGATTTTTGTCTTAAAGAGTAATTAACGTTTCCTTTAGCGGTATATGTATTATCATTTAATAAACCTCTAAGAGCGATATTTTTCTTTAATTGTTTATCGTAAAAGCTTATACCAGCTTTGATGTATTTTTGATCGATTGATGAAAGTTTTTTATCTATATCCGTATCGTAAGCAATTTGGTTGTAATCTTTCATAAAGCTCCATGATCCAAGTCCAAAAAATCCTAAGATGGTATACATAGTCATTCTTACCATTGGTGGCCTGCTTAGAAGTTTTAAAGTTGTATTCAAGTAGTTACCAATGGTGTATATCATTAAAAATGAAACGGATGGGAATAAAGAATTAAGCAAAATGTAGTTAGTTTGAAGCTGAAGTATCATCTTGCATAACCCAAACATTTGCTCATCATGCGTAAGAATAAGAGCCTCTTCTAGCAGCTTGCCATTTTCTGTATTCCATTGAATTTCCTTCTGACGAAAACGAACTTCTGTGCGTTTTATATCATCAACACTCTTGTATTCATAATTCACTGGTATTCCTATTATTCCACCAAAACGTGATTTTGTAGAACCGGCCACAAATAAATCAAAACCAAACACTGAAAATGGTTGAATTATAGATTGTTTATAATTATTCATTTGCAAAATATCTGCAGCTTCCTTAAATCGTGTCATAACAGCTGTACCTAATGGTACGGGTTCCCCATTCTTATAACATTGTATAAATTTCTTATATTGGTCTAATCCGAATGTATGTGGGATATAGTTGACACAAAACAAACCAATTGTTGTAGTCCCAGCAAGGAAAAGCGTTGATTTACGCCCGGACGGAGACCTAAAATATTTAAACACCATTGTTAAAAAATTAAAACAAATTGTATTTGTAATATTTATGATTTATTTCCAATATTTTTTTTATTCAACCGCACAAAATGCATTGACTAAACGGGTACCACTGTTGCCAATTTAGCTATTTTCTCGTCAAATCTAGCGATATTTCAACTCGTTTAGCGGGAAAACTAGCGATTTTTTTTAAAGACAGTCTTGGTGTTTTCTTAGCTTTTTTTACAATTTATTTCCTTGACAGTATTTTTGAATCATTATTATTTAGCGATTTATCGCTAAATTTTTATGGAATACTTAAAAGTTGGAAAAATTTAGCGATGTATCGACAATTATTTTAGAAAGTTTTAAAAATTTCGAAAAATATAGCTATTTTTGGGAAATTTTTCAACAGAACCCGAAAAGTTCGTGAAATTTAGCGATGTATCGCTAAATTTTTTAAGTTTTTTATAATTTAGCTATTTTCTATTGATTTTTTAGTTTGATTTAGCGATATTTTTAGGAAAAAAGTTGGCAACAGTGACGGGTACCCGGCAGAGAAGCAAGCCGATTGAATATTTTTGGCGGCGGCTGAAGAGCAACATATTCGGATCAGTGATGGTATTTGAGAATTTTCGTTTGGTGCCTCAATAATGCCAAAAAAGTGCCAAAAATGCTTTAAAAGTGCCAAAAAAAAATTAAGCAACATTTAATGTTTCAAAAAAAAATATGTTCGGCTTTTATTTCAAATATTTATACATTTAGTTACTTTAACCCTTAAATGCATGGTGTAGCCATTTGGCAACATACTAGTTTCTTAATAAAAAACGCCACTTGATGCATAAAACTCAATTTTTGGGCATAGGGGCCCTTTCTGCACAAAGTGCTCTTATAAAATATAACTCAGATTTTTTAAACAGTTATAGGAAAAATCTTGGTTTTGCTTCGTATGTTTGTGAAAAATCTAAAACACGCGTTTTTTTTTTTACAAAAAGTGCAATATTCAAAAATATTTGTTTAAATATTTATAGTGGTATTCTCGCAATAAAATTAATTTTGGCAACAATAAATGTATAATTAATATTTCATATATTTTTGTTGTTTCTTTTTTTCATACACGTTAAAATAATCACAATTTAGCTATTTGGAAATTTTTTTGGTATTTTTCTTGAAATGTACACTCCTTTAGAAATCATATATAAAAAAATGTTAAAACTGCAGAGATCATGCATTTAAGGGTTAAGTAAAAAGACAAAAAAAAAAAGGCGGGCAACTTATCTGAAAAGTAACCCGAGTTTAACATTACTTACCACAAATATTTTCATATAAAAATGCCATTCTTAACTATAGTAAAGCACTAAACTTACGTTATTTTAAGATAAGTTAGCAGGTCCAAGACTTTCAAAAAATTTTACAATTAAATTTGACAATACAATGGAATCAATTAAAGTTTTTCTAATTTTATCCCCGTTGCTTTTATTTTTAAATATCAAAATAATGATTAAATTGTCCCCGAAGAACTGGAAGGTGGTCCAAAAAATTGTAGATATATTTAGTGTAGCATTTGTTTTTTAATTTTGCTACCCCTTCTTAATAGGCGTGGCTTTAAATGAAAAACCAGCGATATCGACCTTTTATCAAATTATATAGAAATTTTCGTAAAAAGTGCCAAAATTCTATGGAGAGTGCCAAGGTGCCATTGAACTAGAGTTGTAAAAGTATTGAGTATTCCGGTACTGAGTACTCAATACCGCCTGTTTTTTTGAGTACTCAATACTAAAACGGTACTACTCAATACTTTTAAAGATGCAATTTTCCGTAGAAATGAGTATTTTTCGTATGAAAATACAACTCTAAAAATACTACTTTAAAAATACAACTCTGGAAATACAACTCTATATGTGAAGCAAAGAATTTTGTAATGAATTTTTGGGAAAAATTATTTAATTAATTTATTTAAAATGTTTTAAATTTAGTAAAATGTAAGTAACAATAGTTATTTAACACGTGTATGTGAATTGTTATTATTTTTCTTTATAAATACGAACTCTTAACATTTTTATTTTTAAATTCAAAAAAACAGTTAAAAGTATTGAGTAGTATCGAGTACTCAATTGAAAAGTATTGAGTAGTATTGAGTACTCAAAAAGTATCGAAATTTCACAACTCTACATTGAACATTCAATAGTGCCACAAATGGCACTTTTGTGCCACTTTTACCAACAATGATTCGGATACGCCGCGCTAACATAGGGGTTACACGATCAATTTTTTCCGTTCAAGTTTTAATACACTCACACTTTTTTACTAACACACTCACATTTTAAAAATTGAACAGCAACTTGATATCAATTTTTGCTTTCAAGTTTTGAGAAAACTTGACGGTCAAGTTTTAAACAGCTGGTAAAATTTCTTGTAAATTTGTTGTTCTTTTTACAAATATTGTGCCGCAATAAAACACGATTGATAAAATACTGTAACGATTCTTTAACTTGGCTTGATTTATTAAAGGGAACGGCTACCTACTGGTTCGGCTGTGCTCGTCGATGGGGGGGTTTATTATGTTCCCAAAAGAATTTATATTTACTGAATCGTTTACTGTAGATTTTAAATTTAGGTAGCAAGTCAAAAATATAAGGGGCGATACCTTAAAACAAAAAAAAAAAATAATAATAATAAATAAACAAATAACAAAAAAAAAAATATCGAAAATGAACCGAAAAATGTTGATGATAGAAATGTAGCTCATGATGGAATTTGCTACATTATTCCGATGCCCACCCTCCATGCTGACTGTAGGGTAAATTTCAGTCAGCCCAAATAAAAAATATAAACCTACATACTCACATACCTAGGACTTCACCTTTCGTAATAAAATAAGAAAGTTTAAATTTCCATCTTAGGAATAATAGCAAGACAATTTATTTATAATAATAATAAGAATTATGGACATATTTTAATAAGTAAATAGTATTCAGTAGGGATACCGATCCCGAAATCCCGATCCCGAAAATCCCGGGATTTTCGGGATTTACGAATCCCGAAATCCCGGGATTGTTCTTGAAAAAATCCCGGGATTTCCTACTTCATTATTTGGCATATTTTATCAGTTTTTGTATTTATTTTTATTGTTATATTCGACCTAAATCACTTAAAAATCTAATATCTTATTAAATTTTATTAAAAAAAACTAATTTCTACTATTCGTAAATAACACAGGCCGACAAAATTTGATGAAATTTTCTAACCAAGAATCAGACTTACTTTTCCGACGGTTTTAGACGTGCTGAATCCGAATCTGACCTAGAAGTGCAAAAACACGTTTTTGGGTACATTTGAGGTCCTATAACTTCCAGAAATTTATTTTGATCATAATCGGATTCAGCATGTCTAAAACCTTTGGGAAAGTATAGTCCGATTCTTGGCTAGAAAACCTTGTCACACATTAAATAGATCTGAATATAAACCTAAATAATTTAAAAAATTTTATTCAGCTTTAAAACTATTAAAAACCGTAATTCGGATTTATTCAATCTTTTAACGGACATGTTTTTATTTATTTTATTGATGATTTACTGAAATCTTAACTTCATGCAAAATAATTTTACCAAATATTAGTGTACCAAAAACAGAACATTTTTGTTAAAGTATTTAGTAAAACCTAACCATCTACCTTTCTGAAATCAGCAGAGATATGTGCTCAATATTTTATATTAGTACACTTAAAGAATGCAATATATCACTTAATATTTTTGATGATTTCAGCAGAGAGGTTTGTATGGTCAATCAATTAATTTTAGACAAATATAACTAAAAATTTGTAGACATAGCAGTGTTTTTTGCTACTTTTAATTAAAAAGTTTTTTCTCAGAAGTTTCAGAGATAAATTGTAATTTGTAATTAATTGAATTAACCTTATAAGTATATTACTTATATTTCGGAAATTTAACAATTATTTAGCAAACACGTTCTGCTGATTTCGGTAGTTTTTATGGCGAAACTTTTTTGCTAATTACTAGTAACTTTTTCTGCTATTTTTACGCACTTATTTCTATGGGTGTACTTTCGTTTAAAGCCTGATTCACAATGCTGTAGTACTCCACTCTGAGCTGATTTTGTTTCTTTCTTTTTCCCATATCTATATTTTTTGTATCATGTCAAATGTACTTTTGTCTACTCCACTCTGCGGCGTTGAACACTCCAGCATAGTGAATCCGGATTAATTTGTTTATTTTTTTATACTACGAGAAATAAATAAGTAGATTTGTAATGAATTATTTTAATTTGTAGGGTTTATTTCAGCTATTTATTTTTAAAATTAAAAATATAATGAAACAGGAAAATCCCGAAACCCCGAAAAATCCCGAAATCCCGAAAAATCCCGGGATCCCGATAAATCCCGGGATCCCGAAAAATCCCGGGATCCCGGGATTTCAATTTTCAAAATCCCGAATCCCGGGATTTGTAAAAACCAGTCCCGTTCGGCATCCCTAGTATTCAGATAACAAATAGACAAATAAAAAAAAACTATAGATGGTCACCTTCTTTAAAGGTTTTTCAATTTAAAAAAAATTTTTATTAGTTCAATAAAATGTAAAAAAAAATTTTTGTAAACTAGTGTAAAAATTTTTTTTTAAATGTAAGACATGGTAATGGTCAACTTAAGAACCAAATTTTTATAATGGTTGAACAAAAATATAAAAAAATATGTTTGTGACCTAGTGTAAAATTTATTTATTTAAAAGAAGTTTAAGGTTTGACCCAAGATGAAATTAATCGTTAATGATATATTAAACATGAATAAATAGTATAAAACCCAATTATTGGAATTAAATTAATTGTAAAATAACATTTACGGGAATAAAATTAAATAAAGAAAATATTTAATATTTTGTTTTTCTTTAATATGAATTTTAAAAGAAAAAGAAATATATAAACGAATAGATTGCATTTAAATCAATCCCTAAAAAAAATCTTAATCCCGCAAAAGCTTGAAATTATTGAATTATGGCAACCCTAATTGCAAATACAAATTCAATGTTTATCACGTTAAGATACGTGAATCACTCAATCTAATAGTTATTCATGTTTATTATCATATTATTTAAAAAAAAAAAATTTGAGTGGAAATAAAAAAAATGAGTATCAATATATATATATAAACCAGTGTTGCCAACTCCTGAAGGCAGGAAAGCACCGTGAGCATTATGAAAACGGGTAGAAAGGGTAAAAATTTACAAAAAATGGGGTAAATAAGCACGATATTAAATTTTTGAAAAATTTAAATCAAGAATTTAAAAACACATTTTAACTTTGAAAAATCGTGTAAAAGAGTTCAAAAAATTACCTAAAAAGTGGTAAAAAAGCACCAAACTAATATTTCAATATTTTGAAGTTTAAATGTAACGAAGTTGCTATTTAAAATTGTACTACAAACATTGAGCAAAAATGTATTTCTTGTATAGTTCGTATTATTTTTTAAATTTTGACAGAAAATTCAAGAAAAATGTAAAAAAACGAGAACAAATACCAAAAATATAAACTGTAAAAAAGCACTGCCAGAAATCTGAAAAAGCACCGTAAATACCCGATTTTTTTAAACGGGTATTTGTAAAAAATCACCGGGTACGGGAAGGAAAAAAGCACCAAAAAATACCCGAAAAGCACTGAAATGGCAACACTGATATAAACACAAAATTTGAATAAACTTACGGTTTCTTATCCCTCGTTGTCATCAAGCGCTTGTGGACGAAGAATAATTTTATTCGGCTGTAAGTTTTATTCAAAATAGTTAATAGGTATGTTAATGTATATTAGTTCGTGTGTAATTTATTCATTCAGAGCCAAAAAGCATCTGATTGAGTGAGTGAGAGGAATTATTATTGCATGGGGATGATAGATTAGTGTGTATGGTTGTTTATATGTTTAATATAAAAATTAAAAAAAAAAAACTTCTAAAACGAAACAATGGGTTGTTTGTTTGGTTGAAATGAGTTTAATGTATATATCGAAGATAATTAAGTGTTAATGAAGTTTGTGTTGTTTATTGTAAAATCGAAAATTCAAATAAGGTGACCATATCACAAATATCAAAAATATTTAAAAATTACAACAAGTAACACAAATGATTATTTTTTTATGCAAAAGCAGAACGAATTTAATTTTTTTTTTAAAAGACAAATTTAAAAGAAATGTTTAAGAAGTTAAATGTGAGTTAAAACTCACAACTAAATTTCGCTTTTCGTTAAACTAAAAAAATTTTATATCTTCTTTCTTTCTCTTTCCCTTCTATACCACAGCAGGCAAGAAGATTATACAACAATTTCGTTCGTTTATAAACTTAACGCGAAAACAAATTTAAGAAACTATGTAAAAAAAATTTAACTAATTTGTCACCTTTTTTACTTTTTGTTGCATCAAGTCATCTAACAAATTTTCTTTTTGTTTCCCAAAACAGAACTGATCAACACCGGGTGGTATAAGATTATTATGTTGAACTAGCTGCAATCTTGTAACTCTTTCCAGATTTTGGTGTTCAATTAATTTCATAAATTCTAAATGGTATTTATCAATTTTTGTTGCGTGATCGGCGTATTTGATCAGACATCTATTTAACAGGTTTATATGGCAGATTTTATATTTCAGATTTATTTTGCTGATTTATTTTGCAGATTTATTTTGCAGATTTATTAAATAAAATTTATACAAATTTTATTACCCATTCATGGATGAATTTCCTCTTTATTATTGGTTTCGGTTTTCTGAACTCCTTCACTTTCTGTTTCACTTTCTGTATATAATACAAATTCTTTGGTTTTCACAATTCTTATTATCTTTAAAATTTTACAATTTTTCATATTCCTTCCAATAATTCCAAATTCTTTTTTTTCAATCAATGAAAATCTTTTTTAAATTTTTCTTGACAACATCAACCAATTTTTTTTAAAGCAAAGCTTTCTAGTAAAATATTTTTCCAAATTTACACCCAAAGAAAATTTTAGTCTATTTAAAATAAAGTGAATTTCCCATAAAAATTCGGCTACAAATAGAAGTTTCCCTCACAAAAAAATGTTAGTACGGTCAATAGCAAACACATATGAACTCAAACCAAATAAAAATTATTACACACCAAATCTTCGCCATCACAAAGCAGATAAAGAGAAAAGCGTACTGCAGAACTTTATCTGAAAAAGGCGCATTATGTTTAGGAACTCTTAATCAATATCATCATGTCCAAATGTCCTTGATATGGTATATTCCCTTATGCCTGCTGTCAACATCTTCCAATTCATAATTGACATTACCTATTTTCCTTATTACTACCGCCTTTGTTCCAGTAGGTGCAAGTTTGGCATTAAACTTATTTATCAATGAACTTTGAACAAAATTTCGGTGAATCACATTTTGACCAATATTAAACTCTCTTGTTCTAGCTCTCAAGTTGTAAGAATTAACATTTCTTTCGTAAGCCTCTTTTATTTTCTTCCTAATTGAATCTCTAAGAAGTGAGAACTGGTCCTGACGTTCTAATTGAGTATCTGTTTCGGATAAAAGTTTCAAATTTCTCAATATTTTGTAATCATATCCATGTCCTACCATAGATTGACCAAAAACTAATTCATAAGGCGTACGGCCTGTTGTTTGGTGTATACTAAAGGGCTGCGTGATTGCAATCGGTTTGTTGTAGTCATTAAATCACATGGTGCTAGTATGTGTGCATTACGATTTAAACCACCCTGTTACGACTAGAAGACAAATCAAAACGTAAGCGAGCTTAAGCATTAAACATGGCAACGAAAAAAACAATAAGTGATTGTAGTGACACACGATTGTTCGCTACCATAACATAGCAATTAGTACTTTGAACTAGTGTTTAAGTATCGCAATGAATGCTATGGATGCGATGGTGTGTTGTGTGGTATGTAGGTTTTATAAAACGAAAAAGTATAAATGTACACTCAGATAAAAAAGTTAGCAGTTAGTTAGTTGTTCTTTATTTTCAATTCAATGTTTGATTTACAATTTTTATATTATTATATAAAAAAGTTAGTAAAAAAAAATTAATAATGTTATTAATGCATAATAAATTATAAAAACAAAAAAAATAATTTATATTAATTCTTATTAATATAAATATATATAGCTTTTTGGCGATTTTTTTAATGTCGATGATTTTTTAATTTTGATGATATTTTCTAATTTTCGACGATTTCTTTAATTTTGCCGATTTTTCTAAATTTTGCTATTTTCAAAATTTTGGCGGTTTTTTATGATTTTTTAAAATTTTGACAATTTTTAAATTTAAACGATTTATTTAATTTTGGCAATTTTTAAAATTTTTAACTTGGTTGGGAAACACTAACCGTAAAATACCGTTAACGATTCGAAACCCTTTAAACGAACTATTTTTAACCCTAAAATACCACTAACGAAGTAACTTAAAATACCGTTAACCTTAAAATAACCTAACGAAATAAATTAAAATACCGTTAACCCTAAAATAACTTAACGATATAACTTAAAATACCGATACCCTTAAAATAACCTAACGAAATTCTATAAAATAAAATTTACCAAATTCATTCCAAAAAAAAACATTTAAAAAGAATCGGTGGTATAATTAAACAATATTGAAAAATAAAATTAAAAATAAATAATATAATAAAACCAATACGTAGTAGAGTTTGCTAAAAACCCTACTCATGTTCCTTAATGTATTCGTCGCTTTAGAGATTTTTTTTTTTGGTATCATTAGAGTATTTCACATATTAAATAGTTGAAATATTCATTACGATCAACTAAAGAATTTTTTGGGGGTAGACACATTTGTCTATTTTAATTTTTTCATTATACCATTGGCCGATCATAATCGGCTTTTCATACCTACACAACACGAATGAAAACAAAACTCTCAACTAAAAGCATAACAAAAAAAAAAATACTCCATTCATTAGCATGATAGCTTTCAACAGAGTAGGTACGTATTTCGGTTACATACATCAGTGTTGCCAGTCTTTTCATACCTTATCCCCAATTTTTAATTTGCCATCCCAAAAAATGTCCAACTTTTATTTTATATAAAAATTTGTTTTCGTTAATTTTTTCGAAAAATTAGTGGAAAAATACCATATTCGTTTATTTTTTGCGGTAAGTTGTACACTCAGACTTAATAAATTTGTGCTTACAACAAATTATAAAAAAGAACAAATAAATTTAAATAACAGCAAAGAAAATTTGAACCAAAATTTTTCATTTTAAATATTTAATAATAAACAGACATTTAATAAATAACAGACATTTTGTTGTGTATGGTACTGCATTAAAAAGTTTTAGCATTTCAGCAGATGGATTAACTTTTGACAGTTGAGTAACTTGTAAAGTATACATTTAATTTAAGAAGAACTTCTTATAACTCTTATTAAATTTAAATAACTTTAAAAATTTTAGAACCAAAACGAATTTGAATTTTCACCAAGAGGAATTATAGTTTCTAGGAACATTACCTTGCCAGACTCAAATTTTTGTAGCTAAAAATCATTCACTATTATCATCATTCTTAGAAAAAATATAAATATTTAGAATTATCAGGATTAAATTCATAAAAATATGAAAAAGCAATAATATATTTTATCCCCAAATGATCCCCTAAATTTCGTATCATCCCCAATAAATCCCCAGTTCTACAAACGGAAGTTTTTATCCCCATTGATGATACAATTCCCAATTTGGGGATAAATCCCCCAAACTGGCAACACTGTTATACATAAGTTTTCAGTAACACTAAAACGATGGTGTTGATATTGTGTTGGTTGCTTAAGTTCACAATAATATGATGTGGTAATGTACCGTTGTCATCCGTGATAAACGATTCATGATGGGATTCGTCTCACTATCCATATGCTTTTTTGCCATCGTGTTTTTTTTTGTTGTTTGTACTGACTCAATCGTTATAAAAAATACAACCACACAACTTGTTATGGCTTGTAGGCTATCATGTGTCTTGAAATCTCATTTAAGATGAATCGTTCAGCCCTTTAGTGTATACTAGACCTAATTGCACTATTAACACTTCCTATGTACTCATCCCATAGACGTTGGTCATTACGAATATATGAACGGAGTGCCTCATTAATCGACCGGTTTACTCTTTCACTCGCATTCGATTGCGGGCTATGTACAGCGGTAAATTGATGCTTAATTCCAAATTTATCCATTAAAGCTTTCAAATCCTTTGACTTAAATTGACTTCCGTTATCAGTGACAATCACCTCTGGAACGCCATAACAATTAAATATTTCGTTTTTCAAATACTCTACGATAGGTTTTGTAACAAATTTTCTTAGTGGTTTCAAAAACGTGAATTTCGTAAAGTGATCCAGAATAATCAAAATACCAATATTCCCATTTCTCGTGCGGGGTAAAGGACCTATTAAATCTAGATATAACCTTTGGAATGGTCTCTCCGACTCAACAAATTGTCCCATTGGTGGTTTCAAAGAAGATGTTGGAGTTTTGGATGTCCGACATAATTCACATTTTTGCACGTATTCTTTTATATCCGAAACCAGCCTTGGCCAAAAGAAAAATTGACGTATTCGGTGAACGGTTTTGGCGATTCCGCCATGAGCAGCATTTGGTATATCGTGAGCAGCAAATATCACATCTTTGCGTAATTCCTTAGGTACGAGTAACTTCCAGGAATCGGACTCATCAACTTCACCTGTTGAGAAGTTAACTCTTTTATAAATATATTTATCCAGAACTTTGTAATCGGGTAATTCTGCTACAGTAAAATCATCTCTCAGTTTAGCATATTCTTGACTATCAAAAGCTGTTGAGTTAAGTTCAATGGAAGGTAAAGTTGGTAAATTTATTTCGTCTATAATTGCTTCGCCTTCAAAGGCTCTGGATAAAGCATCCGGCACTAAATTTTCTTTGCCTTTGCGGTGTTCAATTGAAAAATCAAAAATTCCCGAGAGATCCTTTTGTCGCATTAGCCATTTAAGGCTTGCATGATCAGTTATTACCTTAAACTCTTGACCCTCTATGTATGCTCTAAATTTTCTAATTGCTAAAATCACTGCAAGACATTCTAATTCCGTAATAGAATAATTTCTTTGCGCCTTGTTAAGCTTTTGTGACATGTAAGCTATTGGCCGTTCATTACCCTCTTCATCAAGTTGAGCTAAAACTTCCCCAACTCCATAGGTGCTTGCGTCACATTGTAGAATAAATGGCTTTTCAAAATTTGCGTGGACTAATATGGGAGCTGAAGTTAATTTTTGTTTCAAAATGACAAAAGCTTGTTGAGCTTCTTCTGACCAAGAAAATCTTTTATGTTTTGAAAGGAGTTCTGTCATAGGAAATGTAATGGTAGCATAGTCATCGATGAATCGACGATACCAACCGGCCATACCGAGAAATTGGCGCAATTGTTTTACTGTTTTAGGAACCGGAAATTCCGAAATCGCCCTAACCTTATCTGGGTCGATTTTCATAGCTCCCTGACCTACAATGTATCCCAAATATTGTACCTGTTTAATAGCAAAGCAACTTTTCTTAATGTTTATCGTCAAATTAGCTTTCCTAAGTTGAGTGGCCACTTCGTGTAAATGTCGAATGTGTTCGTTAAAGTCTTTCGAAACAATTAATAAGTCGTCAAGATAAACAAGTACGTTCGTATTCAAATCATACGGAATAACTTGGTCCATCAGTCTGCACATCGTTTGCGGTGCATTGCACAATCCAAACGGCATTCTTGTAAATTGATACAATGGCCGATTAGGGATTGTGAAAGCTGTCTTAGGTCTTGAGGATTCGTCCAATTTTATTTGCCAAAATGCATCTTTTAAATCCACTTTGGAAATAAAGTAAACTGGAGGAAGCCTTGAAATTAGTCCGTCCAAATTAGGTATCGGATAAGCCTCTTTTGTCGTCACGGAATTTAATTTTCTACTGTCCAAGCAAAAACGAACTTTTCCTGGTTTCACAATCAAAACACCAGGGGATGACCACGGTGAAGTTGGACACTCTTCGATAACTCCTAATTCTAACATTCGATCAATTTCCCCGCATAAAAGTTTTTCCCTAGCCGGCGAAATGGGGTAAAATCGTTGTTTTATTGGAACTGCCTTTTCCGTATCAATTCTATGTTCCAATAAGGTTGTACACCCCAGACCATCGCGATCGGAAGTGGGAAAACTATCAATAACTCCCTATAGCTGTTGTTTCTGAAGGGCATTCAATGGAATTTTATCAGAATCTGCCTTCTCTAGGATAATTTCGCTTATCATATTAGTACACATAATTTTTATTCCAAATTTCTCCCAAAAATCTATACCACATATAACCTCCTGTTTTATATTTGGAATTGCTAAAAACTCAACAGATTTTGTTTGTCCGTTATATTCTACATCTAATTTCACAGTACCTAAAACACGTTGTTGTTCTCCATCAGCTGTTTTTACATAACCGACTCCCTGTTTAAAATTTCCCGAATTTATTATTTCCTCGCAAAGCTTGCCACCAATCACGCTAACATTAGCGCCACTATCCAATAATGAAAAATATTTCGTATGTCTTATATTCAACAAAATATATGGCCTATTGTCATTCTCTATGTTCACTAATGATGAAATTGTATATTTACTAAATTGTTTTCTCCTCATATAATAATCGCGTAATCGTTTAGACGACCTAGTAAGCTTTTTGTGATTGTCAATTTCATTAAAAATCCGGTTTCTAATTCGGTTATATTCCTCTAGACGAACATGGTATGGTCTCTGTAATGGATGAATTTTTATTACGTTAGGTTGTTTGGTTACATCAGGTTGGCTGGTCACATCAGGTTGGTTAATTACATTAGATACGTATAATTTTCTATCTTCGGATGTCCGTGCTTTTTCGTCCGGACATCCCTCAACAAGTTTCCCTGCTCACTTGTACATTTGACACATTGTGGTCTATACGTATTTTTGATCCCACATCCATAACAAAAGACTGTTCGAGGCTTAACACAATCCATAAAACTGTGTCCTATTTCATCGCAGTTCCAGCATTTACCAGAACGAACTACGACACATATTTCCGTGTCATCTATATCCAAATTATCCTCAATATCCCTCCGAGTATTATCGGTTATTTCCGACACCTGACCCCTTTGAAACGATCGTTTATTATGACTTCCGTGTGACATATCTTTAATGAATTTTTCATGTCTTCTAACTGCACGTCTCAACTCCGAAACACGAACTATGTCCAAATGTAATAGTTCGTGCCTAACCTCCGGTTTCAAATTTCGCTGGATAGTTTCGCACAGTTCATAGTCCGACATTGGTGTTCTTAGTCTATCACATAAATTTATGATTTCATCGTAAAACTCATCGAATGATTCGTTATGTTTTTGTTTCCTACGACGTATGTCATCCTTAATGTCAAAATCTGTTTTAAATTCCTTAAATTGATGTTTTAAAGCCAAACATAAGTCATCCCAGTTCATAGCGGATGAACTTTTATGGAACCGCCAATACCATTTTAAGGCTTTGCCTTCAAAAAGTATGTGAGCGTGTTCACACAAAAGAGCAAAATTACCCCGAAGATTGTATTCCGTTAATGAATCAACTCTATAGATGAACTCATCCACGGATATGTCTGTTACTTCACCGGAAAATCGAATTCGCCAATTTCGAATCAAATTCAGTATCTTTTCCGAACTACGTTCAAGATCGACTACTGAATATCGACGATCTCTTTCCATATTTCGCTCAGGCTGTGAATCACTACTACGATTATCCCGGTTATCTCGTATATTCGGCGTAGTATCGTGTGTTCGTAAGTTTTGTGTATTACCGTTACTAGCTTGTCCTCTACGTAACGTTTGGTTATCTGGTACTGAATTTGCCAAAGCTAATTCACGAAAATTATCATTTATCAAGGCACTTATTTCTTCCCTAAATTCTCTTATAGAATCCTGGATTAAGTTTCGTACTCTATTATCATTATCGTTCCTCTGTTGACTAGCTTCTGCCCGCGTCTGTTGTCGTGTCCTTGGTCTATCCGCTCTAATCCTCGGAGTCAATACATTGTCTCCTGCACCTTGCTCTTCAACAAAAGTTGCATTACCGTCCTCTTGATTTACAAGGGATGGTAAATTTTCACTACTCCTAACCAACGGCATTTTATACAGAATAAAAGAAAATATTTCCAACCGTTACACAAAATGATGCTCTCAAATTCAATATGAGTAATTCTTTAGAGAAAGTATTAAATCGCAATTAATTATACCCGTAAAACGTAATCAAAAAAAATTTTTCAACACTCAATAAAAATTACAATATAAATATCACTACTCAGTGAAGTCCTTCGGTATATGAAATGGAAGCAAAAACAAACTAAGAAAAGAAATACAAAAATGAAGATATGAAAAACAAAAAAAATCTATCTATCATCAACAACAATTTATAAATAAAATACAAAACTTCCCATTCCTGCAGGAAATCTTTCGACGCTAATCAAAAAGAAATAAATCCTAACACAAAAATGAGAAAAGAAAAATGAATGAAAAAGGTTGATAATCTATTGTGGAAAGAATCCGATTAAATGAAGATCAGAAACTTTGCATCCAAATCAAAAGCTCAAATCAAACCATAAAAAAATTTTAAGAGGAAAATCAAATAAAAAAAAAAATACAAGAGAAAAGAAAAAAATTGGATAAGGATCTTACGAGTATTGTACCGATATACACCAGTAAACAAACAACATCTCGAGTTCGAACCCAAACCCTGTTAATGCCTTTGTATTAAAATAATATCAAGTAAGGATATGAAGCCAGGTAAACCATAACTACATATTTTCCAAACCAATAATTATAAAAACACAGAAGCCAGAAGAAAGGTAAATAAAACAAAAAAAAAAAAATGAATATGTATCACCACATATACGGATTCAAAGGCCCTCAGCTTCAAGATGTAAGTGCACCATAAAAATTTAAAATAAAAACGCAACTGAGGCCCCACGTTGGGCGCCAAAAATCTCTGTAACGATTCTTTAACTTGGCTTGATTTATAAAAGGGAACGGCTACCTACTAGTTCGGCTGTGCTCGTCGATGGGGGGGTTTATTATGTTCCCAAAAGAATTTATATTTACTGAATCGTTTACTGTAGATTTTAAATTTAGGTAGCAAGTCAAAAATATAAGGGGCGATACCTTAAAACAAAAAAAAAAAAAATAATAAATAAACAAATAACAAAAAAAAAAAATATCGAAAATGAACCGAAAAATGTTGATGATAGAAATGTAGCTCATGATGGAATTTGCTACATTATTCCGATGCCCACCCTCCATGCTGACTGTAGGGTAAATTTCAGTCAGCCCAAATAAAAAATATAAACCTACATACTCACATACCTAGGACTTCACCTTTCGTAATAAAATAAGAAAGTTTAAATTTCCATCTTAGGAATAATAGCAAGACAATTTATTTATAATAATAATAAGAATTATGGACATATTTTAATAAGTAAATAGTATTCAGATAACAAATAGACAAATAAAAAAAACTATAGATGGTCACCTTCACCTTTTTCAATTTAAAAATAATTTAAAAAAAAATTTTTATTAGTTCAATAAAATGTAAAAAAAAATTTTGTAAACTAGTGTAAAAAAAAATGTTTAAATGTAAGACATGGTAATGGTCAACTTAAGAACCAAATTTTTATAATGGTTGAACAAATATATAAAAAAATATGTTTGTGACCTAGTGTAAAATTTATTTATTTAAAAGAAGTTTAAGGTTTGACCCAAGATGAAATTAATCGTTAATGATATATAAAATAGTATAAAACCCAATTATTGGAATTAAATTAATTGTAAAATAACATTTACGGGAATAAAATTAAATAAAGAAAATATTTAATATTTTGTTTTTCTTTAATATGAATTTTAAAAGAAAAAGAAATATATAAACGAATAGATTGCATTTAAATCAATCCCTAAAAAAAATCTTAATCCCGCAAAAGCTTGAAATTATTGAATTATGGCAACCCTAATTGCAAATACAAATTCAATGTTTATCACGTTAAGATACGTGAATCACTCAATCTAATAGTTATTCATGTTTATTATCATATTATTTAAAAAAAAAAATTTGAGTGGAAATAAAAAAAATGAGTATCAATATATATATATAAACCAGTGTTGCCAACTCCTGAAGGCAGGAAAGCACCGTGAGCATTATGAAAACGGGTAGAAAGGGTAAAAATTTACAAAAAATGGGGTAAAAAAGCACGATATTAAATTTTTGAAAAATTTAAATCAAGAATTTAAAAACACATTTTAACTTTGAAAAATCGTGTAAAAGAGTTCAAAAAATTACCTAAAAAGTGGTAAAAAAGCACCAAACTAATATTTCAATATTTTGAAGTTTAAATGTAACGAAGTTGCTATTTAAAATTGTACTACAAACATTGAGCAAAAATGTATTTCTTGTATAGTTCGTATTATTTTTTAAATTTTGACAGAAAATTCAAGAAAAATGTAAAAAAACGAGAACAAATACCAAAAATATAAACTGTAAAAAAGCACTGCCAGAAATCTGAAAAAGCACCGTAAATACCCGATTTTTTTAAACGGGTATTTGTAAAAAATCACCGGGTACGGGAAGGAAAAAAGCACCAAAAAATACCCGAAAAGCACTGAAATGGCAACACTGATATAAACACAAAATTTGAATAAACTTACGGTTTCTTATCCCTCGTTGTCATCAAGCGCTTGTGGACGAAGAATAATTTTATTCGGCTGTAAGTTTTATTCAAAATAGTTAATAGGTATGTTAATGTATATTAGTTCGTGTGTAATTTATTCATTCAGAGCCAAAAAGCATCTGATTGAGTGAGTGAGAGGAATTATTATTGCATGGGGATGATAGATTAGTGTGTATGGTTGTTTATATGTTTAATATAAAAATTAAAAAAAAAACTTCTAAAACGAAACAATGGGTTGTTTGTTTGGTTGAAATGAGTTTAATGTATATATCGAAGATAATTAAGTGTTAATGAAGTTTGTGTTGTTTATTGTAAAATCGAAAATTCAAATAAGGTGACCATATCACAAATATCAAAAATATTTAAAAATTACAACAAGTAACACAAATGATTATTTTTTTATGCAAAAGCAGAACGAATTTAATTTTTTTTTTAAAAGACAAATTTAAAAGAAATGTTTAAGAAGTTAAATGTGAGTTAAAACTCACAACTAAATTTCGCTTTTCGTTAAACTAAAAAAATTTTATATCTTTCTTTCTCTTTCCCTTCTATACCACAGCAGGCAAGAAGATTATACAACAATTTCGTTCGTTTATAAACTTAACGCGAAAACAAATTTAAGAAACTATGTAAAAAAATTTTAACTAATTTGTCACCTTTTTTACTTTTTGTTGCATCAATGTCATCTAACAAATTTTCTTTTTGTTTCCCAAAACAGAACTGATCAACACCGGGTGGTATAAGATTATTATGTTGAACTAGCTGCAATCTTGTAACTCTTTCCAGATTTTGGTGTTCAATTAATTTCATAAATTCTAAATGGTATTTATCAATTTTTGTTGCGTGATCGGCGTATTTGATCAGACATCTATTTAACAGGTTTATATGGCAGATTTTATATTTCAGATTTATTTTGCTGATTTATTTTGCAGATTTATTAAATAAAATTTATACAAATTTTATAACCCATTCATGGATGAATTTCCTCTTTATTATTGGTTTCGGTTTTCTGAACTCCTTCACTTTCTGTTTCACTTTCTGTATATAATACAAATTCTTTGGTTTTCACAATTCTTATTATCTTTAAAATTTTACAATTTTTCATATTCCTTCCAATAATTCCAAATTCTTTTTTTTTCAATCAATGAAAATCTTTTTTAAATTTTTCTTGACAACATCAACCAATTTTTTTTAAAGCAAAGCTTTCTAGTAAAATATTTTTCCAAATTTACACCCAAAGAAAATTTTAGTCTATTTAAAATAAAGTGAATTTCCCATCAAAATTCGGCTACAAATAGAAGTTTCCCTCACAAAAAAATGTTAGTACGGTCAATAGCAAACACATATGAACTCAAACCAAATAAAAATTATTACACACCAAATCTTCGCCATCACAATACGGAATGTGAATATTTCGGTATATCGACGAAATGATTTAAAAATAAAAATAAATAAAAAAATCAATTTCTGCTGACATGAAAATGTCTGTGGAATATGTGAAGAAAAAAATAGTCTTTTCGAACAGCCTACAGTGCGGAAACAGCCCACAGAGGCGAGCATTTTTAGTTCTTTCCTTGACGACGGCATCTTGAAAGCAAAATTGACTATCAAGTTGCATGCAGCCTACGTCACAGCTTCAAGTTCAACTGAATTTGACAAGCAGTATGTGTTATCAACTTGAAAGCAAAATCTTGATCATGTAACCTCACTGTAAAACAATAAATAAATATTCGCTTAATCCCAGCAAAACCTACTATTAACCGGTAATGAGTTTTGTAAGACGAAATAAAGGCATGTCCATCGAATTAACTCCTTACAAAACACTCATTACACATTAAAATTAAACTTTTGTAATATTTTAAAATGTATTTGTATAATTTTGAAATACATTTTGAAAATTTTAAAAACATTTTGAACAATTTTGAAATGTAATTGGTCAAATATCAAAGGTTTTTAGACAATTTTAAACAATATTTGGACAATTTTGAAAGATTTTTAGACAATTTTGAAAGATTTTTGGACAATTTTGAAAGATTTTTGGGCAATTTTGAATGATTTTTGGACAATTTTAAAACATTTTTGGATAATTTTAAAACATTTTTGGATAATGGGGGAAATGTTTTTAGTTGATCTGTGTATCTGTGTATGATAAACACAGATGTTCCCCCATTCATCTTAAACACATTGACACGGTGCAAAAATATAATTTAATAACATACATTTAAATTTAAATTTAACGGTTCGTTGTAATTCAAACATCTGTGTTTATCATACACAGAGTTGAATAGAATCAGCTGAGATATCTTAAGAATTAAGGTTCAAAGCAAAAAAGAGTAATAATAACAAAAGGATAAAAATAGCATTGTTAAATTTCGTTGATGTTAGTCTAAGTTGAGTTGTTGATAACAAACTCGATTTGCTTTCAACAGTCATATAAGTAGACGAATATCAAAATATTAACCCACTCAAAAGCGAAAGGCACTGATGATGGCTTTGTAGCGAAAGCCGAAAATGCGCATTCTGCCTTGCTGGTCTTATCGAATTTTTTCAATAATTTTTGTTCTTTGTAATTTACTTGTAAAAATTGTATCATCTTTCTTTGATTTGAAAATAATTTAAACAGAAAGTGATATTAATTTATGATCTTGAGTCAAACTAAAATAACATTCATTTATTTTTGGATAATTTTAAAACATTTTTTTGACAATTTTGAAATATATTTGGAGTTTTCTGAAATAAAACTGAAAATGGTGTAGATGTAGAAACTCATATATAACTACCCAGTCAGAATTCGCCAGTGGTACAAAAAATAAAGCACTGGCATACCTCTGGGTAACCAAGGCGTTAAAATATATGACTGGCAGAACACTCATTTGCAAAAAGCGTTTTGCCAGTATTAGGTTTACAAAATTTTCGGTGGTTTATAAAAAAACCACTGGCAAATAATGGGCAACTTCTGACTAGGTAGCACTGGATAACCACTTGTTGCAAAGTTTGGCATAGTACTCTATATGCCAAACTTTGCAACAAGTGGTTATCCAGTGCTACCTAGTCAGAAGTTGCCAGCGGTACAAAAATCAATTCACTGGTAGACCAATGATTTAAAAATCGCCCAAGTGACAAGGAAAATCGTATTCTAGGGATCAAAATAAGAAACTTTGTCCGAAGAAACATACCTCTAAAACGAATTCTGAATCCCCGACTTTTAATGTCTCAAATTTTTAAAAATCCCACTTTGACCCATTTAGAGTGCCCCAATCGAGTCCAAATGTATGATCGACCCCCACTAACTTTGGAGGGCCGACCCACCAATGCCAGTGGCACACCCCCTGGAACCCCCGGGGGTTCCCCATACAAACATTTCAAAAACTCGCCATTTTTGGCACTTTACATGAAAAAATGTCTGTATGGGGTGTGCCACTGGACAGAGCTTCGAAGAATTAATTCCCTTTTCTTGAACTGAATTTATATTTTGGGAATGAATTCCCTGATACCTTTTCATGATAGGCACAGATTAGATTTAATTAATTTTGTATATTTTTAATTCATATGCCATTTAAATTCTATTTTACTCACACTTCTCTACTTGTTGACTTTTTTGTTGACCGTGTAAGGGTTGCGCATAGCATTTGAGTTGCATATCAACTAAAAAAAGTATAAAATCAATAATAATCTGAACAGGTCCTTGAAAAATATTCGTTGTATACGTATTTTTTACATTTTAAAAAAGAGCAGCACACATTTAACAACTTCACGGACCGTCACTGATCCTTACCTAGTGTCTTGACATGCAATAAAATGATAGCAAGCAATTGTCAAAATGCTCTCATCTCAAGTGAAGACACTCAATTTCAATTTTATTGCAATATTATGATATCGCTGACATGCCATCGGATCTGGCAATGATGCCAGAGATCAAATGTCACTTTTAGTTTTCATTTTAATTTTGTAATAGAAAAATGACAAAAAAAATTTGGTGAAAAAGAATGGAAAAGTGTTTAGTTTTTTACTATTTGTCGGTAAACATTAATGTTTCATAAAATTTTTGGTGTTTTTCAAAGAAAAATCTATAATATTTCTTATTCATGAAATGGTCAAGTGTTCTCCACCACTTTGCAATTGATATCATTTTGACGTTTCCCTGAAATGGTTTTGATATTTCATATCATATAATTTATTGCATTTCAAGATACCGGGTTAAGCGGCCCATACATTATTGAAAATTCGTGAAAAAATTCCCATTTTTTGTGAATGTGTGTGTTTGTGTGTGTGCGTATTGACATCGTGCTATTCGTGTTTACAAAATTTTTTGATATTTTTTGTGGCCTACTACTCAATCTTCCTTAATGTATGGTCCGCTTTAGAATGTTTTGGGAACTATTCAATACGGTTTTTTTAGTATGGTATTTTACCATAGAAAAAAGAACAAATTATTCGACTGAGTCGATAAAATCGGCTAGAAGTCTATCTGCCGATCAGCCGACAGTTTCAGCGGCGGCGCGACTCGTTAAAAAAAATCGGCTAGCCGCCTGTCGCGCCGGTACGGCTTGCTACTCTGGTACCCGGAACTAAACTAACTTAGCGTCTTGACGAGACATTGATTTGTTTGCCCAAAAACTAATCGTCAACAGAATAACGGGAAAAAATTTGTCCATTTGTTTTGGGTGGAGAATACGTAATGGCAGACAATTCATTATTTTTTGTTGGAGTAGGTCACAAACGAAACTATTTTCAATGTGTTTTTCACTAATTTTTTCCAATAATAAAAAGTAACATGCATTAAAGTCAATAATAATACAAATTATTTACTTTTTCTTAAAATTTTATTAATTTTCTTTATTTTTTAGTAATGCCACTAAGTAAAAATTAGATCTGGCATCGTGGCTGTTGTTGCACATAGTTGTGAGAACAATTGTGCTGACAACGTTGTCTGAACATGAACAAACAGTGTTGTCATTTTAGCATATTTTCTGCTAGATTTAGCAGACTGAGTTGGGCAATTGCATATTTTTTTTTGTAAAAATATGCTAACTGCTTTTTAGCATATTCTGTTGGACAAAATCAGATTTTTTAGCATATTTTGTTTTATTTAATAAAAGCATATTTTTAGCAGATTTTTTAGCATATTTTGTTTTATTTAATAAAAGCATATTTTTAGCATATTTTTTAACAAAATAATTTTTTCTGCAACAATATTTATAACAATAACAATTAGCGTTTTTTTTTGATCACCTGGATTTAGAATTTTTCATACAAAAAGGGGATTTATTAAATCCAAAAAAAGCTGGATTTAATAAATCCACAATAAAAGCACAAATATATGAAACAGCCTATTAATTTAATGCCAGAAAAAAATACGAATGAAAATTAAAAGAAAAACAAAAAAAAATTTTAAAAACTAATAGATAAAAGGTTTTTATTAAATTTTTTTATGAAATATGTTTAGAAAAAAAACTACACCTCTCCAAATACATATTTTTCATCTTGGATATGGAGAAATAGCTGAAATTGGCAATTTTTCACTCTATTGTAAGTAATTTAATTACATCCAATTAGTGAATGTTAAATATTGCAATGGAATTTTTCAATTGTGTAAAAATATAAATTGAAGTGTTAAAACTGAAAAGGCAGACTGTCTATCGCTGTTATATAAAATATAATTAAAACTTAAAAGTTAAAGTAAAATCCTTCATCATCGAATTCGGTATTAAAAATTAGGGTGAAAGAAGTGTCGGACAGAAAATTCTTTTAGAACTACTTTTTGGATTTATTAAATCCAAGTGATTAGAAAAAGCGGCTAATGTTTTCAAAACTTTTTATTTCATGCGTAATTATTCAATTCTTTTTTGAATGTAAACTTTTTTAGTAGTATTGATATACTACTATAATTTAAAAATGCTGCAAAAACCATAACAAAATCTTGCAAAAATTTTAAATCAGTTTATTGTGAAAAAATTAAATGAGAAAGTTTATTTTTTTAGTCTCAAAGAAAGATTAAAAAGTATTTACAAAAAATTATCTTTTCATACTTTTTTAAAGTATCTTAGAATAAATGTAAATGTTTACCTCTCAATTCATAAACACTCTGCAAAGTTCTAGGAGGTTTACAAAACAAATTCTTCACATAAAATTTGTTCGATAAACCTCCTATAACTTTTGAAAGCATTTATGAATTAAGGGATAAACTTTTTTAAGTATTTATTCTAAGATAGTTTAAAAAAGTATTAAAATATAATTTTTTATAAACATTGTTTAAAAAAAGTATTTTTCCATTAATAAGACTTTATTAAATAATACTAAAATAATTATTTAGCATATTTTCAGCATATTTTTTGTATTAAATTTAGCAGATCTTTAGCATAATGAATATAATAAAAAAAATTGGGATTTTTTAATTTAGCATATTCTAAGCATATATTTTTTATTTTAGGATTTAGCAGATTTTAGCAGAAATTTTTTAGGAATCTAGCATATTTCCATCTAAGAGTTCTGGCAACACTGAGAACAAAACATGCACAAGAGCAGGGCTGCCAGAATTGCCGATTTTTCGGCATCTTGCCGATTTTTTATTAAAAAATATGCAAAATGCCGATTTGCCGATTTTTGGTCGAAAAATACCGATTTTTTCTTAAAACTCAAAAACACAAAATTTGAATTTTTGGTAATTTACAATATATTAATAAATAAGAAAATAATTCTATCTTTGACATTTCGAAAGTTCATGTAAATTCATGTTTGTTATCGTTAGCTGAAAAAGAATGCTAACAAAATACATAGATCAACAAATTTTCAGCAAAATGGCATCGATTTGTTAATGCTTGTTTTTTCATATTTTGCTGAAAATGCATGTTTTTAAAATAGTTTGTTGCATATTGTGGTATAAATACATATTTTTGTATTTACTTTAAAACTGTGTTTTTGCCTATACACTGTACAAAAAAAAATATTTTTAAAATTTTTAAATATCATGTTAGGATTTGTCCTTTAGGGATCAAAATTTTTTTGATCCCGAAACAAAAATATCAAACATAAATCAATTTCTGACGATGATTAATGGCAATTTTCCATGTTTAAACTACTTTTAAAGGCAAATACACAAATATGTAATACTAAAACCAGGGTTGGCAGGCAAGACCGCTAAAATACCGTTATCAATTCAAAACCTTTTCAAATGACTACCGTTACCCCTAAAATACCGTAACCGAAATACCCGGAATACCGATATCGTTAAAATACCGTTACCGAAATAACTGAAATACCGTTATCCTTAAAATACCGATACCGAAATATATGAAGTATCGATAACCTTAAAATACCGTTACCGATATTTTTAATTCTCTACTCTTGGTCATTGCACATGGTGATTGAGTATTTCACATAAATTAATTCAATTAATTCGTTTTGCTTTTACTTTAGTGTGGTTTTTGCAAAAAAAATGCGGTATGTACCGAAATAACTGACTACCGTTATCCTTAAAATACCGTTACCGATATACCTGAAATACCGTTAACCTTAAAATACCGTTACCGGAATAACCCAAATATCGTTTATCCTTAAAATACCGTTACCGAAATAACTCAAATACCTTTATCCTTAAAATACCGATACCGAAATAATGAAATAGCGTTACCCTTAAAATACCGAAATAACCTAAAATATCGGTACCCTAACGATAACCGCATTCGTTTCGGTTACCATCCATGTCTAAAACTGAATTGATAATATCAAAAACGTTGGAAAAATCAATAATAAATGCATATTTTTAAAATTTTAAATGTATATTTTTAAAATTTTAAGTGCATATTTTTCAATTTCAATCATATATACATCTTATGTACATAAAACACGATTATAAATGCATGAATATACGAGCCCTAGTAATAATAGGCTTTTTTTAATTACTGGATTTATTTTTAGATTTATTTTATTTTAAGTAAATGAATGTTATTTTAGTTTGACTCAAGATCATAAATTAATATCACTTTCTGTTTAAATTATTTTCAAATCAAAGAAAGATGATACAATTTTTACAAGTAATTTACAAAGAATAAAAATTATTGAAAAAATTCGATAAGACCAGCAAGGCAGAATGCGCATTTTCGGCTTTCGCTACAAAGCCATCATCAGTGCCTTTCGCCTTTGAGTGGGTTAATATTTGATAATCGTCTACTTATATGAATGTTGAAAGCAAATCGAGTTTGTTATCAACAACTCAACTTAGACTAACATCAACGAAATTTAACAATGCTATTTTTATCCTTTTGTTATTATTACTCTTTTTTGCTTTGAACCTTAATTCTTAAGATATCTCAGCTGATTCTATTCAACTCTGTGTATGATAAACACAGAAGTTTGAATTACAACGAACCGTTAAATTTAAATTTAAATGTATGTTATTAAATTATATTTTTGCACCGTGTCAATGTGTTTAAGATGAATGGGGGAAAAGTTTTTAGTTGATCTGTTATTTTAAGTAAATGAATGTTATTTTAGTTTGACTCAAGATCATAAATTAATATCACTTTCTGTTTAAATTATTTTCAAATCAAAGAAAGATGATACAATTTTTACAAGTAATTTACAAAGAATAAAAATTATTGAAAAAATTCGATAAGACCAGCAAGGCAGAATGCGCATTTTCGGCTTTCGCTACAAAGCCATCATCAGTGCCTTTCGCCTTTGAGTGGGTTAATATTTGATAATCGTCTACTTATATGAATGTTGAAAGCAAATCGAGTTTGTTATCAACAACTCAACTTAGACTAACATCAACGAAATTTAACAATGCTATTTTTATCCTTTTGTTATTATTACTCTTTTTTGCTTTGAACCTTAATTCTTAAGATATCTCAGCTGATTCTATTCAACTCTGTGTATGATAAACACAGAAGTTTGAATTACAACGAACCGTTAAATTTAAATTTAAATGTATGTTATTAAATTATATTTTTGCACCGTGTCAATGTGTTTAAGATGAATGGGGGAAAAGTTTTTAGTTGATCTGTTATTTTAAGTAAATGAATGTTATTTTAGTTTGACTCAAGATCATAAATTAATATCACTTTCTGTTTAAATTATTTTCAAATCAAAGAAAGATGATACAATTTTTACAAGTAATTTACAAAGAATAAAAATTATTGAAAAAATTCGATAAGACCAGCAAGGCAGAATGCGCATTTTCGGCTTTCGCTACAAAGCCATCATCAGTGCCTTTCGCCTTTGAGTGGGTTAATATTTGATAATCGTCTACTTATATGAATGTTGAAAGCAAATCGAGTTTGTTATCAACAACTCAACTTAGACTAACATCAACGAAATTTAACAATGCTATTTTTATCCTTTTGTTATTATTACTCTTTTTTGCTTTGAACCTTAATTCTTAAGATATCTCAGCTGATTCTATTCAACTCTGTGTATGATAAACACAGAAGTTTGAATTACAACGAACCGTTAAATTTAAATTTAAATGTATGTTATTAAATTATATTTTTGAACCGTGTCAATGTGTTTAAGATGAATGGGGGAAAAGTTTTTAGTTGATCTGTTATTTTAAGTAAATGAATGTTATTTTAGTTTGACTCAAGATCATAAATTAATATCACTTTCTGTTTAAATTATTTTCAAATCAAAGAAAGATGATACAATTTTTACAAGTAATTTACAAAGAATAAAAATTATTGAAAAAATTCGATAAGACCAGCAAGGCAGAATGCGCATTTTCGGCTTTCGCTACAAAGCCATCATCAGTGCCTTTCGCCTTTGAGTGGGTTAATATTTTGATATTCGTCTACTTATATGACTGTTGAAAGCAAATCGAGTTTGTTATCAACAACTCAACTTAGACTAACATCAACGAAATTTAACAATTCTATTTTTATCCTTTTGTTATTATTATTTCGTTATTTATTTGATGGGAGGACATAAAAGGGTTGAGTTTGCTTTTGCGTACTATAGTCCTGTCTATATAAGTTGTAGTTTTACGACGGATTGGCTTACGTTCTTTATTTTGCGTATGATATTTCTTGTCGGCAGCAAATAGACGAATAGCATTGTATACCATATTTCGCGAACACTTTAGTATTTTAGCAATTTCAGTTGGAGATTCCATCTCGTTGTGGAATTGAGATATAAGTCTTCGTTTTTCTGGATTACGTTTCCTATTTTTATGTCCAATTCAAATATGAACATAGTAAAGTAATTTTGTTGTAAATATTTGCATGTTTTAAATATTGCAAAGTTTTATATATAATCTGAGACTACTTGATTACAGTTTACAATAATAGAAAAGAAATATAATTATCGCTTTATAATTATTAAGAGAAATGCATGAAGGTACTTTTGTATGAAGTGGCCAATTTCTATGTCCATAGCTGTATCTGGGTGAAATCAAAAAATATGATAAGTTTTTGGGCCAAATTGATGAGAAGCCAAAAGTGTTAATACTTCACTACTACTTTTTTCTTAATGGAATCAGTAAGTTTAGTCATTATAAACCTAATTGGAAAAAATTTCTTCTACAAGTTTTCGCAATAACTTTTTTGCACAATTTTAATTTTAATTTTTATTTCCACAAGGAAAAGATATAACAAAAAAATTGCGTATGAATTTTCTTCAATTTATTAGTTTTTCGTATTTGTAAACAACATGCTTTTCAATAATATACAATTTGTGTTTATCAAATTGGCGGTTTCGGGAATAAAAATACAAATACATTTCACAAAAATTTTTTTATTTTTTTTTTAATTTTGTAATTTTGTTCCTTTTAAATGCTTTTCAAAAACATAAAATTTTTTAAAATCCAATCAGCGCACTATAGGTAATTTGACCCATTTTTGTGGCAAAAAGTCATTCTTCAAACATTCCAGAATGAATTTTTTTTGTTGGTATTCAATTAAGAACACATTAAAGCAAATAGCGGCAAGTTTTGTTTTTGTAAAAAATTTACAAAGACTGCTTAGCAAGTGGTCAAAGTCATTGTTTGTGAGCAAAGTGTTGAACGCAGTATATACAGTGCAATTTGGTCGAATTTTTAAATTTCTTTAAATAGTTAAAAAAAACACATTTAAACTTAATGTGGAAAACAAAAGTGATAGTAAGTGCTTAATGGTTTAAGAGAAAGAATATATTATACAAAAATTTTTTTTGGCAAAAAACTCATACTTCTGACATAATTTTTAATTCAAGTTTTTTTCTGAAAAATGAACTTTGGATAAGCTTTTAAAAAGTTGGCCGAATTTGGCTGTGTTTAAACAATCAGAAACGTGTTAAATGAAGAGTTTTGAGTTTAATTTGTCAATTTCATATTGCGATTTTTTGCGATTTTTTGGGAGAGTTCTCATAGGAAGAGAAACATATTTCAGATGCAAAGCGAACTCTGGCTAAACGTTGAATTTATTTTGGCAATTAAAACTAAGCCAACTGCAGCTTCATTAGGGCTTCCAAAGAAAGAGTATCCTGAGAAATCTGAACGAACAAAGAGGAAATTTTAAATAGCTTTATTTAAAAAATAAAAATGAAATGAAATTATTTTAGATAATGAAATGTAAAACAAAATTTTAAATAGCTTTATTGAAAAAAAAATTTGTTTCTAGAAAAGTTTCCACTTGTTCAATTTTCTGCTATAATATGCCCCCAGATTAAAAAATATTATATTTTTTAATGAGATTTTGGACAAAAAAGTTTTACACAGTTAACATTTTTACCCAAGCAAATCAGAAGAAATTTTAAAATTTACGCCATATTGGATCCGCCATTTTGAATTTGAAAATTTTACCGCAGATTCGAAATCAGCAACCTTGAAAACCCCCGTATGCCAATTTTCATGTAAATCAGAAGAAATTTTAAAATTTACGCCGCCATATTGGATTCGCCATTTTGAATTTGAAAAATTTTACCTCAGATTCGAAAACAGCAACTTTGAAAACCCCTGTATATAGATTTTCATCCTTCTTCAGTGATTCCTTATAGTTTTGGCCAGAAAATGGGGTCATTTTACCTATAGTGCAGCGGTTGCGAAGTTACAAAATATATAAAATTAATATGTATATTAAAAACATAACATTTCGCGATCAAAAAATTCTTAAATTGTGTGAAACAAATTTAATTTGTCAAACTAACGTCAGTAATCAGACCTGGGGGTTAATCATTACATTTCAATTACTATTACATGTAATGTGCAATTGAGGTATCCCCAATTACAATTACAAAAATGTAATTGTAATTGAGGTATCCCCAATTACAATTACAAAAAATGTAATTGTAATTGAAAAAATTCAATTACAATTACACGTAATTGTAATTGACATTTTTATACCCTCCATCCCACTGTGCAAGAGGGTATATATCATTTTGTCATTCCGTTTGTAACTCATCGAAAAAAAATCTGGGACATAAAAAAATATATATTCTTGATCGTTATCAATAGCGAAACCGATATAGCCGTGTCCGTCTGTCTGTCTGTCTGTTGAAATCACGATCACGCTCAAAAGAGTTGTGCTAGGATGTTAATTTTTAGTCAAAATTTTTGTCCAATTTCTTAAGCAGTTTGGTATTGGAAATGGGCATATTTAGTTCAGATGTTTAAAAGTTATGAATGAAAATGTAAAAGCACCTCTAGAATTTTCCATATTAACATGAAAAAATATATTAACTGTGTGTTGTTGTTGTAACTGAATAAGCAAAATATACATACATACGCACCCAGACCTTGAAAGAGATAATTCTTTTTTTGAATTTATATGCATAAATTGGATTCATTTTATAAATTACTGAATAATTCATAATGCATTTAAATCAATAATTGGACATTGAATAAAGTGAGATAAGATTTGTTCCCATTTGTGTTGATTCAATTTTGATTCGATTGAATATGTTGGCTTTAGAGGCACCTCACCGATTGATTCTAAATTTTTACTACTGATATAACTCTCTTTTGGGGGCCCGGTTTAAAGTTTTGAAATGAACTTAACTATATTTTCTTCATTTATGATAGGGTTGGAACAATATGTACAACATTGGAAAGGTAATAAAAATAGCTTTAGAATAGCATTTTTTTGTAGACCCATTATGATTCGGCGTAGGAATTTTAATTTTTTTGTTTTTTTAATGTTTTTATTCCATAGAAAACCTATATAAGAACAAAAATTGTGTTTATAAGTATGTTATCAAGACGAAAAGCTTTCATTTGATATATAGATCAAGTTTTTATCACTTCAAACACCGAGGATATTAGAGGTCAAAATCGTGAAATTTTTTTTTTTCAAAGTATGGCTAACTTTTGAGAAATGAAAAATCTCAATACCGACAATACCCTACGGGAAATTTTAACAAACGGTCACTGCCAGTGTCACTGCCGTAGGGTAGGTTTAAAATGTGTTTACTCCCAAAATATGTTCGATTCCCGATGAGTTAATTCAGTATAATTGATGGTTAGAGTCAAAGTTGTATCTTATGTACCATCTGCAAAAAAAAAAAGGTTTGACTTCTAGTATCTTCGGTGTTTGAAGTGATAAAATTTGAACTACATCTCAAAAGTTTTTAATCTTGAGAATATATTAATAAGTAAAAAATTATGTGGTAGTATACGGTGGTTTTTATTAAAACTGTTTATTTTAAAAAATCTTAAAAATAAATCTCATTCGCCGGTAATGGGTAAGCAAACAAAAAAAAATGTCGTCCATAAGATATTTTTACTATCTTTCCAATGGTATATATATATATATTGTTCCAATCCGACTATAAATGACTTAGATATATGTAGCTAAGTCCATTTCCAAACTTTTCACAGAAATAAACTCCCTACAGAGGTCTTTCCGCGGATTTTTTTTTTAACAGCTTGAAAAGTACTACATCGGGGTAAAAAAAAAAAATTCGCTGAGATCAACTTATTGCAAAATTGAGATTTAAAATTCGAATTAAGGAATTATATTTTTAAAGGTCTGCACACATCTATATGAATAACATAAGCAGTGTTGCTACTTTATGGGTAGGGCATGGATGACAGTAATTATTAAATTGTTTAGTTTTTCACTTAAATTTCAATTCCAATGAATGAATTGAGAAAGTTATCAAATTTGTAAATAAAAAAATATATTATACATAAAAAAAGAATTTAATTCATAAACTAGCCAATAGATAGTGAGTCTATGAATACAATTTAGCAATTACTTCAAAGCATTATTGGTAGCAGAAACGGTGCGATTATCGGTGAGGGTAAGTAACGCTATCATAGATTATTTCGGTTACAGTATTTTAAGGATAATTGTATTTCGATAACGGTATTTTAAGGTTAACTGTATTGCAATTATGTCGATAATGGTATTTTAAGATAAACGGTATTCAGTTATTTCGGTGCATTCCGCAAATTTTTTTTATGAAAAAACAAAGTAAAGTAAAATAAATTTATTAACTAAGTGTATGTAAAATTCACAATTTTAATTATTACAAAAAGTTTAGACTAAAAAATTACAAAAAGTTTAGACTAAAAAATAATGGTGTTGTAAGGATAATGGGATAATGGTATTTCATTAATTTCGGTATTGGTATTTTAAATGTATCGATATTTGAATCTATAACAGTATTTAACCGATAGAGCCTACCAACTCTGCCTCAATTTATGTAATTACTTTTGGCTTATGAATGACTTAACATCTAATTGTGAAGTTTGCATAAAAATTCCAATATCTATTTTTTATTCATACGAGTTAATGAATTGATTCACAGCGACTGATCATCCACGAATTAAACCGATACATCAGGAAAGTGTATTAATCTATACATGCTTTGAAATTCTTTCGTTATACAAATAAGCTATTAACGTACACAAAAAAATCGTTACCAAGTAATTAAGCAAATTTCAACTAATAAAGTTTTATCGAATAATTTATTATAGAGCAATTCCATATGAAAATGATCACCTTTTGGACGACCCCTCTCCGATTCTAAAATAAATAGTCTCAATCGATTGCCCAGCAAAAAATAATGTACCTACATATTTTTTTTTTTTATGGTGACTGGTTTAGTGGTGGTGTACACCACTGTCATGTGACAAAATTGAAGAATTCTTCATAAGGGACCTCATTGAAAGTTGTTTTAAAAAAAACTCGATCGCAACGAGTGATAGCTCGTTGGAAAGGTATTGAATCAGGCTTTAATTGAAAAATAAAACTTTCCTAATTTTTCTCAGAAATTTACCTTTTTTCCCATGAAAATTAAATTTTCCCATGAAAATTAAATTTTCCGATTTTCCACAGAAGCTCCTAAATTTTCCGGCTAATTTTTTTTTTTTGGATTCCTCATAATTTTTGCTTTAAGAATCAGCAATAAAAAAATGGGCCCCGACTCCTTGTTTGGACAGAAGAGGAGCATTTAAGAGACCACCTTGTTCTCATTGTTTTTATATTTTTTATAATTGAATTATTTGTAATTATTTAACATTGTTTTATTTTATTATTAAAAATACATTTTAAAAATTATTTTACAGTTAAAAATACATTTATGAAGAAAAAATCTTTCTTATTTTGCTGCTTATACTTAATTACAATATTTATTAAAAATTTCAATTGTCTTGGCATCATTATAAAATTAAAGTAACTTTAAATTTAGCACGTCGGCAGACGAAGAGTACCGCTTTACATTAATTGACATATCAGAAATATTTGGTATGAAGCAATGAAACTTTTGCGTTCCAGTTATAGTTTTGACATTATTATATCTGTTTTGAATTCGTCGCTCCATGGCATCGTGTTCTTTTTGAGTGCATAAAACTGTGTTAATGGCAATTTCCTTGCTTTGAATCCACGAAAACAAATGTTGTACATTTAAGATCTGGTCAGTATATGGCCTTTGCAAACTTGCCTTAGTCGCCATGCGTTTTAGGGTTCCCCCTAACGCATCGCATGGGCCCTTACCGTGGGAAGTCGCAAAAAAGTGCCACTCGACCTTGCAGTTTTGTTCTTCTTCAATTATGCAAAGATTGTAAAAATTTTTTTTATTCTTGTACTGAAAAGCCGCGCCCTCTGAGAAAAACGTTACTTTGTCGATTGCATCGAATTTTGATCTTAAGAATTCAAACAGTTTCATTTGAAATAAATAAACGGACACATAATTATGAGCTAAACTCTCCGCGACAACAACAAGGCTTACGGTCTGTAGTTCGTTATCTTCGTTTTTGAAATAAATGCAAAAAGGATGCACCGTGCACTGGTCGTTTGCCCAGTGATAAGCCTGAATTTCATCCTGAACGAGAAAAGTGTAATTCTCGGCAAAGTCGCTTATCACAATGAATTCATTTTGGGCTAATTTCTCCTTACTTTCCTTTAGAAATTTCGATTGCATCTCGGATATAAAATGGTGCGCCTTCAGTTCATTCAACTCGAATCCGAATTCCTCGATGAATTCCGGAATCTGCTTTACCACGGTCTCAAGGGAACATCTGCCGCTGCTAATTATCCACTGTTTGAAATGCACCTCCTGAATTAACAGCTGTTCAAACTTTTCCGCCAAATATTGCTCTAGCTCGTCAATCTTCGGACAATTGTCGCATTTGGACAGATGACAATTTTCCGTGGGGTATGCGCACAACGACTTCGACAGGAGGTCCCTATATGTTTCAATTTCACCGTGAAATACTTTCAATTTCTTGCATGGAAAGAACATTAATTTGATGTTTTGATGAAACATGCAAACGCAGACTGAATGCGTTCCGTGCCTGTTTAATGCCAGCACGCATTCTTTTGGTCGTAGGATGGCAAACTTAGAAAATCCCACTTTTTCTGCTGGGTATTTCTCTTTGAACTGATGGTATGCTTCGGATAGATTACATAATAATTATCTGCGCTGCTTGTGTACTTTTTCTCCATCTTCACGTGTGATAACATAGTCACGTGTACCTGGGCAGGCGCGGCTGTTGTCATCATTGCAGTAAAAATCTTGAATCAATTTCACCGTTGCTTCGCTGAGGGTCCTTGAGCCAAATTTCTTGGTGGGAGTCGCCAATATGCCCTTCTGTCGAACTAATTCTTTGCTTCTTCTCGCGATGTAAAAAGATGTTTGAAACTGTTCAGAAATCTTGCGTATAGACCATGATTGAGGCAGCACAGATAAAATGAGATATTTCTCCGGAAAAGTGGTCGCTAAATTGAATTTTCTTTTCAACTGCTCAATCATTTGTTTGCCGTCATCAACGTCATCTGCTTGACTGCATTCGTTATCAGAGCCTTCATCAAATATTGTCGCGATTGCACTCATAACCTTGCCTTTTTTCTCTTTCCTGTATTTTTCACTTCGCAACTTTCTTTTTGTAATAGGCGATTCACCTAAAGTGGTAATAGCCTCATTCAAAGGACTCAAAGACATATTGACCATCGGAATGTCTGCCTCACTATCAGATGAAACATTTTGTTCAATTGTCATTTCACTCTCGGATTGTGGTTGCATTTGTTTCAATGCATTTGCTTGTTGTTACAAATCGATTTTACACTTGGGGCAAATGAATTCTGCTTCTTCACCGTATTGTATATTTAATTCATTCATGTATCGCTTCGAAACACCAGTTAATTTTAATACTTTTATATTTTTCGAACGATGTCCACTCTTGTTAAACGGATTGCAGCAAAATTTATTCATTTTACTTTAAATTGTCTTTACAGCTTCACTCTTTACTTTACAAAAAAAAAACACTTTAACACTTTCACGTTTAGTATTCAACTAAAATTTGACAAAGAGTGTGTGAAGTATTTATATTTATTTTTTGGTAAAAAAAAATAAGCGATATTTGCTTTTCTTTAATAGGAAAATTTGCGTGAACTACTGGCCATAAAATGTTTTTTAAAGAGGGACTTAATTGGTTACTGCCAATAAGCCGACCACAGGTCATAAAATGTTTTGTAAATTTTTTAAATTACCAGGTAATAAATATTTCGCCATATTTATGGAAAATCCGTGTTTTATGACTTGTTTCTGCACGTGTCATTTTAGGCGAAATATTTATTACCTGGTAATTTAAAAAATTTACAAAACATTTTATGACCTGTAGCCTCAGTCGGGTTTGGTGTGCCATTACATGCCACTGCTGCTATTATCCATGGATTTATGGCCGATCTTGTGAAGGCAGGCAGACCATATTCACTACACACTCAACTTGGGGCTCTTAAAAAAATTGATTTTTTCTTCATAAATGTATTTTTAACTGTAAAATAATTTTTAAAATGTATTTTTAATAATAAAATAAAATAATGTTAAATAATTACAAATAATTCAATTATAAAAAATATAAAAACAATGAGAACAAGGTGGTCTCTTAAATGCTCCTCTCCTGTCCAAACAATTAGTCGGGGCCCATTTTTTTATTGCTGATTCTTAAAGCAAAAATTATGAGGAATCCAAAAAAAAAAAATTAGCCGGAAAATTTAGGAGCTTCTGTGGAAAATCGGAAAATTTAATTTTCATGGGAAAATTTAATTTTCATGGGAAAAAAGGTAAATTTCTGAGAAAAATTATGAAAATTTTATTTTTCAATTAAAGCCTGATTCAATACCTTTCCAACGAGCTATCACTCGTTGCGATCGCTTTAGTAGTTTTTTTTTAAAACAACTTTCAATGAGGTCCCTTATGAAGAATTCTTCAATTTTGTCACATGACAGTGGTGTACACCACCACTAAACCAGTCACTATAAAAAAAAAAAAATATATATGTAGGTACATTATTTTTTGCTGGGCAATCGATAGAGAAAATTTAATTTAAAATCGGAGAGGGGTCGTCCAAAAATTTGCCAATTTTGATCGTTTTCATATGGAATTGCTCTATATTGTGTATGCCACAAAAACATTATTTTAGTTGAAGTGCTCCCAATTGCTTGCCAAAGATTTTTTGTGTGTATTTAAAAACGCAAATAAAACTTGATTTTTGAAAGACTTTAAAATAAGTTTATTTTTCAATCGTTCACATGTGATCATAACCCTACGGGGAATGAGGAGTCAATTGCCCTCCAAGGACTTATCCCGTGACCGGTCAACCGAAGGCATATTACTAAATTAGTACAAATATGAACCAAAGAGAATGAATTAATTTTCTAAATATTTTCTGATTCGTTACTTTCACTCTTATTTTTAAAAAACTTGACCAATACCGAAATAAAAAATAAAATTCGCGGCATATTTTTTAAAATATTTTTTTATTTATTTTACTTTTTTATTTATTTTGAACTTGATTTTTTTACGATTTGCTGATTTTAGGTCTTATTTTAAATTTTTATAATTTTTTTCTAAAAAAATATTAAATTTTGTATTTTCAACGTTTTTTAATGTTAAAGCTGTTTTAGTTTTAACAATTGGTATTTCATTTAATTTCCTTTTTAACTTAAAGGCAATTTTTAAAATTTTTATTTATATTATCAGAGTTTTTGAAGTAATTTTCTAATTTTTAATTGACTTTTTAATTAAATTATGGCCAACGCAAAAAACGAGTCAACTGCCATTAAAGGACCTATCTCGTGACTGGTCAATCGGGGGCATACTGAAGCACTTCTACTATATTTGTGTGTGTGTTAGTGTTGTTTTCTTTTCTATTTTTTTCTTTTCCATTTTTTTTATTTGCTTGTAGTGTTTGTTTTTTCTTTTTTATTTGAACAGAAACGAAAAATATATAACTTTACCATCAGCCAGCCATCATGCATAAGCAACATTAGCTCAGACGGTAGAGCGTTTGCCTTACAAGCAGGAGGTTGTGTTATCGAGCCCTACTTCGACGCCAAGTAGATTATTTTTAATTCTTAATTTTTTATTAGTTTATTTGTAAAGCTTTTTTTAGACACACCACCTTACTGTCACAAGGTGTCTAAACTGTGGCAATTGGTCATTTCCAATGACAACGCCATGTTAAAGTGATATGTCTCTTTCAAACAAAAAGACCAAACAACGACCGGTCTCCGCCCCCATGGGACCTATCCTGCGTGTCATCTGGGACCGGTCCCTTTCCCCATAGGGAACTGACTCTTATTTACAAGCTTTTTAATGGCGTTTTCTTTTCTAGAAAAAAATGTTGCCTTGTTAAAAAAAACAAAGTGCAAAAAAAAGGCAACCTTTTTTTCAGAAAAGAAAACGCCATAAGTGTTTTGTTCTAAAGTTAATTTTTTCTCTAAATTTTATGAAGATTCATATAAGACTCAAAAGTTTATTGTAATAATATAACGCCCAGAACGATGGGACAATTGAAATGGCCAAATCACTTTTTTTAAGTTTACTGATGAGGTTATTACCTTTTTTCGGAGTTCAAATTGTAATAATATGTTAATTGAAGTCATTTATAATTTCATATTTTTTGGGTAATTTTGTCTACACTTTTGGGAATTTTAAATCTTGCTTGTGGCAGCACTGAGATTAAACAAGATTAAACTGAAATATTTACTTGTAGTGGTGGAAAAAATCATACAATTTGTTGCACAGTGGATTGACCGAATACAAAATGGGTAATAATTCATTCTTGTTTGTACTTAGTAGAATCCCCGAATAAAAACACCAGGATGGAGGGTATCTAAAGACTCGGCACAGCCGAATTTAATCTTTGGTTTGTATAAGTTCCCAGTCACCTGGAGACATATACAAACCATCGAGCGGGCTTTAGCCCGCTTGTTTCAATTACAATTACATGTAATGTGTAATTTGAAATTAACTTATAGCATATATATATGGCCACATATACTTTTAAATTCAAGCATATATACTTTTATATAGTCATATATTAGATATTTTTTCCTCAAAGGTTTTAATATGGAGACATATGTTATTTTATATTATTACATACTGGCCTACATATAATTGTATGTGCTATATAAAAGTACAAAAATTAACATATAAAAAATATAATTACATATGCGTTTATATATAATTTAGTATGGCGCTATACATAATAATATAAAACTATATGTGGAGCCATATAAGAAATATTTTATAATTTGTGTTAGTTATGATTATATATTGACAAAAATGAACCCATATATAACTTATATGGTTCCATACATACAATATTTCATGATTTCTTTAATATATAACAATATAACGTTCTTTATAAAATCATCTGTAATTATATATCATCCCACATAAGCAATTTTTTCAAAGTGATTTTATATAAAAATATACAAGGTCCATACAAAACCGTATTATATTATATGTGGTTCCATGTTAACAATGACTTTGAAATAGTTTTTAGTGTCCGACCGAACAGTTCGGCCGGAAAATATATTTTGTCGGTATTTGGTATTTTCAGGCCTTATGGACAAATTTTGCTTATGAAACAATATTTGTTGGTCCGATTATAATGCATTTTGAGGGTCAAACTTAAGGAAAAGTCCGAAGTTAAGCAACAAATTCACTGTTCGGCCAAATTGATAAAAGTTCGGCCAAATTGATAAAAGTTCGGCGGCCGAACAGTTAGCTTTACAGCTAAACTACGGAGTTTTCCTTAAATTTGATACTGAAAATCGAATTAAATCCGCTCAACAAACAATTTAGCAGTATGAAAATTTCTCCACAATGCTTTCAAATAACAGAAAATCGACTAACTGTCACTTTTTGGCCGAACTGTTCGGTCGGATACTACTAGTTTTAGATTTAATAATTACTAGGGATTGGCGCGTGACTAGAAATGTTCGTGAGTCACGTTATTCACACGTGATCGTGAGTAATAATTACTATACTCAAGTGGTTCGTGCTTGAGAGTGAATATATATAATTCGTACGTAATTTGTGCGTGAGCGTGAGTAAGAATATATAACCTGTGCATGATCCGTGTGTGAGTTTATTTTTTGCATCATATGTTTTTAGTAATTTTTACTATTTTGCGTTGGAATTTTCTGATAATGAGTAAGTTTTTAATATACTCATGTGTGAGTAAGAAACGAAATGCTCGTGCGTAAGTAATTTGTTTTTGTTTAGGAGCATGAGTCAAAAATGGCTTACGCTCCCATAAAATTAACAACACTGAAGCTTTAATACGAAATTCTCTATATTATAACGTACACTTGACTGATTTCTTATATCTTGGTTGTATATCATAATCCTATTAACTTTAAATTTCACTTTTGTTAACTTTATTTTATAATTACTAACGGTGGGTCTCATACTGTATGTTTAACTTTAACTTAGCTAAAAACAAAAGAAAATGTCAAAAAAATTTACACAAAACAACAACAAATTTTTGGGTTAACTATTAACTAAAGTTTAAACCTGCATTATGAGACCCACCGTAAAAACAAAGAGAAATTTGTTCATGTTTGATGCACTGTCATGGTAAATCTGGATTAAAGTAATGGAAGTTTTATCGAAATTATAGGATATACAGCAGACCTGGGGGTTAATCATTACATTTTGTAAATAATTACACATGGAATTACACAATTACATGTAATTGTAATTGAAAAAACTCAATTTCAATTACATGTTATTTTTAATTGTAATTCAAAAAAGAACAATTACAAGTAATTTGCAATTGAAAATTTTCAATTACACATTACATATGTATTATGCCAGGTCGATTTGTGGGGAGGCAAAAAATCGCCCATGGCTCAGGGAAAATCGTATTCTAGGGATCAAAGAAACTTTGCCGAAGGAACTATACCTCTAAAACGAATTCTACTACCCCCCAACTGTTGACTTTTGTCCCGTAGGGTCAAGTTTTGAAAAATCACACTTTGACCCATTTAGAGTGCCCCAATCGAGTCCAAATGTATGACCGACCCCCACTAACTTTGGAGGGCCGATCCACCCATGCCAGTGGTACACCCCCTGGAACTCCCCTGGGGGGTTCCCCATACAAACATTTTAAAAAATCACCATTTTTAGCACTTTATTTTATTATTTTTTATTTATTTTATTTATTATTATTATTTTATTTATTTTTTCTCCTTAGAAATTTATTTAGTCAGAACATATGTAAATGAAAAAATTAATTTAACTTAGTAATAGAAAAGAAAAAATAAAAAATTACTGTTTGAAGTCTTTTTTGCTTTCAAGTCTGGGCAATTTCGCACGGCTCTCTAATGTCGTCGCCATAACAGCCTCTACATTTTCCGGTATAACTCGTTTGGAAACGCTAGCTAGCAATTGAACGTGTCGTTCTGTTTCTTGTATGTGTGATGGAATTTTTGGATCATTAAACGGTGGATCATCTTGATTTAAATATTCTTTCAAAGTATCGTATGGAATGCTTCGCGTGAATGGTGGTTCAAATACGTCATTTATGTCATTCATATTGATCATTTCCGTGTAACTTGTGCAATAAAAGTTTATATCTGGTTTTTTATAAGCTCTAAGTCCCGTTGGGTCGTCAACATCGGTTCGATAGCGTAGAATTATCTTGATAGCACAGTCGCGCTTTTCTTTGCTATCATCAAACAACATTGATAACAAGATATTTTCCGAATGCGCATAATATGAATTATCTGTAATTACTTTATTGACAATTTTGCGTAAACGAGGTTCTAGAAATCTTGACCAACTAATGAATTTGAAAAATAATCTACTACCGTACACGACAGAGCTGTAATACTTGATATTTATTTATTTATTTTATTTTATTTTATTTATTTTATTTAGCATACCAGTGCAACAAGAACTAGTCTTTTTAACAGCACATGGTTAAATAATGTTACATTAAATTGTGTTTGTATAAAAAAAAACCTCTATAAGAACAGTAATATAGTTGTAAAAAAGAAAATTTAAAAAAAAAAAAAAAAAAAAAATTGATATTAGTTACATGAACATTGTTACAATAATAAAATATGGGTACAAAGATTCGAGAAAAAAAATATAATAAATAAAAATAATAAAAGTTTAATTAAAAAATAATTTTTACAAAAAAAAAAAATAAAAAAAGTTTACAATTAAAATAATTTAAAATGTGTGTTACCTAAAATGTTTAAAAATATCACGTTTAAAATGCTTTGCATTGCTTGTGATTTGAATATTGTGAGGTAAGTGGTTCCAAAGACGGATACTGTTAATAAAAAAGTGTCTTTTTGACATTTGATTACGGTGAAAAATTGTCTTAATCTTTTTCCCTCTGTTTGACCGGAAAAAGTTCAGCCGTTGGTATAGGCAGTCTGGTTCCTTTGTGTATATAATTTTCTGCAAGAAAATAAGAGAACGGCATTTAAGGAGGTTATCAAACGAAATGTTGTATATTTGCTTTGAGTACCGAGAAATCCTGGCAAAGCGTTTAAGCCCAAAGACATATCTGGCAACATTATTAAAAGTAACATTCAGTTTTTTCTTACATAAGGAATCACTGTTAGAAAAAAGTTCACAGCCATACATTAGTGTTGGCAGCACATACGTTTTTGCCAATAACATACGAACTTTTAAAGGAGTATAATGTTGAGACATCCATAAATTTCGTAGCATAGCCATTGTTCTACCGCATACTGTATTAATATGATCTGACCAATCAAGTTTCCTATTAAATACTACACCAAGATTTTTTGCAGTATCAACAAGTTCAATTACAGACTTATTTATATTGATTGATGGCACTGAACTTAATGTAGCGTTCTGTTTGCAGATCATCATTGCTTTCGATTTCCTGGCATTTAAGCAAAGACCATTCCTAGAAGCCCATACATTAATTCTTTCAAGATCATGGTTTAATTTTTCTACGCAGTCAATAACCCTAGACGGCTCGCAGCTAATGTAGAGCTGTACGTCATCCGCATACATTTGGACTCCACAGTGTTCAAGTTGAGAAGGCAGATCATTAGAATATATGGCATACAATAGAGGGCCAAGTATCGAGCCTTGCGGCACCCCTCTGGTCACTGAATAAACAGTGGATTTTCTAGTGCAATGGTGTACCGATTGCGATCTACCATACAGGTATGAAGACATCAGCTTTACAGCGGTCGAAGAAAAGTTACACATGTGTCTTAGTTTAAGGCAAAGAACTGAGTGATCCACTGTATCAAACGCCTTAGAATGATCTAGTAAAACTAGAAATGATATCTTATTATCATCTAATTTGTCCCGTAATTCCTCAGATACATCAGTCAAAGCTGTGAGGCAACTGTGTTTTGGTCTGAAACCGGATTGCCTTTCAGTTAATAAAGAATTCGCGTAAATATATTTGCTTATCTGCGTGTGGATCAGACGTTCAAAAACTTTTGACAGATAAGGCAAAATTGCAATAGGACGATAGTCCTTATCTGATTTGGGTATTGGAATAATTTTAGCATGTTTCCAAGCAGATGGGTAAATAGACGTAGTTATTATTGTATTGAATAGATGTGTAATGTGCGGCAAAACGAAAGGAAGTATAAGTTTTATGAATTTGGGGTGAATTCCGTCATGTCCTATTGAATCAGATTTTATACTTAAGATGGATTCTAAAACATCTTCCTCGGTAACATTTATGAATTCAAAACTGCTTTCATCTGCATTAGAATTGTTAGCAAATAGGGTATTGTAATAATTGACATCTGCATCTGGCATAGGTATGTTCGTGAATGCAGAGTTTAATTGATTAACATCAAGATTGTTTTCAGTTACATTATTAGTTTTATTTCTAATTCCCATATTACGTATTTCCCTCCATTTCTTTTTCGAGCAAACTGCAGATTTAAATTTGTCCTCATAAAATTTTGATTTACTGATCCTGACCTTTGTGGTTACTTTTCTCCGTAATACTTTAAACATATTGTGAAGCTCTGTTGTCTTAAACCTTTTCCACCTAAAATAAGCTTGATTTCTTTTTTCGATAAGGAATTTGATTTCATTAGAGAACCAAGGTTGCTCACAGTGAATCTTTTTTGTCTTAACTGTAATATATTTGTTGTAAAGGTAGTCCATATTGTTATGTATGAACATGATTTGTTCATCTACAGCAGGCATAACGAAAACTTGGTTCCATACAATTGTGGGAAGTTCAGCTTCTAAAGACTGATAATTAATGTTTCTAAAATCTCTGTAAGATATAATTTGTTCATTGTTAACATCACTCTGGTAGTCGTATATCAACAAAATAATATCATGTTTTGAAAACAAAGAAGCTGAAAGTTGGTCAAATAACAATAACCGAGACAAATCATTCACAAAGCAAAGATCCAACAGTGTATTTGTAGTTTTTGTGAAATGAGTTGGAATTGAAGAATTTACCAGATGTAATTCTATTGCACTCATACTCTCCATTAGTCCTTTATTGGTTAATATATCATTGTTAAAATCACCAACTAGTATAACATCAGTGTAGCCCATTGTTATTGCTGATAATTTAGTTAACCATTCTTCCATTTTTATTTTCTTATTCGGCCTATACACTGTGCCTAGTAATAGTTTTTGGCCTTTGCTAAAAATCTCTAAATACAAGGTTTCTATCTTACCATTGGAATCATCATACTTTTCCTTGTCAATGTCGACTAATAACGGGATGCATTTTATTTTACAGTTTATTGATGCTTTAATGTAGATAGCAACTCCACCGGCATGAGTGGCTCTGTCAGCTCGAAATAGTCTGTAGCCAGATAACCTGTAAAAATCATCATGAACGTCTGGAATAAACCATGTTTCAGAAACGCAAACTATATCTATACCAGATTCCTCAAATATCAACCTGAACTCATCCATTTTGTTGTTTAAACTTTGAGCATTCAAATGGCAAATTTTAAGACCACTTCTTCTTTTTGAAATAATTCTGACCATATTGAAAATATTTTCTTTAGAACCGACCCTCGTATTATTATGTGATGGTATAACCATCACTGAAAATTAAATATTGAAGTACATTGGCACATAACATGTAATTATAAATTCAACCAGTATTCTTAAATTTGCATCTGGATTTTCCGTTGTCACATATAATCGTAATAGTCTAGCGGCCTTGGTGAGCCACCGAGAATGTACAATTTTCCCTGGTTTGATGTTTGCCAGATCCACTGAAACCACGCCGCTAGAAATTGCATGGGCCATGTCGTATAAGTACTTGGAATCGGTGGAAAATTCAATTTTTTCTGGAGCAGGGGGCATATTTTTCAACTCAATTTTCTGAAAGCCGTCCACCACCTGAAAATATATAAAAATAAAACAATTAAAAACGGTTGACAATTATAATAAATGAGTGATAGCAATAACTACCGGAAGAGTTTCACAAGTTTCGATTTGACGGCTCAATTTTCCGGTTGCCGATCTTGGTCCAGTGCTGGTTGATTTATCCAAAGCTTCAAGCAAATGCCGAAACGGAAGTTCGTTGAAGTGTAGAAGGCAAACGAACCAATACAATGGTCTTTTTAACAGCAATTCGAATCGTCGTATAATTCCACCGTTTGGGCCAGTGTTTGTTGGCTCACCGTCAGTGCATATGCCAATTAATGCATCCAGTGATATATTTTTATCGTTGAAAAAATCATTTAATTTGGTTGTTTTGTATTCAGCGGTTTCATGTTCCAGTCTTACGTAACCAATCAATTCAGAATTCGGTTCTCTCAAAATAACAAGATGAGGTTCTTTTACCATTCTAGTATGATACTTCTCATCAATTGTATCTCTCGTTAAAGTATCATCTTTTCTGCCATCGAATGAAAATGCTAACAAATTGGTATCATCTAACCGTTTGCGAAGCACTTCTTGTCTGCATTTCTCTTTTTCTCGGCGAACTTTCGATTTATCCATGATGAGAGGTTTGCCATGGATATCTTTCATTTTAAAATCTTGGAAAAGAGCTGTTCCCATTGCTGATGCTACTCTATCAGGCACGCCAAATCTGTCACATACCAAGGCAAAGTTAAAACAATCGTATCTCTGTGTGTATTGTGAACTTGTGCTTATATCCAAATCTTCTTGAACCGGTGGCGGTGCGTATGTTGAATCATCGGGATCTTGGTATGTTGGCATTGATGACATAGACATTGCTCCTTGCTCTTCAATTTCCATCGCAAATCCATCCATTGTTAGACTTCTCTGATTATGTTGATCGTGCATAAACTCTTTGAGGCGTTCGGGAACCAAACCGCATGCACATGGAGCTGCCTTCAAATCGCATTTACATGTTCCAATGAAAAAAATTGTTTCCAGAGATTTTACATACTCTGTAAATTGTTGGGGTTTGTTTCTTCTCTTGATTTGCTCTTGATATTTGTCAAGCAATCTATTCAATTTATTACATACACTTTTTTTCAGCATTATTTCCATACCAAGTTTTTCCCAAATTCCAATCAACTTATCTTGTACTTGAATAGTGAATGCTTTATAGGACAACTTTTTTTGTTCGCTCAAGTAAAAATAATATCTCAAGATATCCAGATGGGTTGGTAAATTAAGATCAGTCAAATCAGTAGACACACCAAAAACAGTAACATCATGCCTGGGTATATGACTCATTGGGTTTTCGATAGTTGTTGATGTTGTTATTGCTTCATCTTGCGGTGTAGAGGATGGTGGATTCATTGTAAACTTCTTGATTTGGAATGATTTTTTTTTAAATATTTTTTTATCTCAAATTAGCACTTCACACTTCGAGTTCTTCACAACGACTTAATGCATTCACAAAAACTGTTGCGTTATATATGGTCTAGGAGACGAGGTAATAAGAATGAAATGGTAATTTCAATTTTACCTTTAACCGATTTTGTTGTCAAAACTGCCCATAAAGTACTTACATGTAAATTAAACGTTAATCTGACTACAAATTCTGTTAAGCAAGTGAGCCTTTTATTACTTCTGGAAAATCCTTTATGATAATTTTATGCTCAATTCTACCTGTAACCGATTTTGTTGTCAAAACTGCCCATAAAGTACTTACATGTAAATTAAACGTTAATCTGACCACAAATTCTGTTAAGCAAGTGCGCCTTTTATTACTTCTGGAAAATCCTTTATGATAATTTTATGCTCAATTCTACCTGTAACCGATTTAGCTTAAGTAAGTTTACGACATGCAGCTGTGTCTTGTGGTGGCTTAAAAAACCCACACAACCTATTTTACGACCTGCAACAGAACGACACGTTCAATTGCTAGCTAGCGTTTCCAAACGAGTTATACCGGAAAATGTAGAGGCTGTTATGGTGACGACATTAGAGAGCCGTGCGAAATTGCCCAGACTTGAAAGCAAAAAAGACTTCAAACAGTAATTTTTTTTATTTTCTTTTCTATTACTAAGTTAAATTAATTTTTTCATTTACATATGTTCTGACTAAATAAATTTCTAAAGAGAAAAAATAAATAAAATAATAAAAATAAATAAAATAAATAAAAAATAATAAAATAAAGTGCCAAAAATGGTGATTTTTTAAAATGTTTGTATGGGGAACCCCCCAGGGGAGTTCCAGGGGGTTTGCCACTGGCATGGGTGGATCGGCCCTCCAAAGTTAGTGGGGGTCGGTCATACATTTGGACTCGATTGGGGCACTCTAAATGGGTCAAAGTGGGATTTTTCAAAACTTGACCCTACGGGACAAAAGTCAACAGTTGGGGGGTAGTAGAATTCGTTTTAGAGTTCCTTCGGCAAAGTTTCTTATTTTGATCCCTAGAATACGATTTTCACTGAGCCATGGGCGAATATTAAATCGACCCGCCCTAATATGTATGTATAATTGTAATTGAAAAAATGTCAATTACAATGACATTTTTCCGAAAACAACTAATGACAAAAAGCACAAGTTAGGGAACATGACGTATTCTTTTTATACTTATCCACGCTTATCCAACCTATCCAGTCAGTTTTTTCTACAAAATTTTAACAAAAAACACTTTTTAATTCTAAATGTAATTGAAATTTGAAATCAATTTCAATTACAATTACTTGTAATTTGTAATTGAAAATTTTCAATTACAGTTACATGAAATGTAATTGATTTTTTTTAATTTCAATTACATTTATTTGTAATTGTAATTGAATATTTTCAATTACAAATTACAATAATTGTAATTGAAATCCCTCAGGTCTGATCTCCAGATATTGTATATATTTTTTTATTTAAAAAAATAATTTTTTATATTGTTAGATATGGTCATATATAATATGATAAAAAATATAAGGTCAATATTTAGATATAATTGTATCAAACTATGTCCACTTTTATAACATTTTATATAATTTTATACAAAAAGATATAATTTGATGTAATTGCATGAGGATAAAATTCGGATACAATTGTATCGAATTGCATGAAATTGTATCAAATTGTACCAAATTATATACAATTGTATACAATTCTATACAATATGATACAATAAGACGTTCTCAATTTTCGGATATAATTATATCTAGTTACATAAACGATTATATATAATTAAATATAACTTCATATGGCTCCATATCATTTTTTTTACTTGCCCAGGTAAAAAAAAATTATATGGAGCCATATGAAGTTATATTTAATTATATATAATCTTTTATGTTATTAGATATAATTATATCCGAAAAATGAGAACATCTTATTGTATCTTATTGTATCGAATTGTATACAATTGTATACAATTTGGTACAATTTGATACAATTTTATGCAATTCGATACAATTGTATCCGAATTTTGTCCTCATCCAATTACATCAAATTATATCTTTTTGTATAAAATTATATAAAATGGTTTAAAAGTGGACATAGTTTGATACAATTATATCTAAAAATTTACCTTATACTTTAGATCATATTATATATGACCATATCTAACAATATATAAAAATTATTTTTTTAAATAAAAAGATATGCAATATCTGGAGATCAGACCTGGGGCATTTCAATTGCAATTGCAAATAAATGTAATTGAAATTAAAAAAACTCAATTACATTTCATGTAACTGTAATTGAAAATTTTCAATTACAAGTAATTGTAATTGAAAGTGATTTCAATTACAAATTTCAATAATATTTAGAATTAAGGTGTTTTTTGTTAAAATTTTGTAGAAAAAACTGACTGGGATAGGTTGGATAGGCGTGGATAAGTACCTACTTGTGCTTTTTCTCATTATTTCTTTTCCAAAAAAATTTAATTGTAATTGACATTTTTTCAATTACAATTATATGTAATGTATAATTGAAAATTTTCAATTACAAATTACTTGTAATTGTTTTTTTTTAATTACAATTACAAATAATATGTAATTGTAATTGAATTTTTTTTCAATTACAATTACATGTTATTGTGTAATTGCATGTGTAATTAATTTCCAAATATAATGATTAACCCAAAGGTCTGCTGGAGATCCTAAAATTTCGATAAATCTTCCATTAATTTTATCCAGATTTACCATGACAGTGCATTAAACATGAACAAAATTTTCTTTACTTTTAGGAATTTTAAAATAAAGTTAACAAGACTGAAATATTTAAGTTAATAGGATTATGTTATACAACCAAGATATAAGAAAAATAGTAAAAAAAATAGTAAAATATTACAAAATAATAAAAATTACTAAAAATATATGATGCAAAAAATAAACTCACACACGAATCATGCACGGGTTATATATTCTTATTCACGCTCACGCACGAATCAAGTAGGAATTATATTTAATTATTACTCACGATCACGTGTGAATAACGTGAGTCACGGACATTTCTAGTCACGCGCCAATCCCTAGTAATTACTAAATCTAAAACTAGTTCAAAATCGTTGTTAACATAGAACCACATATAATATAATACGGTTTTACACATGTGTGCAATATAATATATACATTAAAATTTTTTCTAATTTTTTTCTCGATGCCTTTATTTTTAAAGATCAAAATAGTGGATAAATTCATCCCAAAATGCGAGGAGATTGTTCAGAAAATGGTGAAGAATATTAGCGTAATGGCCGTTTTTTTATTTTGTAACTTGTTTTAAGTAGGCGTGGCTTTTAATGAAAAAGAAGCGATATCGACCTTCTATCAAATTACATGGTAAAATTTAGCGAGCAATGGTAGGATCTATACAAACTGTATATTTTTGGAAATTCTATATTTCCTTAAATCTTGCATTATCTTTATCTACAAGTAGTCTCCAGACTTAAAATGACAGCGCCTTAAACATGACCAGATTTTTCTTTGTTTCTAGCGATTTTAAAATTGAGTTAACAACACTAAAACTTTAAACTGAATGGCCTGATTCTATACTTACCGCGATATAACAAATCAGACAAACTTTTTTTTACGTTGTAGTATAAAGCATTCCGTATTTAAATATCAGTGTTGTTAACTTTATTTTAAAATCGCTACAAACAAGAAAAATTTAGTCATATTTAAGGCACTGTCATTTTAAGTCTAGAGACCATTTGTAGAAAAAAATAATGCAAGACTTAAGGAAATATTGTAGGAATTTCAAAAATATACAGTTTTTACAGAACTGATCAGTACTCGCTAAATTTTACTATGTAAATTGATAGAAGGTCAATATCGCTTATTTTTCATAAAAAACCACGCCTACTTAAAACAAGTGACAAAATACAAAAACAGACGTCACGCTAAACTTCTGCACCATTTTCTGAACAATCTCCTCGCATTTTGGGGTGAATTTATCCACTATTTTGATCTTTAAAAATAAAGGCAACGAGAATAAAATTAGAAAAAATTTGAATGTATCTATTATATTGCACACATGTGTATATGGACCTTATATATTTTTATATAAAATCACTTTGAAATAATTGCTTATGTGGGATGATATATAATTATAGATGATTTTATAAAGAACGTAATATTGTTATATATTAAAGAAATCATGAAATATTGTAGATATGGAACCATATTAAGTTATATATGGGTTCTTATTCGTCAATATATAATCATATGTAACACAAATTATGAAATATTTCTTATATGGCTCCACATATAGTTTTATAATATTATGTATAGTGTCATACTAAATTATATATAAACGTATATGTAATTATATTTGTAATATGTTACTTTATGTACTTATATATAACACATGCAATTATATGTAGGCCAGTATGTAATAATATAAAATCACATATGTCCCATATTAAAACCTTTGAGGAAAAAATATCTAACATATGTCTATATAAAAGTATATATGCTTGAATTTAAAAGCATATGTGGCCATATGTAACTATAAGTTACTATATGCAATTACATAAAATAATATATGGTTATATCAAAACTTTTTTACTCGGGTGGGTACTAAAAAAATTATATGACTTTTGATATTATACATATATAATTATATCCGAAAAATGAGAACATCTAATTGTATCAAATTAGATCGTATTATGATCATATTAGATCTAATTTGACACAATTATATCTAATTTGATAGAATAAGATATGGTTTGATACAATTTTATCCGGATTTTGTCCGCATCCAAATGTATCAAATATAATATAATCATATCCAACTAGATATAATGGTATATAATTCGATACAATTATACATAATTATATGAGGCATATGTAACTATATATAGGTCTATATATAATTGGATATTGTAATATGTTGCACTATATATTGATATAGTTATATATTTAGGATATAATTACGTAAAATTTTATATAATTATATCTTGGTATATCTGTTCCAATATATAATTATAAAAAATTGTATATGATACTATATGACTATATCAAAACTTTTTTACTTGGGAAACTATAGTACATATATGTAAACTATTTTTCTGACTTTTTATATTTTCATATATTTAGTTAGGATATTGTTCTACCTCAATTCCAAATTCCATCCAATATGATATTGCCATATTAGATTTTATTTGTTGTTTCAAAATACCATATTAGAATTTGGACTTGAGGTAGGTAGAACAATATTATTACACCATACACAATTACGTCGACAGGGCATAATAAGTTTATACTGCTGTTTGTAACACCAAAAAATATTGGACCTAGACCAACCTTTTAGTGTACTGATTTACTCAGAATCACGTTTTGAATCGATTTAGCGATATCCGTGCGTGCGTCTGTCTCTCTGTCCATGTATTCTTGCGCATACGCAGCAAATCGTATATATATACGGATAGAATGCAGCAACTTTTGTACCAAATTTCAGCAAGTTTAGAGTTTAAAGGTCCCTAAAAATTTTAAGTTTCTTTTCTGGATTTCTGCAAAAATTCTGAACAATTTTATATACGTTACGAATATGAAATACAATTCTTTAAAGTTCATTTACAGAAAGAAGTTTATGGGCAATTCATCAAAGTATTTTTAATTGTTAAATTGTCTCTATTGGTATTTATTATTTATTTTATTATTTATTTATTTTATTATTTATTTATTTTATTATTTATTTATTTTATTATTTATTTATTTTATTTATATCACAAACTTTTTGTGTATGCCATGCCCGGGAATCAAACCGGCAACCTTCTACACAGGCTACGACCATTCATGCGCAATTACTCCCGAACATTTTTTCTACTGATACTCAACTACGCTCACGTGAGTAAATTCAAATTTTACTCACATTCACGCGTGATTCACGTGAATCAAGCAAATTCACGAAATAAAATCTTACCGGAAAAAGTAAAATGCCAACATTAAGAAAAATTTTAAACCTAAAATTGCTATGCATATGTAATTTTGACACTTAACTATTAAACAAAATATTAAAAGCCTAGAAAACAATTTCGGTAAAATTCGATTCACGCAAACTCACTCATGCAAAATTTTAACACTCGCGACCGAATTTTTTCTACTCACACTCCCGTTCACGTGAGAAAATTAAGGTTTTACTCACACTCACGCATGATCAGTGGTGGCTTTCTAAAGAAAACTGATGAAGGGGACCTGGAAAATCTCCGAAGCAATCGTCTTTTCATTCCTGAAAGTGTAGAGGTTTTTGAAAGTATACTCTGAAGTATTTGTCAGGAGAGTATCCTGATGAAGAAAAATAGCAGTTTTTGAAAAAAGTACTTATTATGTTAATTCATAATAAGGAAATTGGCCTCGAACTAAATTAATAAATTTCTAATTAATCAATTAAAAGGGTCGAAAAAACAATTTTTATTTTTTAAATAAAAATTAAAAACCAATATTATTTGTTTACTCTCATTTTACCAGACTTTACCCGGAATTACGTGGAACAAACCCATTTTATAGAATCTGGGCACAGGTTTTAAGTAAAACCCTCTTGAGTTTACATGTAAAAAAATTAGTATGAACTTTACAAATACCATTCCTGTGTTCAACACTAAACTGGTTTTCGGGTCATTTTGGGTATTATAAAAAATTTTCTTTTGATTTATTCTGTTAACACTTACGAATATTTTAATCAAATTTCACCAACGATTGGAGAAAAGAACCGACAATCAAAATATTCAATAAAAAATTCTTTTTAGATATAAAATCCCCTAAGAGTTTGTGAATAAATCCAACAGGGTTGTACCGCCTTTCAGTTTATCACTGAACAGTTTTTTGAACAACAGTCACGGGATAGGGTTTTACGGCACCGATTGCCATTTTTTCATACACATCTAAGTATATATATAATTATACTACACCTGTTCTGTATTATATCACTACTTCAACTGTAACGGTACAAGTTGCTTTTGTCAATTTTATATAATGATACTTTTTCTCCAGGTATATGATATATCCAAGATGAACCAATTAATGTTTTGCCTTCATTTCAATACTCACAAGGTTGAATATTTTGTTGCAATTACCACTTTCTGATATACCGAAATTTTGGTTTGCATCACTTTTGTAGCATGTCCCTTATTCACCTATCACAAATTTGTCACTTTGGATCAATCGCCCCTTCATTTCCCGCAGGGATCATTCAGATAATTCTCTCAGTTAATTAATTGGTTATTTTCCTACACTATATTCATATAAACAAACAAGTTTACGTTTAATTAGACCAAAACTCCGATAAAATTGGATGAAATTATATCAATTCAAATATCTTTTTTATTCCTTTATATACAATTTGATTAATCCAATTTCCCGATAAAATTTTATATAATTTAGTATGATGCCAAATAAAAAAAGATATGCTATCGAATAAATTTTTTTTTACGGGTAGTGAAATTTTGTAAAAAAAAACTGCAGTAAGAACTTTACATTTTTTCAGTAGGTTTGATAAAGGGCTCAAAATTAAGAAATTTTAATAGCAATTAAGTTTTAAAAATATCTGAAAGTAATGTCTGAAAAATCAATTATCAATCTGGAACTAGAAAAAAGGCTAAGGCTGCGTTCACAACTACACTCAAAAAAATAAGTTAGTAGAAAAATTAGTAAAACGTCTTGTATATCAAGTGTACTAGTTTTCAGCAATTTTTTTTTGCAGAATTTCCATTTTCAGCAAAAGTTTTAGTTATATTTTTTTAGCACTAAACTAATTTTATGTTTTACTAATTTATTTTGCTACAAAAATTGTGCTGATAACCGCATTTACAGCGTGGACGACAACCAGATAGACAAGATGTAGATGTCGCAAATAAATTAACTAAAGTAAAATTTCGCTACAAGTTTTTTGAGTGTTTTTCAGTCACTAATATTCAGCAAAAAGTTTAGTGATTTTAGCAAGGATTTTTTTTATTTGCAATCGACTAAGGGTTAGCAAAACTTTTGATGAAGATTACTATTTTTTTGGTAAAAATCAGCTCGCTGATTTTCAGCAAACCTTTTGCTGAAATTACCAACTTTTTTGCAAGCACGCTCCTGACTAAAAATTTGTTGACACAGCAACAATTTTTTCTGACTTTACTGAATTTTTTTTTGAGTGTAGTTCTTAAACATGTGTTTAGCTAAAACACGTATTTAAGCTCTTTATTCTATTACAAAAGTTCTTTATTGTTTTAGGCTGCATTCACACCTAATTCTTAAACACGTGTTTAGCTAAAACACGTATTTTTGCTCTTTATTCTATTACAAAAGTTGTAGTAGAATAAAGAGCTAAGATAGGTGTTTTAGCTAAACACGTGTTTAAGAATTAGGTGTGAATGCAGCCTTAGACTCGTTTTAGCTAAACAATTGCTTAGGGTTTTTAAATACTGCAAAAAAGGCCGTCAAAGTATATATTTTTCAAAAAATGTCAACATTATTCAGTTAAAAATAAATAATTCTATACATATTTGAAAAGCAAAATTTTTTGTCTTTCCAAAAAACGTTCCAAGACTCAAAATCGTTTGAAAAATTGCTAAAGTTCAAATTGTTAAGGAGTGAGATCATAAAAATGTTAACACACCTAAAGTTAAATAAAAAGCAAACCACTGAATTCTAAGACTTCAAACTAAATTATTATTAAATGAAATTTAATATAAAATCAAATAAAAAAAAACCGCATGGAATTCTAACCACAACGAACAATCCACTTTTTCCGGAAACCCTCCCATTATGGTTTGAATTGGTTGTAAAATTAATAAAACCACTAGAAAATTTAGTCCTGATGAATTAAATAAGGCATTTACAGATTTATCTATGGCTGAGCATCAACATCCAGGTAATAACTTTATTGATGACTATCAAATTCGAGATTTCGACCAACAGTTTGAATTCCGCTGTATCAGCAATGTGGAGGTACTATTTAGTTTTAAGTCCCCTATTAAAAAAAATTAATATGGAGCTTTATATGGTAATATATAGCATAATGTGATCCATATACCATTTCATCCGAAAAATGGCCCGATATAATTGTGTCAGTTGGTTATCACATTTTATCTAATTGTATCAGTTTAGATCTTAACTGATTAGATTATATATTAAGCAGATGAAATTTTATCTGATTTTTGACCTGATACAATTTTATGGATTTATATCGCATGGTATTAGTTTAAATCCAAATAGATACATTAATATACAAACTTATATAGTTCTATCTGAATTTTGACCTGATGCAATTATATCTGCTTTAAAATTTTGATACAATTATATAAGGCAAATGTCGGATACAAATATATTTTATTTATATAAAATTGTACCAACTACGATCTAAACAGATACCATTAGATATAAACCGGTAAAATTGTATCAGGTCAAAAATTGGATATAATTTCATCTGAATACTGTATAATTTCATTAGTTGAGATCTAAACTAATACAATTATATAAAAACTGATAAACAACTGATACAATTACATCGGGCCATTTTTCGGATGAAAGAGTATATTTATACAGATATAACTTCATCGCATTTTATACGAATATATGTAACTGTTTTTACTCGGGTCTATAAAATCTAACGCCATTGGATATGATAACATCAACCCTAAATTCATAAAGATCCTACTCCCATATATTTTGCCATTTATTACTTATCTGTTCAATACCATCCTTACGACTAGCATTTTTACGCAAAAGTTATACCAGTGCCAAAAACAAATTCAGAGTTTAGACCTATTGCTATATTGCCCTTCCTCTCTAAAGTTCTTGAAAGAGTTATGCATGACCAGATCAGTGCCTACCTTGACGGGTTCCAGCTATTTACAGATAAACAATCTGGTTTCAGAAAAAAGCACAGCTGCATTACTGCCTTGGTAAATGTAACGGAGGAAATTCGTCGGGAGATTGATATGAATAATATTAGTTTTCTAGTTCTACTTGATTATTCGAAGGCATTCGACACTGCAGATCACAATATTCCCTGCTTGAAACTAAAACAGCTGTTTAGTTTTTCAAACTACTCAACTAAACTCGTTGAATCTTATCTAAATAGTCGAATACAATCTGTTTTCATGGATGATATATATTGTGAACCCCGACTAGTCGCCAGAGGCGTACCGCAAGGCCCAGTACTGGGTCCGCTGCTATTCTCAATGTATGCAAATGACCTACCTCTACATATAGCTCATTGTACAATACACATATATGCTGACGACGTTCAACTTTATCTGAGCAGTTCTATAAAATCCATCAATGAAAACGTAACAAAACTCAACGATGATTTAAATAATATTTACAACTGGGCCTCTGCAAATGGACTCTGCTTGAACCCCCACAAATCCAAATGTCTCGTCATACACAAGAAGTCATTACGTCGTAATTTAAATTTTGATATAATGCTAAATAATCAGAAAATTGAAATTGTGTCTTCTTCAAGGAACCTGGGTGTAACATTTAACAATACACTGAGCTGGAATGATCATGTAAACAGTGCAATAGGAAAAACGTATGGCATGCTTCGAACACTGTGGGCAACTCAATATTGTACGCCGTTGAATATAAGAATAACACTTGCTAAAACATATCTAATGCCAGTTCTGTTATATGGATGTGAGCTTTTTGCTCAATGCGATTCTGCTAGCACTAGAAGAATGAACGTGGTCTACAACAATATCTTAAGGTATGTGTTTGGTCTTCGTAAACGTGATTCAACTTTGCTTCACTCGAAACGACTTTATGGACTTTCTTTTGAAAACATTTTGAAAACCAGAGTTCTAATTTTTCTGCACAAAATAATATATTTGAAAGAACCAAAATACCTGTTTGACCACCTAACCTTTGCAAGATCGGAACGAGGTAAAAAGTTGATACCAATCCGATATCGTAGCCTAATCTCGAAATGGCAGTTTTACTATTTTGCTGTACATCTCTGGAACTTTCTTCCAAATCGCATTCAGACCATTAGCAACGCAACACTTTTCAAAAAGGAATTAGCTAAACTTTTTTCATAATTCAAATTTTTATTGTATTTTTTTCTTCCAAATTTTATCTGATATTTCATTATAATTTTATTATATAAATTCAATATGTGTTTTTTATTATTTTAATTATTGTCATTTTTATTTTTAATTTAATTTTAATTTATTATTTAATATGTTTATCTATTTATTTAATCACTTTGTAAACTATCTTCTACTGATTCCCATGCTATAATTAAAAAGACGTAAGTCTTGTTGCATGGGAAGAGCGAATAAAGAAACTAAACTAAAACTATGGTAGTTTCTGTCACTTTTTAGAGCAGGTGGTCCATCTACATTTGAAATCTTACATGTCCTGGGAGACCTTTTTTGTGCCCTTTAATTCTCTTTTAACAAGAGCCCAATATCTCTCCACTGGCCTAAGCTCCGGGCAGTTTGATGGATTTGCCTATCTTGGTACAAAAACCACATCATTTTCATTATACCACTCCAGCGCTTTCTTGCTGTAGTGACAAGATGCTAAATCGGGCCAAAAGTAAGTGGATACATTGTGCTGACTAAAAATGGAAGAAGTCTCTTCTGCAAACACTTCTTGATATAAATTTCGCTGTTTATAGAGCCAGATGTCACAAATGACTGGCTTCTTTGGCCGCAGCTACATATGGCTTGCCATACTAGGAATTTTTTAGGGAATTTCGTTTGCTTTTTCGACCTAAAACTTTCCGCAACATTTCTTCGAACATCGGAAACATAAAATTCTTTACCAGGGAGCTGCGAAAAATCAGCCAGGACATAAGTTTCGTCGTCCATTACACAACAGTTATATTTTTGTATAAAACTTGATTTCAATTTTCGAGCTCTGGTTTTGGCCTCCAAATTTTTAAAAGCGTTTCTATCGGGAACTTTTTGAACTTTGTAGGACTTTAGTCCTGCCTTACGTTTCACTTTACGTACAAAAAAGTCCGAGCATTGGGCTAACCGAGCTGTTTTTCTGCCAGATGTGTTAGGAGCTCTCTTAAGGATGCTTTTAACTTTATATCCTTTACCAATGTTACGATAAGCAGTCGTTGTTCCTGTTCCCGGCTTCCTTTCAATTGTTAGGTGTTCCAGATACCTTTTTACCACATTACCGTTATTTTTGTTCAGATTTAAGATCAAATTTGACTAATTCCAAATAGAATTCGCAATTAATTTCACATGAAATTCTCCAAATTTCATTCGGAAAGATATGGTGGAGTTCTTTTTTAGGTCTTTGCAAAGGATCGTATTGAACTTATTCCAGTCTATCTTTCGGTAATCCTGAGTATACATGTTGATATCGTAGAGTATATATTTATGTTCCTGAAATTATTTCTATTGAAATACTCAATTTTTGATTGCCTGCGAGTAATTGACTAGCGTTAGATCCTGCACTTCCTCCCAACCTGCAAAGTGTTTTAACTTTAAAATACGGTATGTTGGTGTAGCGTCAAAGCAAAATTGGCCAGTAATTCTTTTTGTTAATAACGACATCTGACTCCCACAGCTATACCAAAACCGATATGAAAATTTAATTATACAAAGTTTTCCAAATGTTGATCACGAACCCCTGAGCGTCCCTAATCGCATCCTAGGAGGTCTGCGAAACATTCCGAAAAAATAATTAAAAAATAAGAATTTTTTAAATATTAGAAGTTTTTAGTTAAAATTTATAACTGAAGTATAAAAAATCAGCTTCTAATAAATGAAGTGAATATAAAAATAATGAAAATAATTTCAAAACTTTTCAGGAAATATTAACTTTTTGTATTGTTAAAAAGTAATCTCTGAGTTAAATCCTTGTAATCATCTCAATCAAATTTTGAGGACTTTTCAGACTCCGGCGACGTTTTTCGTAAAATTTTTAAAGTTTAATTTAATGAAATCCGCGATTTAAATCGTCATATGTATATCGGAAAATGGATTCTTTAAAATTTCTGAAAAAATATATGCGGTGTGGAAAGTTTTGTTTACTTTTTATATTGAAATTTTGCAGCTGTAGTAAAAGTAGTAACTTGTAGTAAGTAAACGAGCTCGCTTATGTTGTTCCTCATTACTTTATTTTTGCCTTTACGAAATCTTATACTGGCACTCTTATTGGGTCTTTTTTCATACAAATGCTGAAAAATCGAACTGTTTTTTTTATTTAATACTATACTATAACTCAGGAACCAAAAGGAGTACCAAACTGATATTTGACAGTGTCATTGATAAAAAACTAGGAACTAATACAAAAATATTAAAAGGCTACGATAAAGTATCCCGAACCGCGTATTAAGATAAAATGGCTTTAGACCTTTGATAACGATAAATGGTTAAAGTTCATTTCAAAATAGTAACTTTTCACGTGACTCAATCATGGCCTCAATTATAAAAGGATAGAAAAAATTAATTAATTGTAGAAAAATTCTCAAAAATTAAAATTTTTTTTAATAAATCAGAAATTATCAAATTAAAAAATGAGTTGCAGACCAACTTCAGGCACGCTTTCAGAAGCTTTAAAGTGATATATCAACCAGTCACATAGCTAAAATAATACAAAAGTTAGACCCAAATATGTACGGAAAGTCTATAGCAAATTTGATAATTTTCCCCAAATTGAACACCAATTTTAGCTATACAAAGTATTCCAAGTTATAGCAAGTTTCATACAATTCAAATAGAGTGCGGAAATTTCAATTGTTGATTTTATATGTTATTTAGGCATTACTAACCCATCCTTGTTGGATGTCAAATACGTATCAAATATTAAAGTTTTTGATGAAAAATATAACTTAGAATTTTCCGTTGGGCTTTATATTGTCTTTTATACCTAAAGCGTCGCTCATAAAATCGTTAACCTTGCGCTGCGGAGTCCAAAAACGTCCAACAAGTAGTGTATCAAAAGGGGTTAAAAAATATTTTTTGTGAAAATTAAAAAAAAAAAATTTGTTTTCCAAAATTGTATTAATTTTATATATTTATAATATATATTATATATGAAATGATATCTAATTAGACAAAGTTTAATTGCACTATAAAAATTAAGAAACAACTTAGAAATTGTGGATCTGGTTTTGAATTTTGCACTTTGACGTATACATAATTGAAATTAACATTTATTTTTCAAATATTTGACAACAGGTTTTTAACAGGTTTTCAGGAGGGCGAAAAAACTGGTTTATATTATCCTTTTAATATATTTCATTGACATCATATGCCTTAATAATGATTGTAATAAATAAGGTCGTGAATCATTAGGGCATATGATGTCAATAAAATATCTTAAAAGGATAATATAAATCAGTTTTTTCGCTCTCCTGAAAACCAGTTAAAACCAAAAACATAGCACTTCTTGCAGGCAAGCCGACGATATTAGTTAATATCAGACCCATGTTCGAGATTTACTAATATATTCGAGATTAATATAATATTTGATCAAAAACAATTTTTTTTATGCTTTACTCAATTTTTTCATTAAATTAATATTTTCTGAGCTTTTTTACTTCTAAAAGTTTTTTTTTTTATTTAAAAAATCCAATTTAAAAAAATTAACATTTAAAATCATGGCCCGGCTCGTAATGGGTTAATAAGTCTAGGCATGTTGCATATCATTGGAAAGGTATTTCAAGTACCTCTCCAACGATATATATATATATATATTTTGTTCTGGTTCGATAAGTTTTGAGTGGTATTTCTCCACTCAAAGTCCAAAGAAAATTCCCATATTTGATAAAAAAAATTATCTAGTCTTTAAAGAATAACAGATTTATACATTAACGTCTTTAATAGTTACTCATTATCAGCAGTAGCCCTCGGCTGACAGTCAGGCATGTGATGAATATCGAAAACGAAAACGATCTGATTTTCAATGGTAAATATTTTAGGATCTGTACAATACCAATTTATATTTCATTTGATATAACTTTGTATCCTTGTAAATACAATTATATCCAATATGATACAATTTAATATAACCATTTTTCGGATGAAATTATGTCCAGTTACATACTGCAAATATATCCATTCACATATAATTTTATATACACTTTTTTACTCGGGAAAATACTATTTATTAAAAAATTATTTTAAAGAAATAAATAAGGAAAAAAATATTTTTTTCGTTGTGGAATTAAAGGTCGAAAGAACTATTTTTATTTTTAAATTTAAAAAGAAAAATTAGTCAAACTTATGTTGAAATAAATACGGTTTAAGCAGGCGGTTTTCATCGCCTCTTTCGAACATTAAGAGTTTGTATCGAAAAATGTTAGCCTTTTTAGCCGTGTGTAATTCTTATGGCTGAATTTTTCGATACAAATTAAGAAGAGAGTGATTTAACAGAGGTAGGGAGAGTTGGGTAGTCTTTTAATTATTTAGTCGTTGGTTTAAGTTAAGTTATTTTTTCCGTGAAAAAAAAAAAATAATTGTGAAAGTTAATTTTTATATTTTATAAGAAAGACACACATTTTATAAGAGAGACCAAATTTTTGTAATGTGGAGTTAATCTGAAAATTTATTTTGTCAGCTATTTCCAAGTTTATTAGGAAAAAATTTGTCTAAACAACTTTTTGTCGTTTTGAATTTTGGTCTTTATTGAAATAAAATTAACCACATTTTAAAAGAAGGATTTCTGTTACAAGCTGCGTTATTCTAAGTTTAAAGAAAATCTGCGTCCTAAAAACGGCCTAAATCGCATTTAATCCTTATTTAATACATCTTTCCATCAATAAAATTTTTCTGTATTGCGTCAACATATGAAATATCGTCCAATACCCACTTTTTTAGCCAAACTTTTCTGTAGGGCATTAGTATTTAATATGAATAAAAATAAGTGATCTCAACAATATATACTAAAATTTTATTTGAAAATTTTCATAAAATTATTTTTCGGATCAAATTGTATCAGGTTAGATAACATACTCATCTCGCTTGATATAATTATATATTCCAATATTCGGATCAAATTAGATATGAACATATATATGGGTTTATATATGGTGATATATGATTATATAACATCTTTTTTAGTCGGAATGTCAATTATTTTATATTAACCCTTAAATGCATGATTTCTTCATTTTTAACATTTTTTTATGTGTGATTCCTAAAGTCGTGTACATTTCAAGAAAATATGTACCAAAAAAAATTTATTAAAAAAAATGTGTTTTTATTGAAAAATATGTTTTCCAAATAACTACGAGGGCGACCGCAAAAGTAACTGGCCTAACATTAAAAGAACCGTTTTTTTGGAATTATTATTATTTATTTTTCAACATAATCTCCTTCCAACTCAATACACTTCATCAAACGTTTTTCAAGTTTTTTAATTCCATCCGAAAAATAAGATTTTTCAAGACCTTAAAAATATGCCTCAGTTTCAGCAATAACCTCGCTATTGGACGAACATTTTTTTGCCACCGAGAAATTTTTTTAAATTTGGAAACAAGAAATAATCAGAAGGAGCTAAATCTGGACTATATTGTGGATGCGGAGCAATTTCAAATCGTAATTTTTGTTGAGTTAAAAATGCAGTGTGTGAAAGAGCATTATCTTGATGAAAAAGAACTTTTTTTTTTTTCTAAATGCGGTCGTTTTATCTTGATTTCTACACTCAACCGATCCAATAATGCACAATAATATTCACTATTTACAGTTTTTCCTTTCTCAAGATAATCAATAAATATTATACCCCTTGCATCCCAAAATACTGTGGCCATCACTTTTCTTGCTGACTTAACAGTTTTCGCCTTCTTGGGACCACTTTTACCAGCTTCTATCCATTGTTTTGACTGTTCTTTGCATTCTGGGATGTAGTGATGGATCAATGTTTCATCAACAGTTATGAATCGGCGCAAGAACTCTATTGGATTACGCTGATAAATCGCTAAAAGCTCCTCGGAATTGGTCCAACGGACGATTTTTTGGGGCAAAGTCAACAAACGCGGCACCCATCTTGCAGATAGCTTTTTCATGTGGAGTTCATCATGTAAAATACTCCAAACTTGTTTTTCGCGTATTTTAACAATATCAGCAAGTTCTCTGAGCTTTATTCGTCTATCTTTAGTCACTTCATTAAATATTTTTCTAATGTTTTCAATAGTAGTAGCAGTTTTCGGTCTTCCAGAGCGTTGTTCATCTTCCGTACTTGAACGACCCATTTTAAATTGTTGAACCCAGGATTTCACGGTGGAGTATGATGGTGCATTATCACCATGAACAGAATCCAATTCATCTTTGATTAATTGTGGCGTATAACCTTTCATATAAAAGTGTTTAATTACCGCACGAAACTCTTTATTTTCCATTTTTCAAAAATTACAAAACTTGTTTACTTCAATCACCTGTAACAAAGAAAATAATCGTTAAATATTTCGGAAATTTTGACAGATGGCTTATAAAAGATTGCTTTAAAAAAAAAAAAAGTTGCTAGTAAAACAGAAAATGTGCCAGGCCAGTTAATTTTGCGGTCGCCCTCGTACATTGTGATTATTTTAACGTGTATGAAACAAAAATAATAAAATTATAAACTATAAAGTATACGGTTATTGTCGCCAAAATTAATTTTATTGCGAGAATACCACAAACAGTTAAACAAACATTTTCGAATATTACACTTTTTGTTAAAAAAACGCGTGTTTTCGATTTCAGAAATATACAGAGCAAAACCAAAATTTTTCTCTAACTGTTTAAAAAATCTGTGCTAAACTATAAGAACACTGTGTAGGGTAGAGGGGGGATCCTTCGCCACTTTTTTTTCAAAGCACTGTGATTTGCTAACCCCTAATTATTTATCAAAAATTACTTTCAAATTGAAGATCTACATATCTTGGCTTTAATTTCAATGATTTTTATTCTAATTATTTGCATATTTTCTATTACTTTTTTTATGATTTCCAAAGTAACCCAAATCGGCGTAACTGCCCCAAACCTGGGGGATATTCGCCAAAAGAGCTATATACAATTTCAACAAAAAAATATTGTTAATACGGCAAATTCAATGTTTTAATGACTGAAATAAATAATTTAGAATAAGTTCTTTAAGGTATATTATTCTTTTTAATCATTTAAATCTCCACTACATTAAAAAAAATAATTTAAAAACTTATATCAAGTTAAGGTCGCTTTGGGCAACTCAATACTTTACTCCGCTGAAGATTAAAATACTCCTTGCCAAGTCATACCTGATTCCTGGGTTAATATACGGATGTGAAGTATTTGCAAGTTGTGATGATACTAGCAAACGTAAGTTAAATGTCTTATACAATAATGTTCTTCGATACGTTTATGGATTGCGAAAGTTTGATCATATTTCTGAAGTTGCCAATAACTTATATGGTGTATCTTTTGAAAATCTCCTTAAGATACGAGTACTTGTATGTCTACATAAATTAATATATACTGAAACACCACAATATCTTTCCGACAAAATACGATTTGCCAGATCACGAAGAGGAAGGAAAATTATTGTCCCTTTACACCACTATCTTGTATCTGAATGGAATTTCTTTGTATATGCAGTACGTCTTTGGAATTTACTTCCACATACCCAACAACTCAATAGCAACGCAAATAGTTTTAAAAAATTCCTATTTGCATTTTTTGCCTAAATGTACACATATTATTTCGTTTAAATATGTTAACTTTTATTTTTTATTTTTCATTAAACTCATTGTTTGTATTAGTATGTACTTAATAATTTTGTAAACTGTCCTTTAAGAATATTGGATTCCTGTACTATAATTATAAGATTCACACTTGTTGTACAGGAAATGGAAAATAAATAAATAAATAAAATAAAAAAAAACTATACTATAATGATTCTTCAAAATTACAAAAAACTGAGTAATTAATATAAATTTAAGAATAAACGCGATTGTACTAATTTACTATTGAACATATTTTAAACATATAGAAAAGTCTTATAGAGCATTTTAGGCAGGGAAGCACCAACTGTTCGTAGCTCCAGGGGCCATCTGGTGATTGTGCCCCAGACGCAGGCACTAACATAAAATTAATATTTTTTCACACTTTTTAAGCATTCATTAAAATCAAATTATTATTTTCTGAAAGCTTAGGATCATAGGTCTCACATAATGAAAAAGTATTTTTTTATCACACGATTTGAGGAAGTTATTACAAAATGTAGTGGCTTTCAATTATTTTTTTGGCACCCCAAAAAACACAAAAACACGGGTATCTGCGACCACATGTGATATAAATTCGTCAAAGTGGATGTCAAGGAAAGGCAATTGAAAAATGCACAAAATATATTTTTTACAAATTTTTATCTCCCTTAACATCAGAGAAAAATGGGATTAGTGTATGTGCCCCACTGGCGAAGGATCCCCCCTCTACCCTACAGTTTTGTGCATCAAGTGGGGTTTTTTTTTATTAAAAAACTGGTATGTTGCCAAATGGCTACACCATGCATTTAAGGGTTAAAGCTCCATTTTATGCTTTTTTATAAGACTTTAACAGGGTAGACTTAAAAACTTATGTTTATAAAAATTTAGGATCAGTTTTAAAAACGAATTTTTTCTAAGTTGGAATTTTTTTTTTAAATTTATGACAAAAAGCGTTCTTAGCTCTGACTACAAAACTGGTTCTTTTATTTCTTTTCAAATAAATTTATTTTACTCTTGATGTTTCAGGAAATGATGAAGTAGAAAATTTGTTTTAAAAAAAAAATTTTTTTTTTTTCTTATTTATTTATTTGCAATCTATCAAGTGATAATAAGCAAATTTGCTATAAAATCAGGTACATATACAATAGCATATAGTATATTTAGGGTTTATGTCCCGGAAATTCCCGGGAATCCCGCCCTTTTTCCAATCCCGGGAATTTCATGCGGGATTTCCCGGGATTTTTTGTATTCTTTTATAGAAGTTCTAGCTAGTATATATTGCAATTATGGAAGCTTTATTTAAATTTAAAGCATTAAACACATAGACGACTGCAGCTACACGACTACAGCCTGTCAAAAATAAAATACACACGTTTATATGAAAACGATTATTTTGACACCAACACAGCTACACGGCTACACGACTACTTTTGCCGCTGTAGTCAACTTAGGATAATTTCTATTTTTGTTGGCTACAAAACAAAAATAGTGTTGACAATATAACAAAATATGTAAAACAGGACAATTTTTCCCGCTAGAGGCGAAATAAAATCGCTAGTTCTGACTAGAAAATCACCGTTTTGGGAACACTGAAGAAACAGCTGTTTATATTTTACAATTGTTTGAAGGTTTCATTAATTTATATTTGGAAATAACTTTATTGTGATGTTTTGTAAAAAAAAATGGATCTTACAAAATTAACAAAATATTCCTCAGCTATTATTTTAGAAGCACAAACCAAAAACGATTAATATTTATCAAAATGTCAAATATTTAGGATTATCTGTTTACATGTTGCTGTCGTTTTCAAAAAAATTAAGTAGCTGACTACACGACTACAATTGCAGCCAGCAGCATTTGTAGTCGTGTAGTCGTGTAGCTGCAGTCGTCTATGTGTTTAATGCATAAAGCATTAATTTTTTTGAAATCAATTTAAATAAAAATATTTAAAATAAAAAATACGATTTAAAATTTAATAAACTGAATTAGTACAATATAAAAAAAATATTATTTAGGCCAAATTTTTTTTGAATGTCAGCTGAATTTGGTTTAGATACCAATAAAAATTTCAGAAATATGTGAGTAGACCGTACTTCAGAAATTTTTTTTTTTCATTTGTTCAAATAAAGCAATTTATACAACATTTCAGCAAATATCTCCAAAAAGCCTGTGCATAAAAAATTAAAAAAAATAGTAATATTTTCGTATTTTCAGCTGATATAAGTAATTTGAGTGTTTTTTACTTCAAATAATTTCATTTAAATTTTAATTGCTACTCCTTTATTTTAATTGTATTTTTTAAAAATTATTTATTTTTTAAATAATGCATCAGGTGCTTTTTTCAAATTATTTTGGATTTTTTTATATGTTAATTTAAAATGCAACTATGAAAATTAAATAACCAAGCAAACAAAGATGATCATTAATGACTCAGAAATTAGCTCCAAAAACATGAAAATTTTTCCACTTTTTCCTATGAAAGTGGTCCGTCCAAAAGAGCCCCCTGTGTACTCAGAAATGACTCAGAAAAAAGAACATATAAAATCCAAATTTTCCTCATAATTTTAAAAAATTTTGGAATCTTCTTTGAGTCCGAAAAATGAACCCTCATTTTGAGACAGCTTTTTAGACCCTTTTGGGCTGTTTTCTGAGGGTTCATATTTTCTACCAAAAAAAAAAGAGTGTTTTCAAAAAAAAAAAACAATAATCATTTTTATGAGCCATTTAAGAATCTTATTTATGAGCGCTCCGAAATTGCTGGCTGACAATTTATTTTTAAAAATTTCTAATCAAAAAATACCAATTAAAGTTAAAAAATTATTTAATAATATTTTATTTTCTATTTTTATAAAAAGATTTAAGCCAATTTACCTAAAAATTTGTGTGAAAAATACTCCCTTTTAAACTTTTTTATAAAAATAATTCTAGACGAATTCTTCTGAAAATCTCCTTAGAAACAAAATATCTAGAAATAGAAATTTTTGTATTCCATACTTAAGAAATGTTTAAGTAATAAATCGATCTTGGTTCTGACTATAAAACTGGTCCGACACAAGTTTGCACCCATGAACAATTCCAATATGTCATAAAAGAAGAGATGAAAATAAAATACCCGTGTCTTTCACTTTGTCTTTATTAATTCGTTTAACCATTTAAAACGCGAATTAATATAAAGTTATTTCTAAGAGTTTTTTAAAATTAAGACAGCCTTTCATATAAATATTTATATTACCTCAATATTAATTCGCGATTTAAACTGTTAGACGAATTGATCTAGAAAAATTTTATATTTAGCCCTGCTTTCAGAATATTTTAAGGTCTGATTACTGAATGTTCAGTTAGCTACTAACTGGGTCCTTAACTGACACATTTGTTGTTGTTTCTCATATAAAATTTGAATTTAACTGTCGGCTAAATTTTACCTGAACATTCAGTAATCGGCCCTAAGTAGATTTTCTCATAGGTACAACCAAAAAATTAACTTTGTCGGACGGTGTTGTATTAGAAATCGAGTTTTTCCAATACAACATATGTCGGATTTATTTATTTTCGAATGAGCGGGAATTCCCGGGATCCCGGGAAATTCAGAAAAAAATCCCTCTGTCCCGGGAAATGAAAAAGTCCGGGAAAAGAAAAACCCTAAGTATATTACATCATTATGTAATATCGCTAATTTTTAAAAAAATATTATTAATAATATATAATAATTGAGATCTTAAAAAGTTTAGAGAGTGATACATATTTGCAAACTTATTTTCTAAATGGGAGATCTAATACATGCAGTCTCTTTAATCTTTTTGTTTCATAACTGTCATCTAATAAAGAAATTGCTAATATGTTGGGGTGATCACTTAATCTATGTAAATACTTTTCCGAAAATCTTTTAATTTCATCCTTTACTTTAGCCGTGTCGAGATCATAGTGGATTATATTATTTGTGACAAACCATGGTGAGCCTAAAATTGTCGGAAGTGCTTTAGATTGAAATCTTTGCAAAATTTCAATGTTAGAATTGCTTGCTGTTCCCCAGAGGTGTATGCCATATATCCAAATTGGTTTTAGAACAGCTTTATATATCCTTAATTTATTTTCTATGCTTAACTGAGATTTAGGGCGGAGCAGCCAGTATAACTTTTTGAATTTGTTATTAAGTTGACTACGTTTTATACTAATATGATCTTTCCAAGTCAGTCTTCGATCCATGTGCATGCCGAGATACTTAACACATTGTTTATGGGGTATAGTTTAATTATTTATCTTTACAGCTTTACAATCGCCTTTTATCAATGTAAATGTAATATGATTTGATTTGTTTGAATTCACCTTGATATTCCATCTAACAAGCCAGTTCTGTAGATTATTAAGTTGATTTTGTACTAAAAACTGCTTCTTGGGGCGAATTACTAGCTGCCAATATCGCTGTATCGTCTGCGAATGTGGCCACTAAAACATTATTAGAATTTGGTAGATCGGATGTAAAAATCTTATACAGAACACGCCCTAAGACGCTGCCTTGTGGAACTCCAGAGTGTATCTGAAAAAAATCTGAGTAGTCATTGTTATGCTTAATATAAAAGAATCGATCAGATAAGTATGATTTTAAAAGCAGATAATACGATGTTGGTAAAAATTTCTTTAACTTGTACAATAACCTCGCATGCCACATACGATCGAAAGCTTGTTGAACATCCCAAAATACTGCAGAGCATTATTTTTTGTTCTCCAAGGCTTCCGTTATATATTGTACAATTCTATGGCATTGTTCAGGCGTGCCATGCTTGTGGCGAAAGCCGAACTGGTGCTCAGGTATTATGTTAAACTCTTCCACCAAGGGCGCCATTCTACGAATAAATATTCTTTCGAATATTTTTGAGAATGTCGCCAACAAGCTTATAGGTCTGTATGACGAAATGCAATTTTCCGGTTTATTTGGCTTCGGTATCATTATAATCATTGCACACTTCCATTGAGATGGAAAGTGACTCAATCTTATTATAGCGTTAAATATGTATGTTAGGTATAGTAAACCTTTTTTTGGGATGTGCTTTAAAAGTTGAGCATTGATTTGGTCATATCCTGGTGTTTTTTTTAGATTGAGGTGATTAATTTCTTCAACTATTTCTGACGGTTTAATGTGTTTAATCGGAAGATCCATAGGACAGGGTGAGTTAAGGAAATCGAGTATATTTCTTTCATCTGAAGAGCCAGAATTAAAATTAAATGGCCTGAATACTTTTTCTAAATATAAAGCAAATGCTGATGCCTTGTCTTGATCAGATTTTAGCTACTTATTATCTTCATCCTTAATGGGAGGATCTCTTTTCTGTGGTCGTTTTATATACTTTATTGCTTTCCATAGGTTGTGATCATTTTTGTCTGATGGATTTAAGTTTTGCAGATGATTTTTTATTTTATTATTTTTAGCTTGTTGTAGAAGTTGAGTCAATTCTTTAGTAATTCTATTAAGATTTCTCTTATCGTGTGGATGATGAATTGCTTGTCATAGTTTGCGTAGTTTTCTTTTTTTTTTTTTTGACATTAGAGATTTGATTTCGGATGATAGAATAAATTTATTGGAATTTGTAGCATTTCTGTTTTGCGGCGTAGAAAGATAGAATGCTTCGTGAAGCAGATTTGTAAAATACTCAATACCTTCGTCGATCTCATCACCTGTTTTCAGAGAAATTTTTAAATTTATATTCTTTTCTATCCAGTATATAAACGAATCAATATCAGTTTTATTAGAAAATAAGTGGCCTGTGTTATAACAGAGTGTGGTACTGTATATTAAAAATACTGGCGAATGGTCAGAACTGAGATCAAAACATTCAAGAACATCCAGGTGGTGCCTTGGAATGCCATTATATACAAAAAAATCCAAAAGATCTGGGATCTTATTAGGATCTGATGGCCAGTAAGTAGGGCTTCCCGTTGAAATTACGGAAAAATTTTTATCTCGAACACATTTATATAGTTCATTCCACTTTGGGTTGTGTGTACGTGATCCCCACCAAGGATGTTTAGAATTAAAATCCCCACCTACTATAAATCTCGATCCTAGTTTGTCAAAGAAGCATATAAAATCTTCTTGTTTAAGATTGAATCTTGGAGGAAAATAAACGGCTCCAATTGTTAATGGGTTATTTTCACTAATAACAGAAATTATAGTGGACTGCATACGTTGCTCTTGAATTTCATCTAAAAGATATTTTTGATTTTAAAAGAATAGCAGTTCCCCCGTGTGCCCCATCATCAGGATGATTGGTATTGACTAAATTGTATCCATTTATATTAAAATATGTTTTGCTCGTAAAATGTGTCTCTGAAACCAATAATATGTGAATTTTGTTAATGTTGAGAAAAGCTTCTACTTCTTGTCTATGATTAGACAAACCATTGGCGTTCCATATTGCTATTCTGAGGTCTATTTGCATAATTTGGTAACTAAAAGAGTAATCATATTTATAAGATTGTTTGTTTGCTCTATTTGGGTTTGTATTAATGACTCTAATCTAGCAAAAGATTGTTGTTGTAATTGTTATTGCCTAGAAATTGACTCGCCTGAGGATAATCATTTACATTCATAGAATCTTGTTGGTTATTATTTGATGTAATATTACGGGGATATGAGAAATTGTCTCGTTTATTTTTAATAATCTTTTGATAGACTCTGCAGCCGCGGTAGTTTGCTGGATGGGCCTGGTTACAGTTTAAACAACGAGATGGGCTTTCTCTGTCTTTTTGACATTCAGCAGTGGGATGTTCATTACCAAGTTTGACGCATTTAAAAGTTTTAGAGCAATATGCTTTTGTATGGCCAAATTGTTGGCAGCGGTAACACTGCACCAACTCTTTAACTTTACGTGGTGGTTCAATTTTAACTGCGGCACAATTTAGATGTCTAATATTGTAAATTGACTTATTATCTTCACTTGGTTCAAGATCAAGAAAAAATAAAGGTAATGGTTCTTTTGTTACCCTACTACGTATGTTCATGAAATTTCTTACTTTATGACCGTCTAATTCAATAGCTTCTTTTATTTCATCTATTGGTGTTGAATAGTGTACATTTTTTATTACTACTCTAAATTCTCTTTCAGTTTTTAATTGATAAGTATGAAATTTTATTTGTTTTTTGTTGCAGAGACTGATAACATTCTTGTATGACTCCACTGTTTTAATCATCAATTTAACTTGTTTGTCCTTAAGAGCTTTATATGTAAATTGATTTAGAGGTATTACTTTCGAAAAGTCTTTGATCATGTTCGATACATTTTCTACATTTGGAATGAATAGTGGTGGGGGTTTTGGCAAATTATTTTTGTTTGATGTCGTATTCTCAAAAGAATCGAAATTGATCTCTTCATCTCCTTCGTTAGTGACATCGCGAAGTGATTCAAACATGTTGTTACTAGTAGATGGAACATTGTCATTAAGAGCTCTCTTCTTATAGCGTTCGTTTGTTGGGGACCTAGAGCATCCACGTTTATTAGGCCTTACAACCTGCCAATCAACTTCACTTTCACTCTCTTCTGTTTCACTTAGTCTGACCATTCTGTTGCTAGGCAGAAGATCATCCAAAGTTGAAAATATACTATGTATTGTTTTTGTTATTTATCTTTGCTAAGTGTATAATATTAAATTTACTTGCATATAATGCAAATCACACGTAAATGATTTGTTTTTTTCCGATACTACTTTGTTAGTACTTAACTCAAAAGGCAGTTGGAACAAAACTCTTGTTTTAAAAATGAAATTTGTTTTTAAAAATCGACGGCGGCGGCTGAGGCAAGAATGACCGGCGGCGGCTGGCTTGTTTCTCTGGTGTGAATGCCGTTTAACCCTCACCTTGAATAATAAAAACGGTTCAGCGGAATGACCTTGTATTTTGCAAAGTAGAATTATTTTGTCTGAACAATCAAAAAAAGCCGTTTTTGAATTTGTACCCTTAAGGCTGAGTTACCCAACCGTAAACGTATCTGTAACGAATCAGCTGTTTCGATACCACACGAAGAAATGTATACGAATGGTTACTAACACGTAAATGTAAGAAATGTATACGAATGGTTACTAACACGTAAATGTAAACGAACTTGCCGGATCATTCTGTTAAAATCAGAATTTTCTATCCGGCATCGAAACAGCTGATTGATTTTAGTCGGAAAAAATATGAAATGAATAAAGAAAATTGATTCAAACAACAAATAAGGAATAAAAATTAACAATTAAATGGAAAAATTTAGAATAAAATATAAAACCACATGAAATAGATGCTAAATAGTAATTTCGTTTACGATAATCTATAAGTGTACTTTTTAGCTACGGCACGGTACAGTTACATCACATTTACGTTTACGGTCCCATAATCCGCCCTTTACTGTATTTGCCTGTGCAGTTATAGTTACGAATCGGTCCCTGTGTATGTGCGCGCATACACATAAGCAGGGACCTGGAATTGCCGCTTATTTTTGTGTGTGGATTTATAGCACGCTCTTATTTTTTCGTTTTATGAAATTCAGTTTGTTCTGGAACACACATAAGTGAAATTTGTTTGCGCATTTATTTGAATTTTGGTTGTGTTTCGAAGTTTTGATAAAAAATGGATAGAGTTTTATGTGAAAGAAGGCAGCGAGATGAACTAGAAATGGATTTTGATTTGGAAAGCGAAGCGGGCGAATCTCCGTGCAATAGTGACGATGATTTTGCATTATCAGACGAGGAGAATGATGAAAGTGAAGTTAGCGTGCATTCGGATGAAGACGACATTGAGCCACTTGAGCAAAATTTAGCAGAAGAAAATACAGCAAATCCTGAAAAATATTTTTCAAAAAATAAGAAAAGTGAATATTCATCGCAACCATTTGAAATAAATCGAAGAAATTCATTTCGACGTGCAGAAAATTTCACTTCAGGTAAAAACCTACCCTCTTTGTTATGGGTTCATGTTCATTATATGTTTCATTTTTGTTATAATTCAGGTCCAAAAGCATTAGCAGCTGCTAATATAGTTGATGTTTCGTCTGCATTTCACATGTTCCTTGGACCGGTTGAGAATATTATTTTGAACATGACGAATTTATATGGTGTGCGAAAGTACAAAGACGAATGGGAAAACATTGATTTGGACACTCTGCACGCATACTTTGGATTGTTGCTGCTTTCTGGTGTGTATCGGTCATACGGTGAATGTGTCACTAAACTGTGGAATGAAGAAACTGGTCGGCCAATATTTAGAGCAACAATGTCTTTGAAAATGTTCAAGCGTATCCATGGTTGCATTCGATTTGATGACCGCGAACAACGTATGGCCAACACTGCATCTACAAGTACTTCTGTTCGTGACTATATACAGTTGTGGCCAAGCATTTAAGTCAATTCAAATTTTCTTCTAATTTTATTGTTGTTGCCTTTATTTTTAAAGATCAAAATAGTGGCTAAATTCGCCACGAAAGGCAAGGAGATGGTTCAGAAAATTGTACAGAATTTCAACGTAATGTTTGTTTTTTCATTTTGTCACTTGTTTTAAGTGGGCATAGCTTTTAACGAAAAATTAGCGATATAAACCTCTTATCAAATTACATAGTTAAATTTAAGCAGTCCGATCAGTACTGCATACACACTGTATATTTTTGGAAATCCTATAAAATTTCTCTAAGCCTTGCATTATTTTTATCTACAAATAGTCGCCAGACTTAAAAGTGCAGCACTTTAAACGTGACCAAATTTTTCTTTGTTTTTAGCGATTTTTAATAAAGTTAACAGCACTGAAATTTTTAAGTGAATATTTTTAAGCTTTTCTTACCACAATATAGCAAATCAGTCAAGATTTTTTTTACGTTATAGTAAAAAGCATTTCATGTTTAAATTTCAGTGTTGTTAACTTTCTTTTAAAATCGCTAAAAACAAATAAAAATTTGGTCATGTTTAAAGTGCTGCAATTTTAAGTCTGGTGACTATTTGTAGATAAAGATAACGCAAGACTTAAGGAAATTTTATAGAATTTCCAAAAATATACAGTTTGTATGGAACCGATCAGTACTGCCTAAATTTTACTATGTAATTTGATAAGAGGTTTATATCGCTAATTTTTCGTTAAAAGCCACGCCCACTTAAAACAAGTGACAAAATGAAAAAACAAACATTACGTTAAAATTCTGTACAATTTTCTGAACCATCTCCTTGCCTTTCGTGGCGAATTTAGCCACTATTTTGATCTTTAAAAATAAAGGCAACAACAATAAAATTAGAAGAAAACTTGAATTGACTTAAATGCTTGGCCACAACTGTACATATGTAATATTCTAATTTTAAAATGTATTAATATGATAGTAAACAATATAATAAACATAAAAAATCACAAAACATAAATGGTTGTTAATTGTTTTTAGCTTTTTTACAATTAAAAATATGCCATTGTATGCGCGCGCATACAATGGGACCGATTAGATGTATTTCTCAGAAAAATCATGTTGCTTTTTTAAATGCCTCTACAGAACATTAAAAGTGGTCCAGCAGATTGAGTATATTTTTTTCTTATTTCATGTGTAACAGATCAATTTAAAAATCCAAGCTGGACTAATGCTTGCAAGACAAACAAATGGAAAATACTGGACGCCAAATGAACAATCAAAAGAGTTATGTTCGGCGATGTCCACATATTGATATGTGACGATTTCCTGAGGCAAGTCATGTGCAATATGTGTGGAATATGCATTCATATTTGGAGAAAATCAAAGCTCTGCTCTGTGGACAATGGCCAAAAACACAACTTAAGCTACAAACAAGTGGCTTCAGTCTAATAAAATTGGGTTTTAAAATGTCCTATTTAATCTTCAGATCTTGATACCGAAATATAACGCATAGATATTTATAGATCGTCAATTACAGTCAAGATATAGAACAAACGTTTAAAATCCCATATAGGCTAATTATTTTTAGTGGAAAAAAGTTTATCAGGCATATGATGAATATCGAAAACGATCTGATTTTCAATACCAATTATTTTTTATTTCCTAATTTAGATGTCCGGAGTCAAATAAAACGATAAATTATAATTTGAAGCCAATTTGATTTTCGCGAAACTAATTATTCTAGATTGAAAAACTGTTCGTTTTCGATTTTCATCACACCCCTGTATATGGATATTATCAACAATTTTATTGACTCAATATCATGGCGTATAAAGCAGTTCTGAAATAATAATAAATATCCAACAAGATATTGAAGCTTAAAAATTGAGCTTTGTTTTCAACTTCGCTATGATAAAATTTTCCAATGTTTTCCCAAAATCATAAACATGAAGACTTTCAATTCTTTAAATTTATTTATGACGTCTTTTTGTTACAATATTTTGTTTTATATTAATAAACAAAATATGCGGATTATCAGCTTCACAAAAAAGTTTTAAATTTTTCACCCAAAATATTACAACTGACCAGTAAAGTTAAAGAAAATAAATATTAAATGAATGTTTTTTGTCAGATTTAAGATCATACAAGTAAATTACAGAGAATAAAAATTCTCTGTAATTTACTGTAATCTCAATTCTGACAAAAAAAAAAAAACATTCATTTACCCAAATATTAAAAGTTTTTATTGTAGTCACCGACTGTATATGTTTTTATGAAACAAACATTTTTTTTCTTTCATAATAGCTGTTTTATATTATTTTCCATAGAAAAAAACTGTAATTGCAGTTAAAACAACAACTACTGATTACTACACCAACAATTGTCATACAGTAACTGTCATACTTTTTTAAGTGTATACTTATTAAAAAATCATTTTTAATTAAAATTTCTCTTTAATTTACTTGTATAATCTCAAATCTGACAAAAAAAATTCATTTATCTAAATATTTTTAAAAGTTTATATTGTAGTCACCCACTGTGTATATGTTTTAATGAAACAAATATTTGTTTCTTTCATAATAGCTGTTTTGTATTTTTCCATAGAAAAAAACTAATTACAGTTAAAACAAAAACTACTGATTAGTACACAAACAATTGTCATACAGTAACTGTCAAACTTTTTTGAGTGTATACTTATTAAAAAATCATTTTTAGTCTTCATTGTTTATATATTTATTAAAAACATCATTTCATCTTTATTGTTGATACAGTAAATCTCGGTTAATATAAATTCTCGGTTAATACGAATTGTCGGTTAATACGAACTAATTTGAAAGTCCCAATGTTTTGGTATCAATTTTCATATAAAAAACATCTGTTAATACGAACTCGCTTAAGACGAACCTTCGGTTAAACCGAACTGTTTGTAACAGTCCCACACACAAAATTTCATACAATTCCCCATGTTTAAAACGAAATTCTAAAAAAATTAAAAAATTTTCGTTATAAATATTTTTCAATTTGAAAAATCTTAGTGGGATATTTTGTAAAACGCAACGCCTTGCGTTGCGTTGATTTGTGTGTAAATTGTTATTGTTACAAAAACAATTTGTATGGAAAACAACGCAACGCAAGGCGTTGCGTTTTACAAAATAACCCCCTTAAACTTTTAACACAGGTATTTTTCTTAAAAATGTATTAAAAAATTTATTAAGGAATTTATTAAATGGAATGAAATAGTCACATATTTTTTTTATTAAAATTTTTATTTATATTAAAAATTTAAAATATTTTGTGAATATAAAAATATTTTAGACAAACTTGACCTCTATTAATACGAACTTCGCTTAAGACGAACTAATTTTGTTGGTCCCTCGGAGTTCGTCTAAACCGAGTTTTACTGTATATATAAATACAAATACACAAATTATTAGGGGTTTTCATATAAACCCATAAAATCCTTGTAGAACTTGTATGAATACAAACCATAATTTTTATGTATGGAATTTGATATTGAACTCATAAACTTACCAGGTTTACACCGTTTACGAGTAGAATACGAGTTTATATGAAAACCCCTAATGTGTTTAAACAAAACGGTAAAAATTAACACTGAAGATGATTTAACTTATAAAACTGGTTCTAAGACTTTTCCCGCAAATATAATACTTCCTGTAGCTTCATCTTCAATAAAAAAGATAAACGGACGATTAACAGTAAATTCCTCAATAATCGGATTACCACCAAACTTATTGCCAATTTCAAAAACTGTAGCCGCAAATGCTTCGGTGCCCTTTTCATTGACATCAATGCCGGCTTTTTGTATAACATTGGATACTTTCAGTTTACCGGCTACATCTGCTCCTCGATCCAGACCAGGCAGTGAGGCATCATCTGTAAAGATGTCATGTATACCGAGGGATGAGAGTGCGCTTTTAAGATTTTTGTTAAATTCAAATTTGAATTTTGGCAATGTAACTTTAACTTTAGTTTCTTCCATCATAAATTGCATACGTTTGACTTGATCATTTTGTAAGATATGTGTCAATTCTTCCACACCACCTTTAGTTTTGGGTAACAAAATGAACATGGAAAATTTTTTACCCTTGTACGGTAGTCTCAATATTTTGGCATCCATTGAGCTATGATCATAAAAGTAAAAGTATTCAGTTTGTTCCATATATTGCACGCGTACTTGTGCTTCGGACGTCTTAAAAAAGACTCCCTCATATGTTTCATTGAATTGGCGACGCCACATGCCTTTAAAGTAGATAGCATTGGTCAAGAGTAATACACTATTTTGTATATTTTCTTTTGTAACAAGATTTTGCAAATGACCATTAGTGACATTTCTACACCAGGCATTAATGTGATTAGTCGATGCTTGGGCATCTATAAAGTTTAAACGTTCAATAGCCGTATCATAGAATATGGCCAGCATTGCAGCATATCTCTGTTTCGGTTCAATAAACTCATCTGTAAACATCTTTGTTTCTAAATTGAGGGTATTGTAGGGATTTTCCTTCTTTAATGATGTCAACATCTTTTTATAGAATCCACGTAAATTATCTGGTGATTTTATCACCTCCAATGTTTTCATTAATTCTCTTTGTGTTTGTGTGTTATTGCCTGAAGCTTCAGCCAACAGTGCCAAGAGTAGCTTTACTGAAAAAGGTGAAATAATAACATTTGTCTGCTCTTCTTCAAGAACATCTCTTAATAATTCCCAAGAGAAATGGTCATGAGCATCACTGCTAAAGGGTATATAGTCATCAAAATCATCGTAGGCATTGAATCCAGTGGCAAATGATGATATTTGTGGAATAACATTGAAAATTCCTGTTGGGGTAACCGCATTAGTAGTTGTTTCTTTTGTCGGCGATAATGGCGGCAATTGGGGTAGTGGCATTGTCGTTTCTGGCAAGGTCTTTAGTTTTGTTGTTGTTACAAACCCAAATAGTATTGTACAGAAAATAATTAGTTTTTCAATTATCAACATTTTTGTTCGTTTCAGTTAAATTTTATATTCTTTAAATTCAGTCAATGACAGGTTAAAATATTTTCACAGATTTATTTATGTTTGCTTTGACGATCGCATCGACGTCTTATTTGGTCTTTCAATTTTAACGTTTAAATTCTAAATGATTTGATTTTTGGTGAGAATTTGCATTTAAAACCAGTTTTTCGTTAGGAAGTTTGCATGTGTGTTTTATTTCTTTGCTTTTACACTGTAGATATGTGTCTGTATGAAAGATCCCGCTATTTCCCTGAGAACAAATATGAGATGAAGATGTTCGCTTCGTTGTTTTGTTATACCCTACACCACTACGTGGACGGGGGTAATAAGTTTGTGCTGATGTTTCCAACACCAAAAAATATTGGACCTAGACCCACCTTTTAGTATACCGATCGACTCAGAATCAATTTTTGTTTCGATTTGTCTGTCTGTCCATGCATTCTTGTGCGCACTCTACAGGTCGCAAATATTTAATGAAATTTGGTTCACCGACCTATGTCGGCCCAAGGACGAAGCCTATTGATTTTGGTTAAAATCGATCCATATTCTGACTCACATGGCCACAAGGACAAATCCTATTGATTCTAGATAGGATCGGTCCACATTTGGACCTACTGCCCATATGGGCTATATTTCCAATTTTCTCTTTTATTTTATAGAAAATTTTGACACAAGTCCATTTTAACCCATTCGAATTTCGGATCCAAACATTAGTTGGCTTTTAACCAGACTGGTGTAGGATATTATATAGTCGGCATGCCCGACGTTAACTTTTTTACTCGATTTTATTTTATTTTAAAAATATTTATCTCTTTTCATAAGAGTTTAATATTTACATATACATACGTATTTATTAGTTGTTTTCTTAAACCAATGGACCTACACGATATGTTGCTGTGTAATTTTTAACTTTAAAACTAATATTTGATTATTTTGTATTTTAAGTACTACCCAGCAAAATCTTTCATTACCAAATAAGTGGTTATATAATAGAAATTCATAGCTCCGTACAACTTATTTTTTGGTGTCTAAACTCATTATTTTTGTTTGGCGTGGTCGTTTTTATAAGTAGTCACGCTTACCCGCTCGCTTACGAAAAAATGAGAAATAAGTAGTTATGAGATTTTGAATAATAAGTGGTTACACACATGCTTACAAAAAGTTGAATTATAAATGGTTATCCGATTGCTAACTTGATTCTTAAAAATAAGGAGTTAAGCAAATACTATTAGCTTAAGGAAATACATTCAGAAAAATTTAAGTTTTCTCTAGTGTGTAATTTTAGGATTCGTCATAAAAATGTAAACATAAAACATATTTACATATAATAAATAAAAATGTATAAAATTTAACTGTGTAAAAAGTACTTATTTAAACTGTTACGAGTAAGTCATTATTTTATATTTAGAAACAATGAATACAATAGGCCGTTATTAGGAATTTATTATTTTATATTATAAAATAATGCAAAAGGTAATGATATATCATTTTTGGTAATGCAGATAGTAATGAGGTGTCATTACCAATATTTTGCTGGGTACATTAAAACTCGTTTAAGACGAACCCGCATAAGACGAATTCTCGGTTAATATAGTTTGAAAGTCCCAACGTTTTGGCAACAATTTTAATATAAAAATACATGGTTAATATGAACTCGCTTAGTATAGTCCTCGGTTAAAACAGTTTATGATGGTCCCTCGAACAAAATTTTGTTTAATTTTCCATTTTTAATACGAACTTTCCAGAATTTTTGGATTTTTTTAATACGTACATATACATACATTAGAGTTCGTCACAAAAATTTGATTTTCGGATATCATCACTTTTTTTTAAAGTTTTTGCATAGAAAAAAAGAATGGCGCTTTTTTTCTTTTTTATTTCAACTCGTTCCACTGGCGCAAGTCGGCCAAAAACGCTAATTTTAAGACCCTTTTCCACCAGAGCAAAAACAGCTGCATTTATAGGAAATCTGATTTTATCATTCGATTCTACAACAAAATATAATACACAAAACTTTTTTTTTTTGCATTTTAAAAAAAGTGATTTTTTTTATTACATACAATGAAAATGTATTTCCGGCGGGGTACATGGGTACAAAACTTTTGGATAATTTGGATTTTTTTTTAATTCAATTAAAAAAATATTTGAGCTAATTAAAATGCAGCTTTCAATATTCGCTGCCGCTTTATAAATTTATTTTTTAGTAATGACAAAATAATTTGTAAGTTTTGTAATGTTTATTACAAAGATTTTTTTTTACTAAACATATTTGATTACTAAATAACTTTTTAACGGGTTGCGGTATATCAAAAATTTTTGTACCAATATTCTTAGCAGGGAATACATTTTTATTGTTTGTAAAAAAAAGTAACTTTTATGAAATTTTTGAAAAAAAAGTGGATTTTTGGACCACTATCTGCTGTATTCAGAAAACGCAAAAAAAAATGTTTTTTATATTAATTTTTGTTGTCGAATCGAATGGTAAAGTCATATTTCCCAGAAATACCGCCGTTTTTGCTCTGCAGAAAATGGGTCTCAAAATCAGAGTTTTTGGCCGACTTGCTCCAGTGGAAGGAGTTGAAATGAAAAAGAAAAAAAAACTATTCTTTTTTTATATGCAAAAACTTTAAAAAAAGTGATGATATCCGAAAATCAAATAATTTTTTTTTTTTTTTGACGAACCCTAATATACATACATATATGTATATTTTTTTTGTCTTTTGACACATGCAGACATATTTTCCTAAATGTATCGCAAAAAATTTATTTGGGAAACGAAACGATGGAAGAAGCCATTTCATACAACAAAGTTTGGTGGATAATTGAAAAAAAATCGCGAAAAAAGTCGCGGGAAAAAAATTTGCAAAAAGGAAAATTCTTACATCAGTATATTTCTTTGCAAAATGAAAATCGCTGATAAGGGTTTTTAATACAATTTTTTTACCATAAAGTGTTTTTTCGCGTTCCGCCAAAATTTCGCGTTTTTTTAGATGCGATTATGCTAAATATGAAATCTAGAGACTATAATACCCATTTCATACAACAAAGTTTGGTGGATAATTGAAAAAAAATCGCGAAAAAAAAGTCGCGGGAAAAAAATTGAAAAAAGGAAAATTCTTACATCAGTATATTTCTTTGCAAAATGAAAATCGCTGATAAGGGTTTTTAATACAATTTTTTTACCATAAAGTGTTTTTTCGCGTCCCGCCAAAATTTCACGTTTTTTTTTAGATGCGATTATGCTAAATATGAAATCTAGAGACTATAGTACCCATTTCATGCAACAAAGTTTGGTAATAATTTAAAAAAAATCGCGAAAAAAAGTCGCGGGAAAAAATTTGCAAAAACGAAAATTCTTAGGTCAGTATATTTGTTTGCAGAATGCAAATCTCTGATAAGGGTTTTTAATACAATTTTTTTACCATAAATCTAAAATTTTATAAATTAAAAAATAAAAACTGTTTTTCTTAATAAGGAAACTTTTTTTTCTACAAAAAAAACTTTTCTTTTTTTTGTACAAAAACTTTTTTTTTATTTTTTCTTTTTCTTTTTTTGTTTGGGGTTGAAAATAAAAAAATATCATTTGTATAGAAATCATTTGTAATTTTTGTTTTTCTTTTTTTTATAAAGATAAATATATTTTCAATTTTGGATGAATATAAAAAAAAAATAATTTAGAAATTTACTTTATTTTGAACCAAATACTTTTTTATTTCTTGATGAAAACTTAAAAATAAAGTTTTTGGTTTGTAAAATCCGGTGCCTGTTTACAAACTCGTAGTCATAATTAATATTAAGTTCCATTGGTCTTTTCTGACCCCAGGCCACTAAGGGTTAAATTTTTTTTAAACAAATGTAAAGATAATTATAGTCTAACCAAATTTAAGGGATATTTTTCTGAAAACTGTGTAAAATTTGTTGAAAACATTCAAATTTTGTTAAATTTTTACAAAATAAGCAATTTTTGTAACATATCCTGGAAATCAGTCGCTCCAAACACAAACTCGAATTATCATTTTTCCAATTTAGTTTTTTTCTTTAATATCAACTATTATTATGTGGTACAAATAGCAATCGACATCTCCAAATAAGGCATTTTAAAAAATCTTTAAAATTAATTAAAAAAAACACGTTTTTGCATTTTTATCAAATTCCTGGGTCATTTTGGATTCCAGGCTAAAGTGGGTTAATGATATCCGATAGTTAAGATATAAGTTAAAATTCCATGTCTGAATCATTTTGACTATATTAAATGAATAAATGAAATATAAAATTTTTTTTTGAAATTGCTTCCATTTGGGACCATTTCCAATAAAAGTGGGTGGTGTAATGAACGAAAATCGACAAATCGTTATTTTAAGGGACATCCTAAAGGATAATTAAAAAATTTTGAACAAATCTTACCCTGGTTAGTACGATCTTATAACGAACTATTTTTCAGGTCCCCCGGAGTTCGTTTTAACCGGGTTTTACTGTATATACCATATACAGTGAGGAGCAAATACGTAACACAATTTACCTTCAGTTTTAATGCTTTAAATTTTTAACCAGGGCAATGGCATCACCAAAAAAATAAGTTAACGACTATGTGACACTTTGTTCAATAGAGTGACAATTTTATTTTTTATTCAAAATTTAAATAAAAACAAACGAAAAAAGTACAACATATCTCAAATTTAGTTAATACTACGTTCACAGTACGATTGTTAAACATGTTTATGTAAAAGTTAAACATATCAGTTCACACTTAAAAATGAAGTGTTTAAGTTAAACATCTCGAATAGCTGTTCCTTAACAATTTAAAAAAAAATACAAAAATTTTATAAAATTTCCCAAAAAGTTTTTTTTTTTCTTCGGCCGGAGGCAATAATTAATAATTTTCGGCATTATCCAACGTTATAATTGCTATAAAAAGTGAAATAACATTATCCGCCCCAGTCGGAAACACGATTTTTCAATTTTTAGTTAAGGGACAACTTCATGGCTGTTTTTTTGATTTTTCGTTCACCGGAAGCAAAGTTTAATTAATTGTTTTGTTCATCTATCACTTTAATAAGAAAAAAACACATTTTAACTGGTTGTTATTTAAATTTAGTTTATTTTATTCAATTTTATTTTTTTTTTTGTTTTTTTTTTTTGCTTCAAACTTGTCATTCAACACCAATTGATATCAATTTTATCGTGTTTAACAACGTGTTTAAAAATTAAACACGATAATTTAGCGTGTTTAAGGGTAGGAAAAATGTACTGTAAAACATCTCACTGAAACATGTTTAACGCTTAAACACGTCAAATCGAGTTAAACACGTATATGTGAACGCCGTATAATAAAACATATGGGTATTTCCAGGGTCCTCAACGCGAAATTCGCGCCTTTGAAGTGAAAATAAATAAAGAAATCTCAACAATTTATTTTTTCTTGTTTCCATTTTTCGATAGCATTTTAGGAGCACTATATGATAGGTTTAGTCGATTTGTTTTTTTTCCAATATATTGGCAATAAACACGTGATTCGGAACGCGACGCAAAATAGAAGTCGTTTTCGACTGCATCTAAGAAAATGCAAAAATCTGCGAATTGGAACAAAATTTTTTAAAGGGATTTTCTTTAAACTAAAATGGAATTATGTAGCTTTCTATAGATAGTTGTCATATTGAAATATAATATTTGCATTCGTTTTTTTATAACCTTTAGTGTGATTCCCCACATGCTATTCCCCACGCTACATAATTTTCCGTCACTTTATGTGAATGTGACAATAGTATATCAATGAAAGGAAATCAAAAATTCACCGTTTCCTAATCTTTAGTTACTAGCCTTCCATTTTTTTAAAGTTAATTGTTGTCGTAACAAATATTATGTATGTTTGTTTACTTGCTAGTTTTTACTAGTTTTTTACCTTAAAATCGTTTTCAACGGAATATAAAACATACCCATTGTGTCATAAGAGTGCACTTAATCGTAACCCTAAAACAAGTAAAAATAAGGAGAAAATGTTACTAAAAACGAACAAAAAAAAAGTTGAACAAAACCTGAACGCAACTTTGTAGTCCGTTTTGTAATATAAGATAATCCACCCGACTAAAAAAGATGTTATATAATCATATATAACCATATATAAACCCATATATATGTCCATATCTAATTTGATCCGAATATTGGAATATATAATTATATCAAGCGAGATAAGCACGTTATCTCACCTGATACAATTTGATCCGAAAAATGGGTCTATCTAACTGCATCAAATAATATATATAAATACATATAATTTACTGAAGATATTCAAAGAAAATTTTAGTAAATATTGTTGAGATCACATATTTCATTCATATTAAATACTAACCCGGGTAAAAATCTTAATATGGTGTCATATAAAATTACAGCTTATTTGATAAGTCCCCATATACAACCACATACAGCTTGATCCGAAAAATGGGTCATCTACATGTGTCTAATTATATAAATTTAGATATAATTTGATACAGTTTGATCCGAGATTTGTCCATATCCAGGACATCATATTATATCTAATTCGATATAAAAATATCTGATTTTATATAATTTTGTCTAATAGTAGGTATACTTTTTATGCATACCAGCTATTAAATTGACATAGAAGTTTGTATAGTTTGAACAATTTCAAAGACCCAAATTTTATAACATAAAATAAAAATTTAGTTGAATGCTTTTGTCTTCTTAATCGTACGCATCATTTTTTAACATGATTTTACATGCAAAAAAATCACGTGAAAATTATTTGGCTATGAGTAATTAACTCTTTAATTTTCAGACTAATAAATTTGATGTTGAACTATATATTAATTTCTACGGGATTATATAGAAAGTTATATAAAATTACAAGAATATATTTTTAGTATGACGACACATACAGTGTTATATAACTTAGTATCGAACCATATATAATCATATCGGTCACTACATATATTTTGATTAGTTTTATATGGCTTATGTAGTTATATATGGAGTCAGATTTGGGGATATGTAATAACATCATTTACCATACAAAAAAATTCGTTGAAAAAATAATATCAGATGTAGTTGTATACAATGATATGTGTCTTAATGTGACTCCATTCATTGTCAGATATGACCCAATCACATTATATATGACAATTATGGTTTATGTCCCGGGAATTCCCGGGACGGAATTACCGGAAATCCCGCCCTTTTTTCAATCTCGCAATCCCGGGAATTTAGTGCGGGATTTCCCGGGATTTTTTTTTATTCTTCTACAGAAGTTTTAGCTAGTATATTAAAATTTTGGAAGCTTTATTTCAATTAAAAACATTGATTGTTTTAAAAAATAATTTAAATAAAAAATATTTAAAATTAAAAAATGCGATTTAAAATTTAATAATATAATATATAATATATAATATAAAAAAATATTATTTAGGCCGAATTTTTTGGGTTTAGTTAAACTGAAAACAAATTTTATTAGACATTATCAAGTTTAAATACTAACAAAAATACTCGTACCTCGGAAATTTTATATTTTTTAATGATGGTATTTGTTCAAATGAAGCAATATACATACACAACATTTCAACATCAGTATTTCAACTCCAAATACCTCCAAAAAAGCTCGGCATTAAAATAAAAAAATGATAATAATGTAAGTGTTTTGAGTTTTTATTACCTACTTTAAATAATTACATTTAAATTTCAATTTCAGTTGTATTTTCAAATTTAATGTTTTTGTTAGATTAAATATTGTTGACCTTTGGTGTTATTATATTTTTAGTATTGTTTGGCTTTAGGTCATAAATTTTTAAAAAATAAAATATTTTGTATTTTATTTTTTAATTTTCTTCCGATATTTCAATTTGCATCGCAAATCATCCTCTGGAATATTTAAAAAATACAATATATTAAAAAATATATTTTTGAACGGGACTGAGTTGAAAACTTCTCGCTGCACTTAATAAAGCTTACTATTATTTTTAAAATAATGCATCAGATGCTTTTTCAAATTATTTTGGATTTTTTATATGTTAATTTAAAAAAAAATGCAACAATGAAAATTAAATAATTTTTTTTAAGTAGTTGTGCCATAAAAAATTTCTATTCAAAAAATACCAATTGAAGTTATAAAACTATTTAATAATATTTTAGTGTCTATTTTTATAAAAATTTAGACAATTTGCCTAAAAATTTGTGTGAAAAATACTCACTTTTAAACTTTTTAACAGGCACCAGAAAACGTTTTTTTTTGTTTTTTATCAAAAATAAATATCACTAAAGTTCAAAATGTTTTTATTTCTCAATCGAAAACAAAAAATTTCAAATGTACTTTAAAACAAAAATATCCCTCAAGTTGAAATTCGAAAAATATCTTTAGGTATAAATATCAAAGATAAAAAAAATTTATAAAAAAATAAAACTTTTTAAAACGTTTTAAAAAACTTTTTTTTTTGTTTTTCATCTTTGTACTAAGTACAAAAATATGAATAGAATTTTAAAATTTTTGTTTTATTTTTATGGTGGAGATACTATTATGGTTTTTGTTTTCAAATCTGTAGAAAATCATATAATACCCTGGAGTGAACTGTTGAGCGGTATATACATACAAACATATATTGCAAATATTTTTTTTTTTGCTAAAATGTTTGCCAATTGACCAGCATTTTGCACTAATATTATTCATTTTTGGAATGAAATCGCTGTATAAGTTTTCTAATTAAATTTTTGCACCATGAAACCTTTTTCGCATTCCGCCATTAATTCACAATTTTTTAAGTGCAGATTTTTAAAATTTATAACCTAGGGACCATAATACCCATCAGAGAAACAAGCCGACCAAAATAATCGGCGGCGGCGGCGCAAGCAAAAAATCGGCGGCGGCGGCGGCGATTGAGGTTGAGCCGGATAAAAATCGGCGGCGGCGGCGCAACCAAATAATCGGCGGCGGCGGCGGCTTAATCGGCTGAAAACAACATTTTGTAATGTGATTTGAAAACGTTTAAGATTTTTTACGAAAGATAGATATTTTACTATCACTCTATATGCCTTTACGTTTTTTGCCATTACTCTTACCTGTCCACCTCTCAAGGATTTGTACGAATAATCTTCAAGGTTTACTATTTTTGAAAAGTTATTCATCATCGCTCTTATATCTGAAACATTTGGAATAATTATTAGAGGCGGTTTTTCTTCACACAGCTCTTTGTTAGCATTATCGTTAATATAATTAACATCATCATTGTTGGGTGCGTTCGGCAGATACAATTTGACAGTCAACAGTTCTACAACAGTTGTGCAACTATCTGCTGAACGACCTGATCACTAAGCGCTCAGTCTGAGCGCTGTCATATTTTGGTAGCGTAAAAAATGTTTGCTACTTTTGATCAAATAGTGATACATTTGTTGTTGTTGATTTTAAAAAATTTTTGTTTTGTATGATTGACAAATAAAATAAATACAAATATAATTCAAAAACAAACAAAAAATTTATAAAATCAAAGGAAAATATAGAAAAAAAGTATTTAAAAACAAAACAAAGAAAACATCGTTCAGCAGAGTAAGTAATCACAAAGCGCTACAAGTCACCGGTATCAGTTTAAGGTTTCTCTGCCGAATGCTACCATTGTCTACATCAAGTGCAGCAAACATGTTGTTGCTAGTAGGTACTTGGTATATCATCATTAGGGCAAGGAATTTCATGCACTTAAAAATTAAAAATATGCGCCTAAAATATGCGGTTAAAAAAGAAAAATATGCACTAACAATATAAAAAATATGCACTAAAAACTATAATTTTTGCAAAAATAATGCACTTTAAAACTTAAAAATATATTTAAGTTAGTTATTTTGCAAACAGACACAGAACTCGAAGATTTCCCATAGGTCAATAAAGTTTTAAAAATGTTTATTTTGATTGAATCAAAATATGAAAACGTATCAATTTTTTATATTTTTTTACAAAATAAAAAATGCTACTAAAAATGAAAAATATGAACAAATATGCATTAAAAAGCACAAAATATGCATTAGAAAGCCACCAAATATGCATTTAAAGTCGAAATATGCAAAAACATGCATTTATGTCAAAATATGCAACTACAAATCGATGCCAGTTTGTTCTAAATTTGATGATTCGGATAAATGTTTAGTCTATATTAGTTTTGGACTATCGAGAAATAACATACATTTGCATGGAATTCCTTGCCCTAATCATCATTGTTGGTAGTTTTTTTTATTTTGATTGCATGCTTAACTAATCCTGGTGATCGATTTTGTCGTCGTTTCGTTGTTTTGTTTTCAGCGACTGTCTACCAGACAATATCGCTTTCTTCAGTAGACTCGCTGCTACTCTCCATTCTGCTGTAACAGCAGAGGATTAGTATAGAAGAATATTAATCCCTTTGTTTACTACTTAATAATAAGTAATAATTTGTTGTTGATTTCAATATACAATGCAGTGTTGCCAACAAATTTTCAAAATAAATGGCTGGATCAGACCCAGAAATCGCTAGATTGTTGAAAAATGGTACTTAAAGCAGTTTTTACTCAAAAATTTCTTTAATATGTTAATAAGAAAAATAATAATAAATTAAATAATGAAACATTTTACGATTAAGCTTCAAATAATGAGTCCTGATTTTCATTGAATTAATCTTAGTATTGCGAATACACAATAGAGGGCGTTGTACGATGAAAAAGTGCATACCCATATTTTATCGAAATGTGTATTTTTAGAGTTTTTTTTACTAAAATCGTTTAAGATGTTGTTTTTTATAATAAAGGAATATCAATGTGCGAGTTTTATAATATTTTTCAACATAAAACCGAGTTTTAAAAATTATATTACGGCTGATAAAAAAATCGCTAGATTTTTGGCTAATAGCTACAGGACAATTTTTCCCGCTAGGGGCGAAATAAAATCGCTAGATCTGACGAGGAAATCGCCGTTATGGCTACACTGATACAATGTAAAAAAAAAAAAGTTTTTTCTTAAAACAATAACAAATGTTATTGCTTTTAATTTTAAATAGAATTATAGAAAAGAGATCACAATTAACGTCAGCACTTTATCACGGTCAGAAAATCACTCGCAAAAAAATATATATAAAATCAATTTATATAAGATTTGTTGTTGGTTCACGTGTGATTTGTTTCATGTTCGCACAGATCCATGGCCAGTCAAGACTATATCTAATAAATGGTCCTAAATATTTAATATAACATACAAGTTTTATTTAATAAATTATAAACATACCCTTTCACTACCAAGTCCTTTTCGTTGAAACATAACTTGCAAAATTTTAATTTCTGCCAGCATATTTTTTTTGCCAACGTAAAGGGCTCCAAAGTAATCCCAACATTGGGAAAATGTAACCCTCTTGGAACTCAAAACAATTTTTGCCTCTTATAGAATTTTCAGAAAATTAAAGCATACTGGGAATCAATTTTTTTTATTTATTCTTTTTAATTTTAACAAATTAAGGAATAAATAAAGACCAAAGAAAAAATAAATATCGATTGATTTAAGAAATTAAACTTGTTTGAAGGCTTTTGAATGGAGGCTTTGTTAGAAAGTTTGGGCAGGATGCACATATCTTGTATGGACCCATTTGAATTAGATGCCCAATCAATAATGTCCTTAAATGATGAAATTATGTGATCAATTCGAACATTGGTTTGAGCATTTTATCCGTAAAAGTGTCCTTTTCTAAATATTATAGAATTTTACAATATCTCTTATCTTTACTTTTTCATTTATTTGTTACAAAATGTCTCATTTATCCAAAATATTCAACTGGACCATTTTTAAAAATGTATTTTAGAATTGAAAAAATATATATGGGTGATATCAAAAAATGTGATAAAAACCATGTAACCAGCTAATTTCAAATGCATGGATTACATTTGAGTTATATATTTCGATATATATCAGCGCATTGTCACCTATTTTACAAAATTTATAACAATCTGACCAATTTTTGGTTAATACATAAAATTTGTAACCAATTTTATAGGCCAAATGTAAACTCCGTAACCAGTAACTCATAAGGTTTTTTAACTTTAATAGCTTATATTTTAATAACGAATGAAGCTAAACACTAACTGTAAGAATTTATATGAAGAGGAGAAGTAACGCTTTTAACAAAAATTAATGCATTTTACAAACTTCTTCGTATATCTATGCTAACACGACTTCAACTCTGTAACGATTTTTCGTCATAATTTTTGATAAAAATGCGTACACCAAATACATATATTGAGTTTTAAATGCAAAGTTAAGCAGCTACGTTTTTTTATTAATTGATTTTTTAGACATCTGCAAAGAGTTGCATTCTGAAGTATTATATTAACCCATTAAGAACTTTTTTTTTTAATTTTTTCACAGTATAAATTTACATAAGCTTTTATAGCTTAAAAAAATTATATTTATAAAAATTTAATATTTAGAAGATTTTAACTTTTTTTCTTTTCATATAAAAAAATTGTTTTTAGCTCTGGTTGTTCAAGTTTAATAAATTAGTAAATTCTTTTTAAAAAATATATTTATTTTTAAATTTTTTATATTTGAAAATTGATACTTCCAGCCGAAATGAGCCGAAAAAAATCGGCGGCGGCGGCTGAAGCTAAAATGACCGGCGGCGGCGGCTTAAACGGCTCACGGCGGCTGGCTTGTTTCTCTGATACCCATATCTCATACCAAAGTTTGGTAATTAGTTCGCAAAAAAAAAATTGCCAAAAAAAATTTGCAAAAAAAATTTTTTTTCCATTAATCTATTCTTTTGCAGAATATAAATTGCTGATTAGGTTTCTTAACTATTTTTTTGTATCATAAAGGCTTTTTCGCATTCCGCCAATATTTTGCAATTTTTTGAGTGCGGTTTTTTAAAATTTTTAACTTTAGGACAATAATTCCCATATCTTATGCCGAAGTTTCGCGAAAAAAAATTTAGCAAAAAGGAAAATTTTTCAATCAACATATTCTTTTGAAGAATGTAAATCGCTGACGGAGTTTTTTAATTTATTTTTTTTACCATAAAGCTTTTTCTCGCGTTCCGCCATTATTTTGCAAATTTTTAAGAGCGGTTTTTTTTAACTCACAACCTGGGAATATAGGTATTATTGGTATCCTATACCAAAATTATCTGGTTAAATTGCAAAAACAAAAAAAATTGGGAAAAAAAATTTTTCAAAAAGGAATAGTTTTGCATCAATATACATATGTATATGTATATAACATATATATAGCAGAATGTTAATCGCTGATTAAGTTTAAAAAATTTTGAGTGCGGTTTTTTAAAATTCATAAATTTGGAACTATGATACCCATATCTTATGCCAAAGTTTGGTAGTTCGTACGCAAAAAATTTCGCGAAAAATAAATTTTGCAAAAAGGAAAATTTCTGCATCAACATATTCGTTTGCAGAATGTAAATCGCTGACTGAGTTTTTTAATTTATTTTTTGTACCAAAAAGCTTTTTTTCGCGTTCCGCTATTTTTTTGCAATTTTTTAAGTGCGGATTTTTAAAATTCATAATCTTGGGACTATAATACCAATATTCTCATATCAAAGTTTGGTGGTTAGTTTGCAAAAAAAATTCGCGAAAAAAATTTTCCGAAAAGAAAATTTTTTGCATCAGTGTATTTGTTTGCAGAATGTAAATTTCTGATAACAATTTTTAATTAATTTTTTGTACCATAAAGTTTTTTTTTCGCGTTCCGCCATTAGTTTGCAATTTTTTAAGTGGGGTTCTTTAAAATCCATAATCTAGGGACTATAATACATATATCCTATACCAAACTTAGCTAGTTAGATTGCAAAAACAAAAAATCACGACAAAAAATTTTGCAAAAAGGAATAGTTTTGCATCAATATATTTGCTTGCAGAATGTTAATCGCTGATTATCATGCTTTGTAGAAGTCTTTTCGGCGGAAATTTTTATTACTTTTTAATAACGCAAAGGTATATATCATTGGATGCAGAAATGTGTCTATATGAATGTTGTTTTAAGAATTTTTACAAAATTTATATGTAATTGTAATCAGAAAAAACTAAAAAAAAACGTTTTAAAACGTTTTATTTTGTTTTTTCCTCAATACAAAAAAAAACGTTTTTTTTTTGTTTTTTCCTCAGTACAAAAATAAAAATAATTCTCAACTTTCCTGAAAATATCAGTACGGATATTTTTAAAATTTTGTTTTCGAAAAGAAAACAAAAAATAAAAAAATTGATGAAAACAAAATATCCATCAAGAAAAATAAATTCATTTGTACACAAGTGATTTTTTTTATTGAGGAAAAAACAATAAAACGTTTTAAAAGTATTAATATCGGGTGCCTGCTTTTTAATAAAAATAGACGAATACTTCTGAAAATCTGCATAGAAACAAAATATCTAGAAATGGAAATTTTTGAATTCTGATTCTAAAGCTGGTCTGATACAAATTTGCACCCATTAACAATTCCATTATATCCTGAAAGAATTTACGATTCAATTTGTTTAACCGTTTAAACCGCGAATTAATATTTAATTAATGTATTTCTAGGAGTTGTTTTAAAATTAAGATGGCCTTCCATACAAATATATTACCTGCATATTATTTCGCTATTTAAACTGTTAAACGAATTGATCTCCAAAAAGTGGAAGATATGGATATTTTATATTAAGCCTTTATTTCAGAATATATTAAGTAGATTTTCTCATGACTGCAACCAAAAGATGAACTTTGTCGTAAGTTTTTTTTGATAGATATCGAGTTTTTCAAGTAAACATACGTCGGGTATATTCATTTTCTAACGAGCGGGAATTCCCGGGATCCCGGGAAATTCAGAAAAAAATCCCGCTGTCCCGGGAAATGAAAAAGTCCGGGAAAAGAAAAACCCTAATGACAATATATAACTATTTTTACTCGGGAATGCTTAATGTTTAGAAAAATTTTTGCTAATAAACTTGGAAATATCTGACAAAATAAAACATTACAAATTAAAAATTTGTCGGAACAACCTTTTTTCTAGGTTAGAGTTTTGGTCTTTCTTACAAAATGTGTGTTCTTTCTTATAAAATAAAAAATTAACTTTCACAATTAATTTTTTTTTTCACGGAAAAATAAATGAACTTAAACCATATTTATTTCAACATATGTTTGTCTAATTTTTATAATTTTTTTAACCCTGATCTCTTCGATTTTAACCATTTTTTTATATATGATTTCTAAAGGCGTGTACATTTCAAGAAACATACCAAAAAAATTTATTTAAAAAAAAGGTGATTTTTATTGAAAAATATGGTTTTTTTTCCAAATAGCTAAATTGTGATTATTTTAACGTATATGAAAAACAAAAACAAAAAAAATCTATAAACTATAATTTATACATTTATTGTCGCCAAAATGAATTTTATTGCGAGAATACCACTTTAAATATTTAAACAAATATTTTTGAATATTACACTTCTTGTAAAAAAACGCGTGTTTTAGATTTTTCACAAATATACAGAGCAAAACCAAGATTTTTACTCTGTTTAAAAATTCTGCGCTAAACTATACACTCAAAAAAATAAGTTAGTAGAAAAATTAGTAAAACGTCTTGTATATCAAGTGTACTAGTTTTCAGCAATTTTTTTTGCTGAAATTCCGTTTTCAGCAAAAGTTTTAGTTATATTTTTTTAGCACTAAACTAATTTTGAACTAATATTTTACTAATTTATTTTGCTGCAAAAATTGTGCTGATAACCGCATTTATAGCGTGAACGACAACCAGATAGACAAGATATAGATGTCGCAGCTTGTCTGGATGTTGTACAGACAACGGAAATGATAAAAAATGGAATCCACTCTACACAATTTCTGTATTTAAATTTTCAGCAAATAAATTAACTAAAGTAAAATTTTGCTACAAGTTTTTTAAGTTTTTTTCAGTCTACTAATATTCAGCAAAAACTTTAGTGATTTTAGCAAGGATTATTTTCATTTGCAATCGACTAAGTGTTAGCAAAATTTTTGCTGAAGATTACTACTTTTTTGGTAAAAATCAGCTCGCTGATTTTCAGCAAACCTTTTGCTGAACTTACCAACTTTTTTGCAAGCACGCTCCTGACTAAAAATTTGCTGACGCACCAACATTTTTTGCTGACTTTACTGATTTTTTTTTTTTTGAGTGTAGGAACACTATGTACAGAAGGCGCCCCCAATGCCCAAAAATGCAGTTTTGTTGCATCAAGTTTGTGTTTTTTTTATTAAAAAACCGGTATGTTGCCAAATGGCTACACCATGCATTTAAGGGTTAAAATTATTTTTAGTTTAATAAAGAGTATTTTGCCAACTATTTGAAAAATATACGTTAAATTCAATTATAAACATTTATTTATGTATATGTATATCAAAGTGCAAAATTCAAAACTAGATCCACAATTTCGGAGTTTGTTTTTAATTTTTATAGTGCAATTAAACTTTATAAAATTTTGTATAATTAGATATCATGTCAGATAAATTTGTTCATGAAATTAATACAATTTTATATTAACTTTGTTATATATTTTGATATAATATTGTTTAGAGAAGCTTATACGCCATTATATATAATTATGTATAAACTATATATGCAGATCTCTTAATATCTCTTACTATATAACGTCATATTAAACATATTTATAAAACCAAAGTGTTAAGTGTCTTTAGTACGATACTAACCTTAGTAAAAAATGTATTTATTGCGATAAATTTTGGAAATGGAAACTGTTTTGCTTGAAATTTTGCAAAAATAGTTTTTAGAGGTCACCCCATATTATACTAAAAGTTGGACTTTGGGAACAACATGGAAATCTATGCTGCCATATAAAATTTTTCAAAAGTTGCGATTTTAACGCATAGACCGCTGCAGATGAATACATTTTTTTGTTGAAATATTTCCTTTTAATTGCTTCTTTACAAAGCAATATCATTTATTAAGGCCGATTTTGCTTTCAACGATTCAATTGGCTAAAACCTTAAAAAACCGTAAAAATCAATATAAAACGCGAACAGTGGTTTTAATATTAAGTTTTATGCATCAGATTTTAAGCCTAAATATGAATACAGGTACTGTGCCTACATTTCACCACAAAAAATTTATATTGATTGCATTTGAAAATTTTTGTATATAAAAAACTAAATGGAAAACCGCTAAATTTTAAAGGCATTTCGCGGAAAATATGTACCTTAGATCGAAAAATAAAGTACGCCATTGCAATCAGAATGTCCAAAATATATAGAATTGATGGTCAGAGCTCTATTAATTTTTAAAAGTCAACATTGTGTCATGCAGTGTTATGTTTATTTGTGAAAATTAAAAAAAACTTTGTTAAAAAATAGCGTTTTTCTTTTGAACCCATTGGCGTTCCAATTTGAAATTAGCACAGTCTATAGCTGAAATATTAAGTTATCTGCTTCAATAATTTAAAGAAAATTAAATATGGGTTTTTTGAGATATTTGAAAATTAAGGATATTTTTCAAATTGCATTATCCTTTTTGCATTCAAAAATTTATTTTTGCAATTTATTTTGAAAGTAGATTATATAAGCATTACTTGGTAAATTTTATAACAATCGGATAACGCGTTCAAAAGTTGTAAACATTTGAACATCATGTATTTTTCAAAAATTTACTGAAAAAAATCAACTAAAAACAGCGAAAAAAAAGCAAAATAAGACGAATTTTACAAAAATTTAAAAACAGTAAATTTCGTGATAGCCATGAGGATCTACAAACAGAATTTTGTCCAAATCCAGAGACCTTCTTCCGATAAGTGTCCCGGTTCCCTTTGGAATGATTCTATATATAATATATATTTTTTAATAATAAAATATATGATAATATAAAATATTGTATGCGACTTTATATGTTTTTATTCGATGATATATTATAAAATTTTTCTCATTTGTAATCATATTAAATCATATATCAGTATTTGCTTTATTGCAAATTATTTATATATAATTGATAAAACCCTTCAAAATTTTATATACAAAAAGATAGATACGAAAAATATTTTTGACTTTATTTTATACATATATTACAATATATTAATTAATCTCAGACAAAAAGTTCGAAACTCATTTCATCAAGTACAATTTTTTATATGTTTTACTAAATTTTTTCATTAAATTAATATTTTCTGAGCTTTTTTAACTTTTAAGTTTTTTTTTTAATTTAAAAAATCCAATGTAAAAAAATTAACATTTAAAATCTTGACCCGGCTCCTAAAGGGTTAATAAGTCTAGGCATGTTGCATACCATTGGTAAGGTATTTCAAGTGACTTTCCAACGACATATATATTTTGTTCTGTGCTGGAATTCTTTAACTTTTTAACGACAAAATTCGCTAGTTAAGTTGTCAGTCTACTATGAAAACCTGGCAATTTAACTACCTAATTTTGTCGTTAAAAAATTATAGAATTGCCCCTCTGGTCCGATAAGATTTGAGTGCAAAAAAAGCCATTGAATATTGTTATAGATCATTTTCAGCTCCATAAATCGGGAACTATGAACTTCCAATAAGAAAGAAGTGCATTGAAGGGATAATCATTAAAATTTTATTTAAAACTAGCGGGCGCAGCCCGCTACGTTGTTAGCGTGCCTTAAAGGTTAAGGGGGGGGGGGGGGCTGCGCCCCCCACAATTTTTATTAAATTCGTTTTTTTATTTAAAGTTTTTTTATTTAAAGCCTTCACACAGCCACCACAAATAAATAATTCTGCACAACAATGGGTTTAAAATAAATAAATAAATATTTGATCACTTTTTCTCATGAAAGTGGATTGTTAGTAATGAATCCATAATAAATTGCAATATACGTGTGTATTTTAAGATAATTTGGTAAAGTGCGAACTTAGGTAGATAGACCCGTAAGTAGTTTTGTTCATTTGTGTTTTGAATGAAAATAAATAACGTAAAGCAGGGTTGTTAGCGTGCCTTAAAGTTTTTTTTTTTTAATTCCAGTTTATATAAAGGTAGACCTGGCAATTCAAGTAAATTCACAAATTCAGTTGGAAAATTTACTGCGTCGGTTTCTTCCACCGGTGCTTCGTTACATGAAGTTTAAATATCGGAATATATAAGTTCCATTCCTTTTCTAAGGTTTTTTTTCTTTTAGAAAATTTGTTTAACTTTTTCGAGAGTATGTTTCAATGCTACATAAGTTTCATATTCCGTGGATAGTGTTTGAACAGGTAATTCCCTCTTCCAATCCATTTGCATTGTCTATAATTTCAATTCCACTCGTTCAACGTTTATATCCATTTCGTTCCACTTGTGTAGTGTTTCAATTCCACTCGTTTCCTATTTATTTTCTTAATTTTAGTGTTCCATATACACTTGTTCTTTAAGTTTTAGGTTTCTAGCTAAAGACGCAGGCGTTAAGAGGGGGGGCAATTTTCCCCTTTTGAACCACCATTTTTACCACGTTCCTGTCCAAAGTCCTAGAGATGCCTTGTCGATAAGTTAGCCCATACTCCAAGGAAAACATATTATATATTACAGGTTTCTAGCCGAAGGGTTCGGTAAGGCCATCAAGGGGGAGAGTTATTCCGTTTTTACCCCTCCCGGTAGGAATTTCCAAAAATTCCGTCTTAGAGGACGTCTGCGTTGGAGGAGGAACCTACTACATACATAATTTTAGGTCTCTATATCCAGCAGTTTGGCCAGGCCATCAAGGGGGAAGTTTTTTCCCTTTTTACCCCTCCCGGTATGAATTTCCAAAAATACCATCTTAGGGGACGTCAACGTTGGAGAAGGAACCCAATTTAAGATCCCTTGTTCCAGCAGTTTGGCCAGGCCGTTAAGGGGGAGACTTTTCCTGTTTTTGACCCTACCTGTAGAAATTTCCAAAAATCTCATCTTAGCGGATGTCTACAATAGAGGACGAACTTTAATACCAAATTTCAACTTCCTACCTCCAGCGGTTTGGGCAGGCCTTTAAGCGGCACTTTTCGCTTCATTAATCCCCATTTTTGCAATGTCCCTGTCCAAAAAGCACCTTCCCGGTCCAAAAAGCCCATACTCCAAGTAACATATGTTTTACATTTCAGGTTTCTAGCCAACTTTTACTATTTGTGCCCCTCTCGGTAGGAATTTCCGAAAATCCATCGACAGGGAATTTCAGCTTCCTAGTTCCAGCAGTTTGAGCAGGCTGTCAAGGGGGACACTTTTTCTTTTTTTGTCCCTCCCGGTTGGAATTAGGCTGGAAGAGGAACCTAAGTACCGAATTTCAGCTTCCTAGTTGCAGCAGTTTGGACAGGTCGTTAAGGGGCAACTTTCCCTTTTTGAGCCCCCATTTTATAACGACCCTGTCCAAAATTCAAAAAAGTATCTTTCTAATAAGTTAGCCCTTACTCCAGGGACCCACATTTTAATCTTCAGGTTTCTAGCCGAAGGGGTTTTTACCGGCCCCCAAGGTGAGGCTTTTCTTCTTTTTGCCCCTCCCTTTAGGAATTTACAAAAATTCCATCTTCGCGGCTATCTGCATTGCCTAAGCGGTTTGGGCAGGCCGTTATTGGGGACATTTTTCCCTTTCAACCACCATTTTTACTATGTTGCTGTTCCAAAATAGAAAAATTACGTTGCCGGTGAGTTAGTCCTACTCCAAGGAATACATATTTAAAATTTTAGGTTGGCCAAAAGGGATTGGGCAAGCCGTCAGGAGGAGACTTATCTTATTTCCCCTTCCGATAGGAATTTCAAAAATTCCGTCTAAGCGGACGCCTACACAGAAGGAGGAACTCACATACCGAGTTTCCTTTTGGGATATCCAAAAATACAAACTTAGTCGATGTCTACTACAGTGGAGGAACCTTTATACCAAATTTCAACTTCTTACCTCCAGTGGTTTGGGCAGGCACTTTTCCAATTTGTGAAACTGTTTATGTGGAGACTTTTCCCCTTTTTGCCCGTTCCGGTAGGAATTTCCAAAAATCCCGTCTTAGCGCACGTCTATGCCGAATATCAAGAAACCTTGTTTTAGTGGAGATATCCGTGGGGGAGGGAAAAAAGTAGTTTTTTTGAAATTATATATTATTTTAAATGGTACTTTTTGGAAAAACGAAATTTTTTGGAAAAAGATACTTTGTTTTTACAAAGTACTTTATTTGTACTTTTTTTGGAAAAGGTATTTTTTTTAATAAGGTGTTTTTTTTGGAAAAATGTATGTTTTTTGGTAAAAGGTACTTCTTTTGGAAAAGGAAAATTTTTTTAGAAAAAGGTACTTTTTTTTGGGAAAAGGTACTTTTTTTTGGAAAAGGTACTTTTTTTGAAAAAGGTATTTTTTTGAACAAGGTATTTTTTTGAAAAAGGTATTTTTTTGAAAAAATGTATGTTTTTGGGAAAAGGAAAATTTTTTTAGAAAAAGGTACTTTTTTTTGGGAAAAGGTACTTTTTCTTGGAAAAGGTACTTTTTTTTGAAAAAGGTATTTTTTTGGAAAAATATATGTTTTGGGAAAAGGTACTTTTTTTTGGAAAAGGTCAATTTTTTTAGAAAAAGGTACATTTTTTGGAAAAAGGTACTTTTTTTAAAAAAGGTACTTTTTTTTGGAAAAACGTACTTTTTTTGGAAAAAGGTACTTTTTTGGAAAAGGGAATTTTTTTTGGAAAAAGGTACTTTTTTTGGAAAAAGGTACTTTTTTTGGAAAAAGGTACTTTTTTCGGGAAAAGGTACTTTTTTTGGAAAAAGGTACTTTTTTTGGAAAAAGGTACTTTTTTTGAAAAAAGGTACTTTTTTTGGAAAAAGGTACCTTTTTTGGAAAAAGGTACTTTTTTTGGAAAAAGGTACTTTTTTTGGAAAAAGGTACTTTTTTTGGAAAAAGGTACTTTTTTTGGAAAAAGGTACTTTTTTGGAAAAAGGTACTTTTTTTGGAAAAAGGTTCTTTTTTCGGGAAAAGGCCTGCCAAAACCCCTTTCTAGCGAAAGGGGTTTTGGCAGGCCGTCAATGGGGACACTTTTCCCCTTTTTGCCCGTTCCGGTAGGAATTTCCAAAAATCCCGTCTTAGCGGACGTCTACCCCGAAAGAGGAACCTACATACCAAATTTCAACTTCCTAGCTTCAGCGGTTTGGGCTGGGCGATGTTGAGTCAGTCAGTCAGTCAGTCACGTTATTCTACTTTTTTGGAAAAAGGTACTTTTTTGGAAAAAGGTACTTTTTTTTGGAAAAAGGTACTTTTTTTGGAAAAAGGTACTTTTTTTGGAAAAAGGAATTTTTTTTGGAAAAAGGTACTTTTTTTAGAAAAAGGTACTTTTTTTGGAAAAAGGTACTTTTTTTGGAAAAAGGTACTTTTTTTGGAAAAAGGTTCTTTTTTTGGAAAAGGGTACTTTTTTTTGGAATAGGTACTTTTTTTGGAAAAAGGTATTTTTTTTGAAAAAAGGTACTTTTTTTGGAAAAAGGTACTTTTTTTCGGAAAAAGGTACTTTTTTGGAAAAAGGTACTTTTTTTTGGAAAAAGGTACTTTTTTTTGGAAAAAGGTACTTTTTTGGGAAAAAGGTACTTTTTTTGGGAAAAGGTACTTTTTTTGGGAAAAGGTACTTTTTGGAAAAAGGTACTTTTTTTGTCCCCTTTTTGCCCCTCCCGATAAGAATTTCCAAAAATGCCGTCTCAACGGACGTCTACACCGGTCGAGGAACCTACATACCAAATTTCAACTTCATAGCTCCAGCAGTTTGAGCAGGCCGTCAAGGGGGAGACTTTTTCCCCTTATTGCCCGTCCCTGTAAAAATTTCCAAAACTCCCGTCTTGGTGGATGTCTACGATAGTGGAGGAACCTTTATACCAAATTTCAACTTCCTACCTCCAGCGGTTTGGGGGGCCTTTTTTCCCTTTTTAACCCCCATTTTTACAACGTCCCTGTCCAAAATTCTAGAAAGTACTTTCCAGAAAAGTTAGCCCCTACTCCAAGGAACACATATCTTAAATTTCAGCTTTCTAGCGAAAGGGGTTTTGGCAGGCCGTCAATGGGGACACTTTTCCCCTTTTTGCCCGTTCCGGTAGGAATTTCCAAAAATCCCGTCTTAGCGGACGTCTACCCCGAAAGAGGAACCTACATACCAAATTTCAACTTCCTAGCTTCAGCGGTTTGGGCTGGGCGATGTTGAGTCAGTCAGTCAGTCAGTCACGTTATTCTTTTATATATATTTAGATAAAAAAAAAACAACATATTTAAAAAAAAATTCTAAGTCCAAAGAAAATTCCCTTATTTGAGAAAAAATTATCCACCCGTATTCAAAATGAGAAAGTGTATGCTAACTACACTGGTTCAGTCCCATTTGCATCTGTCTCCGCTGCGCCGGTACTTTCAGACCGGTACTCTTTTCACCAGTCACAGGACCAATACTTTAAGACCAGTTGCGTTTTCACCGGTTACGGCACAGGTCACCGGGTAGGTACTTTCAGACCGATCCTGTTTTCACTAGTCATGGGACAGGTCCATGCAGACCGGGCCTGTTTTCACCGGTCACGAGACGGGTCACAGGGCAGGTTCCTTCAGACCGGTCCTGCTTTCACCGATCACGGGACAGGTACTCTCACTACAACTGACCCCTGTTTTCCCACAGTGTTTTAAGTTGAATTTAGTTTGAAAATAGTAATCTAAGGAGTGAGATCATCAAAATGTTAACACACATAAAGTTAAATAAAAAACAAACCACTGAATTTTAAGACTTCAAACCAAATTTTTATTAAATGAAATTTAATACAAAATCAAACAAAAAAAACCGCATGGAATTCTAACTACTACGAACAAAGTTATCCACTTTTTCCGAAAACCCTCCCATTAAGGCTTTTATGGTAGTTTCTGTCACCTTTTTAGAGCAGGTGGTCCATCTACGTTTGAAATCTTGCATGTCCGGGCAGTTTGGTGGATTTGCCTCTCTTGGTACAAAAACCACATTATTACCATTATACCACTCCAGCGCTTTCTTGCTGTAGTGACAAGATGCTAAATCGGGCCAAAAGTAAGTGGATACATTGTGCTGACTCAAAAATGGAAGAAGTCTCTTCTGCAAACACTCCTTGATATAAATTTAGCTGTTTATAGAACCAGATATCACAAATGGCTGACTTCTTTGGCCGCAGCTACATATGGCTTGCCATACTAGGCATTTTTTAGGGAATTTCGTTTGCTTTTGCGACCTAAATTTTTCCTCAACATTTCCTCGAACATCGGAAACATAAAATTTTTGACCAGGGAGCTGCGAAAAATCAGCCAAGACTTAAGTTTGGTCGTCCATTACACAACAGTTGTATTTTTGTATAAAATTTGATTTAAATTTTCGAGCTCTGGTTTTGACCTCCAAATTTTTAAAAGCGTTTCTATCGGGAACTTTTTGAACTTTGTATAATTTTAGTCCTGCCTTACGTTTCACTTTACGCACAAAAAAGTCCGAACATTGGGCTAACCGAGCTGTTTTTCTGCCAGAAGTGTTAGGAGCTCTCTTAAGAATGCTTTTAACTTTATATGCCTTACCAATGTTACGATAACCAGTCGTTGTTGTTGTTGTATCAACGACTCCTGCAATAGAATATGTAAGCATATTAATCTTCTTCTTCTTCTGCTGACTCAGCTAGATCCAGACCCAGGAACCGGGCCGCCTCAACCGGGTGGGTCCATAATGACGTGGGATCTAGGTGATTCGGGTTTTCCGTGCAGCCAAAGAGGTGGTTTACGTCGTGAGGACCTCTTTGGCATGCGGGGCATGTGTTCGGGATGGTGGGCTCGATCCGAGACCAATATGAATTAAGGCGTGAACACCATCCCGAACGCAATTGCGCGAGGAGGACTCTCGTAGATCGTGGGAGAGTTTTCTCCACGTTTTCTGCAATAGGTGGGGGACGACATCCGGTAAGAATTGATGGCGTCATTTACCGTGTCCCGATGAATATCGTTTATACCTGCCCTGTAGGATGCTTCGTCCAGCGGATCTCTCATGTAACGCTGGACCGTGCCCTCAAAGATACGAAGGTCCTTTCTGGCATGCCTCGGGGGGATCCACCTCCGTAAGATCGTGATTCGGGTGGTTCCTCCGATGACATCCCAGCAGGAACTGCTTCGACAGCATATGGCAGTGTTCCTTTACTGTTAGGACCTTCGTTTCCTCGTGAAGATGTTGAACTGAGGACATTTGTAGGCATCCAGTAATTGTCCTGAGGGCAGAATTTTGGCAAGTTTGGAGCTTTCTCCACTGGGTATCACTGACTCTAGGCGACCACACTGGCGCAGCATAATTAACCACTGACCGGCCAATTGTTTTGTAGGTTGCCAACAAGGTTTCTTTGTCCGTACCCCAAGAGCTGCCGGCTAGCGACTTGAGGACCTTGTTCCTAGTCTGCATTTTGTTGCAAATTGCAGTGGTGTGCGCTGAGGACATAAACAGGCTGTCGAATGTGACCCCAAGAATTTTGGGGTGGTTAAGTATCGGAATTCGCACGCCATCGACTACTACATTCAGTTCCAGCCTTACTTCTTTCGTCCAAGTGGTAAAAAGAGTCGCCGAGGATTTTGCAGGGGAGAGCTGCATATTCCTTACAGTGAAGAAATTCGTAAGATCATGAAGATAACTGTTCAACCAACCGCATAAGCCATCAATGTCGTGACCCGTCGCCAGTATCGTAAAGTCGTCGGCGTATGAAATCAATTCCACTCCTTCTGGTGGAGCCGGGAGTTTCGAAACGTAGAAATTAAACAATATAGGGGAGAGAACTCCACCCTGAGGAACTCCTTGTTTTATTCTACGAGGTTTGGACTTTCTGTTTCGCAACTCCACAAACGACTGGCGACCACACAGATAATTCGCTATCCACCTCTTCGTACCATTTGGGAGACTGGATTCGGCGATGTCTCTGAAGAGGGTCGCGTGGCTGACCGTATCAAATGCCTTCGATAGGTCAACCGCCACTAGAACCGTCCTTTCGCAAGGGCGGCTCTGATTTAGACTGCTGGTTATCTGTGTGGCAATGGCGGTTAAAGCTGTTGTCGTACTATGCTGCTTTCGGAATCCATGCTGGTGCTGAGCAAGCTGAAAATGCTGTGTGAGACTGGGGAGGAGTAGAGCCTCAAGTGTCTTAGCGACCGGTGACAGTAGGGAGATAGGCATGTATGATTCTCCCTGGTTCGCATCCTTTCCTGGCTTCAAAATTGGCACCACCCTGCCCATTTTCCAGACCTCGGGCACAATTAGAGTGGATAAGGAAAGGTTAAAGACCTTTGTCAGGTACTCTACTCCTGGCATCTCCAGTTGTTTGATCATCAGCATGGAAATTCCGTCGGGTCCTAGAGCTCTAGATGGTTTGGTTCTTTTGATGGCTTCGGCAACCTCTGTTGACATAAAAGCTAATGGCTCGTCATTGAATCGGAGTTCGTGCAGTTTCCTCACGACACTCCTTTTCGCCTTGTCTCTCTCGGGGTGCTCAATGAACTGCCGGCTAAAAAAGCTCGCGCACCTCTTTGGGTCCGATATCGTCCTATCGGCAAATGAGATCGATACCCTGTCGTCCCTTTTGGACGGTTTCGAGAGAGCTTTGACCGTAGACCATAGCTTGCTGGCTCCGGTGCTGAGGTTGCATGTTTTCAAGTGATCTACCCATTTGTTCCGCTTGTGCTCGTTGACCAAATTGCTGATCTCCCGGTTGAGTTCGTTGATCCTGGGATCTCTGGGGTTGGTCGAACGAAGCTCGTCCCGCTCATCTGCGAGTTCTGCCGCTTCGGCAATTTGGTCTGATGTTGGTGATCCTTCCAGCCGGAATGAAGCGAGCAGCCGCTGCGTTGACGATTTCACGGAACTTCCTTTCGGCGGAGCGCACATCGATTGGGGTGGGTAGGTCATTGAATTTGCGATTGGTAAACTCTCCAAACGCTAACCAATTAGCTTTTTTATGGTTAATGTACATGCGGCGTTCAGAGACGATGAAGTCACTTGGTCTATCGAGCGCGATAACTATAGGAAAGTGGTCTGAAGCCAACGATATAATCGGCCGTTGTTCCTGTTACCGGCTTCCTTTCAATTGTTAGGTGTTCCAGATACTTTTTACCACTTTTGAAACTTTTTGACGGCATACATTAGTTTTTTTGACAATTTTTTTGTATGTCCATTAGACCGTACCTCAAAAAAAAAGTTCGCCGTACACCCTCGCCTTTTTCAATTTTTCGTTATAGCTTCGGCATTTAAAATCGGATTTTAAAGTGTGATATATCGATTTTTTTGCCTCGAGGAGACCAGTGTTTTGCTATAAAGGAAAAAGCCAATGAAAAAAAATTTAAAAAGGCGACCCCTACGTTCGGCAACCAATATATAAAAAAAATTCTACTAGGTTTATCGAAAAACTTCATTAGCAAAAGTTTAATTTAGGGTGGTACATTAGGGTTGTAGCAACTGAGATCTGGTGGCTAACTACTAGAACGGGAGACTTGAGGGTTCATATATTCTTCCAAAAAAAGAGTGTTTTCAAAAAAACAATAACCATTTCTACGAGCCATTTAAGAATCTTATTTATGAGCGCTCCGAACTTGCTGGCTGGGAACCCAACCAGCAATTCCGGAAAAAAAAGCCCGTACAAATAGTTTAAAATTCTACTAAAATAACAGAATATACTCGTATTTTCGATGAAGTTGAGCATCACGGCCTGCTAAATTTATAAAAATACAATAATTTAAAAGAAACGTTTAATGGAAATTAAATTATTCAGTTGAAATCAGCATATCGTTGCTGCGCCTAAGAAAATAGCTATTTGTTTTCAAAAATTATTTGTGGAACACCTAAATTAGGTCTGTGTTGTGTGTCTTGGCCATTTTTTTTGGAAGTAATTCTTTTATAAATGCAAAGCTTGAAGTTTGGTTTATATGTGTGTAAAAAAATAATTTACAAAAAGTTCCGAAAAACGCTGAAATAAAGCAGATTTGTATGTCTCCTCACAAAAAAGTTTATCGACAAATAGCTATTTTCTTAGGATCAGCGACGAATATGTTTGTTGATTAAAAACAAGTAAAAATTCAGTTTTATGTTTGATGTTCCTATCTTACGGATATATAACAAAAATAATCTGCTACTGTCAGTAGTATTTTCTACAAGATCATTTTAAAGTACAGATGGGCATCGATTATCCGTGATTCAATTAACCGGGAACATCAATTATCCGGGATCTATAAGGAAAGGAAGATTTTTTTATTTCAATCGATTAACCGTGATTACATCAATTATCCGGGATTGAAAAACATCTACTATTTATTTTGACGAAATTTGGTTTCAACATGTTAGCAACAATAAAATTTATATGTGTCTAAAACGAAATAAGGTTATTCCCTTGTTTGCATGTTTTTCCTCTGGTGTTTAGTTGCAATTGAAATTTACGTAGTAAGGAGTGTTGATGTGTAATTTTAGAATCGAGTAAAAAGCCAAGAAAAGTATTAACTATTCAAGAAAAATTTTATATAGTCAACGACTATTTAAAAAAACATGTTTGTGTTCAAACACTATCACAAAAATATGGAGTGGGCAAACAAACAGTTTATGACTGAATAAAAAATAAAGATAAAATATTAAAATATTGTGCAGAAAGTGATTCAGTTACTCGTTTCCAAAATCGAAAAATTTTAAAAAGTGCATTGGAGCGAAATACGAATGGTTCCGACAAAAACGTTTTAAAGGGATCCCAATTTCCAGTTTAATGATAATGGAAAAGGCTAAGTTCTTCCATTAAAAATTAAATATAAGCTTAGCATGTGAATATTCTCGAGGCTAGTTACAGAACTTTAAAAAACAATATGGAATTCACAAAGCATCTGCCGAATATGTATCTGCCACAATTTTTGTAAATCAGTTGGAAGAATACACATCAAAGGAAAATCTTATAAATAAGAAAATCTACAATGGAGAGGAAACAAGCCTTTTTTGGAAGTGTTTCTCTGAAAGCAGTTTTAGTTGCCATTATGAACATTTCTTAGATGGCCATAAAAATTCAAAGGACACATGTATTATAGAAAGATTAATATTATAGAATATTAGAGAACAAGATAAAATACAAGTCTACCGTATCTAAGAGAAGCTCTTAGCGGAAAATATGAAAGTTAAGGAAAAGAAACAAACCACAATAAATTAACCCCTAAATTCATAAACGCTTTGTAAAATTATAGGAGGTTTATTGAACAAATTTTGTATGAAAATGACGTTTTGTAAACCTGCTATAACTTTACAAAGCATTTATGAATTGAGGGGTAAGTATTTTAAGTAATTACACACAGAAAAAAGATTGGTTAGACATCGGCCCCAACAGCATAAAATCGAGCAGGTAATCAGCATTTCTTTTACAGTCCTTAATTTTTAAACAATGCATTCGATTTTAGCATTCATGACAAATATAATACAACTGTAATAAAATGAAAGTATTTGCAACAAAAAAATTAGTTCCTTCTACCAATAGAAGCTATTATTATAATTGATTAAAAAATTTAATTGATATAACCAAATTTAATGCATGATAAAGTGATTCAATCCCAAATATTAGAAATCATAATAACAATTTCGATTGTAACAACATATTTAAAACCGGATATTTGCTTTCAATCATAAGACCCGATTGGCGGTTGTTAGCATACAAAAAATTTTGTATATAGAATTATTTTTTGGTTACAAAGACAGAAAAGCTAACTTTAAAACGGTATTGGTATGGTTAACCGAAGGGATGTTGCTTGAATCAAAAGCCTGTTGTAAATGTAAAAAAAAATATATTAAAACCAAATTTTATGTATTGTAGTTGTCAACTTTTTAGAAATATTTGAAAAACTAAAAACGAAATTGTGCTGTGAATAAATCAATAAAAAAATATAAATTAAAATTCTGATGTTAAAATTACTAAAAAGTGGATAAAATAATTAATAAGAAAACGGGTTCAGACGATTTCCAATGAATAAAAGGAGTTGAACAAATCGCTTAATTATCAACGGAAATGGAAAATTAATTTGGTGTTTCATTTAAACAACAGTATTCTTTTTGTCCAATAGTCAAATTTTGTGGTTTAATTGTTTCCCGGTCAAAAAACTTATTTTCTATTATAAGTGCAAGCAAAATTATAAAAACAATTAAATTTCCGTGCACATTTTTACAAGGTTGGTTACCGAAACGAATAACGGTAAGGGTAACGGTAACGGTATCAGATTTCGTTTTTTTAGGTAACGGTAAAGGTAACGGTATTTAAGACTGTTTCGGTAACGGTATACCGTTATCGAAACAGCAATACCGGTACGTACCGGTATTAAAAATTATGTTAAAAACATATAAAAACAAGTAAAAACATGGCATATTTTTAATTTTAAGTACTGAAAATACAGATTTTAAGCTATAAATTCAATACTGGTAGTTTTAATAAGTAAAATTAGTATCTATAAAAAATAAAAAAATTGTAATTTTTATATAAAATAATAAATACCGGTAAAATACCGGTAACTACCCATAAAAATAACGGTATCGGTAACGATAACGGTATTTAGAAATTTTTTTAGAGGTATCGATAACGGTAACGGTATTCAATTTGAAACGGTATTTTAGCGATAACGGTATTATAACGATAACGGTAACCAACCTTGCATTTTTACTTTTGATGAAAAATACTAGTGTTCATATGATTTTGGTATTTTAATCTTATGTGCTGTCAATTTTTATATATGTATATCGCAATCGAAATATACTTTCTTTTTCTGAAATTAAAAAAAAGAATAATATGTATTGATTCATATTCCATCAAACTTTGCGCTGTTACCTCGAAAAATATACCAGAATTAATAAAAAAAAATTATTAAAATATTTAAAATTTGTTTTCTTGATGAAATTTTTTGTTAGGAGTAGTATTCAGTATTTCCAAAAAGGAATCGGCTATAAGGCCATTTTGTACACGCATAGTTTCGGTTCTCACAACAATCGAAGCTTTACTAAGAATCAGTTGCTTTTAACAAGGTTCAGTGGTTAGGACAGAAACTAATTTAAAATTATATGATAGTACGTGGGACCGCATAAATTCGATTGGCAACAAATTCGGTAGCTACAACGAATCTGTTTTCTGGGTGTACATATGTAGCAATTAAAAACTTATTAACATTATATTTTGTAAGTGTGTATATTGATTAAATAAAACAAACATTTATATTAAAAAGCGTAAAAAATTTTACATCAGTTAACCGGAAAAATCGATTATCCAGAATGCGTCCGATCCCGACCATTCCGGATAATCGATGCCCAACTGTAGTTTTTAGTACACTCATAGAAAAAAGTTAGTGCAAAATTTAAACCGGTTCTGATTCAATTAAAATAATTTTTCCGTTATTTTGTCTTTAAATTTAACTCAGTTTTATCGTTCTTAAGCCTAAACCAGATAAACGCAGTGTCAACAGTATTTTATTTTAGGACTTCGGTTAACGATTTTTGTAGAAACTTTATAAAAAGTATATTTAATAATCTGGCTAATTGGGATAATCTTCAATGTGAAAAATAAAAAACGCTAAATCTGACGTGACTAAATTGTTTTCATTAGCACCAAATAATTATAAAAATATTATCTTTTCAATCAAAGATAGGGATTATATAAAAGGTTAAAATCATAATCTGTGAGATTAGATACTGAGTGTAAAAAAATCCATAAAAATCTCCAACCACTTCCTAAATCAGCGTAAAAACCGTCCGTCGCCATTTCAAGAATAAAATCTCCAAATGTGTTTGTAAATCGCCACGTTTGGCAAGAAAGCGCTATATCTGACAACCCTTACAACAAATACTGATCTACGTATGAATTTTGTGTGTATCCTTATTTTGCGACAACCCTAACAACAAATACTGATCTACGTATGAATTTTGTGTGTATCCTTATTTTGCTCTCGCCCACCACTTGTTAACAATTTACCGTTGCAACAGTGCTGTCAAATTGTGACGTAAATTTATGTACCCTAATTCTATCATTATGTCTTACAACTGTTAATTTTTAAAACAATAAATAAAATATTGAAAAGTGAATTGGTACCACGGGTGGGTGCGGACTGGCTAAACTAATTCCAAACTAAATTCAGGTTTAAGAGTTTCTTTGAATGTAGAAAATTTTTTAAAGAAATTTTAAACCCTTTTCTCTATTTGTATTTAGTTTAGAAAAACAGGGCCTACGTAATGAAAAGAAATTGCAAATTATTCATAATTAGGGGTGATTTAAAAAATATATAATATAGTATAAAATAAAAAATTTAAAATACAAAATATAAATCATAAAATCAATCGAATATTCCAAAACGGCAAATTAGCATCTTCATGCTCTGTTCTGTTTAACAAAAACAATATAAAATACATACACACACATACAGTACTGGAAAAACCAAACAAATAATTCATTTTTAAACAACCAAAAATATTTCTATGACTAATCTGCCGAGTGGTAATTTGGGAGCAGAGCTTTGAAGAATTAATTCCTTAATTCAATTTTTCAATTCTGAATTAAAAATTCGATGAATTAATTCACTAAGTACCATATATTGAATGGAATTAATTCATATTTGCTTTCGTTCGATTTATTTTGTTCCGAATTAATTCAATTGCAATAGTTCTTTTTATTAAATCAAATGAATTAATTCACTTGGTTTCAACATGTTAGCAACAATAAAATTTATATGTGTCTAAAACGAAATAAGGTTATTCCCTTGTTTGCATGTTTTTCCTCTGGTGTTTAGTTGCAATTGAAATTTACGTAGTAAGGAGTGTTGATGTGTAATTTTAGAATCGAGTAAAAAGCCAAGAAAAGTATTAACTATTCAAGAAAAATTTTATATAGTCAACGACTATTTAAAAAAACATGTTTGTGTTCAAACACTATCACAAAAATATGGAGTGGGCAAACAAACAGTTTATGACTGAATAAAAAATAAAGATAAAATATTAAAATATTGTGCAGAAAGTGATTCAGTTACTCGTTTCCAAAATCGAAAAATTTTAAAAAGTGCATTGGAGCGAAATACGAATGGTTCCGACAAAAACGTTTTAAAGGGATCCCAATTTCCAGTTTAATGATAATGGAAAAGGCTAAGTTCTTCCATTAAAAATTAAATATAAGCTTAGCATGTGAATATTCTCGAGGCTAGTTACAGAACTTTAAAAAAACAATATGGAATTCACAAAGCATCTGCCGAATATGTATCTGCCACAATTTTTGTAAATCAGTTGGAAGAATACACATCAAAGGAAAATCTTATAAATAAGAAAATCTACAATGGAGAGGAAACAAGCCTTTTTTGGAAGTGTTTCTCTGAAAGCAGTTTTAGTTGCCATTATGAACATTTCTTAGATGGCCATAAAAATTCAAAGGACACATGTATTATAGAAAGATTAATATTATAGAATATTAGAGAACAAGATAAAATACAAGTCTACCGTATCTAAGAGAAGCTCTTAGCGGAAAATATGAAAGTTAAGGAAAAGAAACAAACCACAATAAATTAACCCCTAAATTCATAAACGCTTTGTAAAATTATAGGAGGTTTATTGAACAAATTTTGTATGAAAATGACGTTTTGTAAACCTGCTATAACTTTACAAAGCATTTATGAATTGAGGGGTAAGTATTTTAAGTAATTACACACAGAAAAAAGATTGGTTAGACATCGGCCCCAACAGCATAAAATCGAGCAGGTAATCAGCATTTCTTTTACAGTCCTTAATTTTTAAACAATGCATTCGATTTTAGCATTCATGACAAATATAATACAACTGTAATAAAATGAAAGTATTTGCAACAAAAAAATTAGTTCCTTCTACCAATAGAAGCTATTATTATAATTGATTAAAAAATTTAATTGATATAACCAAATTTAATGCATGATAAAGTGATTTTTTTTTTTTTTTTTTTTTTTTTTTTTCAATCCCAAATATTAGAAATCATAATAACAATTTCGATTGTAACAACATATTTAAAACCGGATATTTGCTTTCAATCATAAGACCCGATTGGCGGTTGTTAGCATACAAAAAATTTTGTATATAGAATTATTTTTTGGTTACAAAGACAGAAAAGCTAACTTTAAAACGGTATTGGTATGGTTAACCGAAGGGATGTTGCTTGAATCAAAAGCCTGTTGTAAATGTAAAAAAAAAATATATTAAAACCAAATTTTATGTATTGTAGTTGTCAACTTTTTAGAAATATTTGAAAAACTAAAAACGAAATTGTGCTGTGAATAAATCAATAAAAAAATATAAATTAAAATTCTGATGTTAAAATTACTAAAAAGTGGATAAAATAATTAATAAGAAAACGGGTTCAGACGATTTCCAATGAATAAAAGGAGTTGAACAAATCGCTTAATTATCAACGGAAATGGAAAATTAATTTGGTGTTTCATTTAAACAACAGTATTCTTTTTGTCCAATAGTCAAATTTTGTGGTTTAATTGTTTCCCGGTCAAAAAACTTATTTTCTATTATAAGTGCAAGCAAAATTATAAAAACAATTAAATTTCCGTGCACATTTTTACAAGGTTGGTTACCGAAACGAATAACGGTAAGGGTAACGGTAACGGTATCAGATTTCGTTTTTTTAGGTAACGGTAAAGGTAACGGTATTTAAGACTGTTTCGGTAACGGTATACCGTTATCGAAACAGCAATACCGGTACGTACCGGTATTAAAAATTATGTTAAAAACATATAAAAACAAGTAAAAACATGGCATATTTTTAATTTTAAGTACTGAAAATACAGATTTTAAGCTATAAATTCAATACTGGTAGTTTTAATAAGTAAAATTAGTATCTATAAAAAATAAAAAAATTGTAATTTTTATATAAAATAATAAATACCGGTAAAATACCGGTAACTACCCATAAAAATAACGGTATCGGTAACGATAACGGTATTTAGAAATTTTTTTAGAGGTATCGATAACGGTAACGGTATTCAATTTGAAACGGTATTTTAGCGATAACGGTATTATAACGATAACGGTAACCAACCTTGCATTTTTACTTTTGATGAAAAATACTAGTGTTCATATGATTTTGGTATTTTAATCTTATGTGCTGTCAATTTTTATATATGTATATCGCAATCGAAATATACTTTCTTTTTCTGAAATTAAAAAAAAGAATAATATGTATTGATTCATATTCCATCAAACTTTGCGCTGTTACCTCGAAAAATATACCAGAATTAATAAAAAAAAATTATTAAAATATTTAAAATTTGTTTTCTTGATGAAATTTTTTGTTAGGAGTAGTATTCAGTATTTCCAAAAAGGAATCGGCTATAAGGCCATTTTGTACACGCATAGTTTCGGTTCTCACAACAATCGAAGCTTTACTAAGAATCAGTTGCTTTTAACAAGGTTCAGTGGTTAGGACAGAAACTAATTTAAAATTATATGATAGTACGTGGGACCGCATAAATTCGATTGGCAACAAATTCGGTAGCTACAACGAATCTGTTTTCTGGGTGTACATATGTAGCAATTAAAAACTTATTAACATTATATTTTGTAAGTGTGTATATTGATTAAATAAAACAAACATTTATATTAAAAAGCGTAAAAAATTTTACATCAGTTAACCGGAAAAATCGATTATCCAGAATGCGTCCGATCCCGACCATTCCGGATAATCGATGCCCAACTGTAGTTTTTAGTACACTCATAGAAAAAAGTTAGTGCAAAATTTAAACCGGTTCTGATTCAATTAAAATAATTTTTCCGTTATTTTGTCTTTAAATTTAACTCAGTTTTATCGTTCTTAAGCCTAAACCAGATAAACGCAGTGTCAACAGTATTTTATTTTAGGACTTCGGTTAACGATTTTTGTAGAAACTTTATAAAAAGTATATTTAATAATCTGGCTAATTGGGATAATCTTCAATGTGAAAAATAAAAAACGCTAAATCTGACGTGACTAAATTGTTTTCATTAGCACCAAATAATTATAAAAATATTATCTTTTCAATCAAAGATAGGGATTATATAAAAGGTTAAAATCATAATCTGTGAGATTAGATACTGAGTGTAAAAAAATCCATAAAAATCTCCAACCACTTCCTAAATCAGCGTAAAAACCGTCCGTCGCCATTTCAAGAATAAAATCTCCAAATGTGTTTGTAAATCGCCACGTTTGGCAAGAAAGCGCTATATCTGACAACCCTTACAACAAATACTGATCTACGTATGAATTTTGTGTGTATCCTTATTTTGCGACAACCCTAACAACAAATACTGATCTACGTATGAATTTTGTGTGTATCCTTATTTTGCTCTCGCCCACCACTTGTTAACAATTTACCGTTGCAACAGTGCTGTCAAATTGTGACGTAAATTTATGTACCCTAATTCTATCATTATGTCTTACAACTGTTAATTTTTAAAACAATAAATAAAATATTGAAAAGTGAATTGGTACCACGGGTGGGTGCGGACTGGCTAAACTAATTCCAAACTAAATTCAGGTTTAAGAGTTTCTTTGAATGTAGAAAATTTTTTAAAGAAATTTTAAACCCTTTTCTCTATTTGTATTTAGTTTAGAAAAACAGGGCCCACGTAATGAAAAGAAATTGCAAATTATTCATAATTAGGGGTGATTTAAAAAATATATAATATAGTATAAAATAAAAAATTTAAAATACAAAATATAAATCATAAAATCAATCGAATATTCCAAAACGGCAAATTAGCATCTTCATGCTCTGTTCTGTTTAACAAAAACAATATAAAATACATACACACACATACAGTACTGGAAAAACCAAACAAATAATTCATTTTTAAACAACCAAAAATATTTCTATGACTAATCTGCCGAGTGGTAATTTGGGAGCAGAGCTTTGAAGAATTAATTCCTTAATTCAATTTTTCAATTCTGAATTAAAAATTCGATGAATTAATTCACTAAGTACCATATATTGAATGGAATTAATTCATATTTGCTTTCGTTCGATTTATTTTGTTCCGAATTAATTCAATTGCAATAGTTCTTTTTATTAAATCAAATGAATTAATTCACTGGTGAACACGTTCAATTTTATAAATCGAACGGAAAAAAGTGAATTAATTCCTTACTGAATTAATTCACTACTGAATTCGTTCAATTTCATTTTCGTTCAGTGAATTAAAAAAAAATAAAATTACGTTCAGTGAATTAAGAAAAAATAGAATTACGTTCAGTGAATTAAAAAAAAAAATAATAAGTTCACTGAATTGAAAAAAAAATAAAATAAGTTCACTGAATTGAAAAAAAAAATAAAATAAGTTCACTGAATTCAAAGCCTGTTTTCTGCCGTTCAGTAGAAGAAAACAATAATGTACAAATAAAATTTTTAAATAAGCAATTTTACAGCGTGTGCTAGTAAAAATAAGCAAATTAGAAACCGGATGCTGTTTATCAACCTACATGATTCAAAAATAAAGCCTTTTACTATTAAAAATAAAAACTTTACAGATATAGATACATTTGGAAAAAAATATAACTATATAACTGGTTTGAAAAATTAATAGTTATATTTTTTTTCCAAATGTATCTATATCTGTAAAGTTTTTATTTTTAATAGTAAAAGGCTTTATTTTTGAATCATGTAGGTTGATAAACAGCATCCGGTTTCTAATTTGTTTATTTTTACTAGCACACGCTGCAAAATTGCTTATTTAAAAATTGTATTTGTACGTTATTGTTTTCTTCTACTGAACGGCAGAAAACAAGTTTGAATTCAGTGAACTTATTTTATTTTTTTTCAATTCAGTGAACTTATTTTATTTTTTTTTTCAATTCAGTGAACTTATTATTTTTTTTTTAATTCACTGAACGTAATTTTATTTTTTTTAATTCACTGAACGAAAATGAAATTGAACGAATTCAGTACCCGACTAAAAAAGATGTTATATAATCATATATCACCATATATAAACCCATATATACGTCCATATCTAATTTGATCCGAATATTGGAATATATAATTATATCAAGCGAGATAAGCATGTTATCTCACCTGATATAATTTGATCCGAAAAATGGGTCTATCTAACTGCATCAAATTATATATAAATACATATAATTTTATGAAGATTTTCGAAGAAAATTTTAGTAAATATTATTGAGATCACTTATTTCATTCATATTAAATACTAATGCTAGATGTTTAGAACAATTTTTGCTAATAAACTTGGAAATAGCTGACAAAATAAAACATTACAAAAATTTGTCGCAACAACTTTTTCTAGGTTAGAGTTTTGGTCTTTCTTATAAAATGTGTCTTTCTTATAAAATAAAAAATTAACTAATTAGAAATTTATTAATTCAGTTCGAGGCCAATTTCCTTATTATGAATTAATATAATAAGTACTTTTTTTCAAAAACTGCTATTTTTCTTCATCAGGATACTCTCCTGACAAATACTTCACAGAGTTTTTGCTTTCAAAAAACCTCTACACTTTCAGGAATGAAAAGACGATCGTTTCGGGGATTACGCCACCACTTTCTAAAGAAAACTGATGAAGGGGACCTGGAAAATCCCCGAAACGATCGTCTTTTCAATCCTGAAAGTGTAGAGGTTTTTTGAAAGCAAAAGTATTTGTCAGGAGAGTATCCTGATGAAGAAAAAAAAACAGTTTTTGAAAAAAGTACTTATTATGTTAATTCATAATAAGGAAATAGGCCTCGAACTGAATTAATAAATTTTTAATTAATGAATTAGAAAGGTCGAAAAAAACAATTTTTATTTTTTAAAATAAAAATTAAAAACCAACATGATAAAAAATTAACTTTCACAATTAATTTTACGGAAAAATAAATGAACTTAAACCATATTTATTTCAACATATGTTTGTCTAATTTTTAAATTTAAAAGTAAAAATAATTATTTCAACCTTTAATTCCACAATGAAAAAAAATGTTTCCCTTATTTATTTCTTTAAAATTATTTTTAGTTTAATAAAGAGTATTTCGCCAACTATTTGAAAAATATATGTTAAATTCAATTATAAACATTTATTTATATATCAAAGTGCAAACTTCAAAACCAGATCTACAATTTCGGAGTTTTTTTTTTTAATTTTAATAGTGCAATTAAACTTTATAAAATTTTGTATAATTAGATATCATGTCAGATAAATTAATACATAAAATTAATACAATTTTATATTAACTTTGTTATATTTTTTGATATAAGATTGTTTAGAGAAGCTTATACGCCATTATATATAATTATGTATAAACTATATTTGCAGATCTCTTAATATATAGCTAGAGACCAAATCGCATTTGATTATATATAACGTCATATCAAACATATTTATAAAACCAAAGTGTTAATATAAATGTATATGGTCATATAAAGCCACACATATAAACATTTATAATTATATCAAATCATATAAGATCATATAAAAACTTTTTTAGTCGGGTAGTGAATTAATTCAGTAAGGAATTAATTCACTTTTTTTTCCGTTCGATTTATAAAATTGAACGCGTTCACCGGTGAATTAATTCATTTGATTTAATAAAAAGAACTATTGCAATTGAATTAATTCTTTGAATTTGTTGTTTGATGAACGCGTTCATTTGAACGAATTCAGTGAATTACTTAAGAAAAGGAATTCATTCAATTCTAGAGAAAATTGAATTCGATTGGTAGTGAATTCATTCAAAAAGGAATTAATTCTTCAAAGCTCTGTTTGGGAGTCATGTATGTTTGGCTGCTACTGCTCTTGCTTAATTTGTAAGTAGACGATTGGTGCTGCGGTAGTTTTCAATTTCAAAACAAAGATGTGTGCTACTGCTTAGCTAATAAAATTTTTGTGTAGTGGCAGTAGTAGCTGAGTAGTAATTTGGGAGTCTTGTCTATTTGGCTGCTACTGCTACTTATTGAATTTAGTAGCAGACACATCGATTGATGCTGTGGTGGTGTTCAATTTTAAAACAAAGCTATGTGCTACTGCTGAGCTACAGAAAAGTTTGAATAGTGGTAGTAGTAGCGATGTGATGACTTTTAGTTTTGTTGTTTTTTTTACTACAATAATCGTCATTTTTAGTTACTACTGCTACTTTAGTCGTAGCTTTTTCAACCCTGATTATTAAGACATACTGTATAATTTTTATAAAATTAAAAAAAAAAAATATTATACGCACTTTTTGCCAGTACTTGTACCACCTGTTAAAGTGTTTTGCCACCGCTTTCCCGTTTGTATTTTTCTGACTGGCTAGTTTTATAATAATCTTAAAAAATACGGTTATAAAATAGCTTTTATTTTTAAAATTGATTTATTTTTAAACGCAGTCCTTTTAATGCGGAAACCTGTAGAATTATAGTATCAACAAAACCGCCTGGTTGTGCTACCGCCAGTTTGATGCAAAACATTTTAAAAATCAACGATATCTCAAAACAAGAAAATTTTACTTTTCAAATAATTATGTTTATTAAACAAATTTCATAAATTTTTAAAAAAATTAATATTTTTCTATCGGCTTTAGCCGAAAATTGGCTTAGCCGATTATTGTCGGCGGCTGAATCGGCTTGGCAAAGGTGTCGGCTGGCGGCGGCTGACCGGCTAAAGTCGGCTGGCTTGTATCTCTGCTCAGAACAGCGCCGAAAGTATTCCTTTGAATTTTAAATATATTAAGTAAAAGCCTAAAAACTACTTGAAAAAGTCATCTTAGAACGCCGTTATAAAGTTCTCCCTATCGTATTAATCATGACACATTGGAAACATTTTACTGGTGAAGCTGAATTCAGATTTTCTAGATGATGCTATATCAGACCTTGATATATTTATATGCAGAAGATAATTCGTAAAGTATTTAAATAAAAGATCTAATTTTAATAGTTTAATTTTTTAAATCATGCCAATTTTAGTTTGCAGGCTTAAATTATATAGTGTTTCAATTAATAAACATTTTATTTCACTAGTTTTAATCCACTACACCATATTAAATTAATTTATTTAGTTTGGAATAATAATTAGTATTTTAAATAATAACTGCAATTTCAAACTTTAATTAAAACCCAGGGTATTTGGGCCTATCAGCAGTGTTGCCAGGTTTCTTAGGCATAAAATCGTCGAAAATTTTGGAAAATATCGTCAAAATCGTCATAGCTGTTGAAAAATCGTCAAAAAATAGTTCAAAATCGTCAAAATTAAACTATTTGTGTTATAAGGACCCTAAAAACTTAAGCTTTTTAAAAATTATCCTTTTTTAATCATTTCGTGCTTGTTCGATTTAGCATATTTACTAAAATGTTTATAAACATCATCGAAATTTGCCATATCCTGAAGTAGTTGCTTCAAACAAAGAGAAACACCAACAAAAATTTCAGATTTTAAAATATTTATTATGTATTTCACAGGCATTCTTCCCCACGAAAAAAATTGAGATTCGTTACAGTTTTAAGACAAAAGTTTTACATAAAAATTATCATATTTTTTTTATTATTTTTTCTAATAGTTTTGTACATTTTAAAATATGTATTTTAAAGAAAAATTTACAGTTTCGCAATAAATAAAAAATTATAATGTACTGGAACGGATTTTTACAATCGTTCCAGTACATCATAATCGTGTAGATTTGCTGAATAAAAATTATCTGATTTTGCAGCGGTTTTTAATTTGTTTCCACATTAATTTGCTTGCAATTCAGCATAATTTTAAAAATTAAAAACTTGAGATTTAGAATTCTAGATTTTTTTTATAAAGAGAAGCAACACTCAGGAAATTCTCCCTATTAATTAACGTATTGCTTCCTTTGGAAAGGGGATAGAGAAGAAGTGAAAGGTGGTGAAAGATGAAGGGCTTCAAATATGGCAACACTGTAATTGCGCGAGATGTTGAATTTTTAGAACAGTTGTTGCGCGCCATCTGATGGTGAGTTGGCGAACTTTGTTGAGGCTTTTTAGTTCATAGCTCTGTTATATTATTTTACTTCGGTGGGGTTAAGTGCTATGGGAACACCGAAGGAGGACGCTGCGATATGAATGAGGGATAGAAAAAACTCATACATATTACTATTTTTCATAAATTGATGTTGCCTTGGTTGGGGCTCGAACCCGCAACCTCACGTGTAACAGTCCAACGCGCTAACCATTACACCACAGGAAAAGTATCGTATTTTTGCACATTTCTTGCTGTATTTCGTATTAAAAAAAAATCGTCGTTTTAAAGGAAAAAATCGTCAAATCGTCATTTGGCTAGTTTAGATAGTAAAAATTGTCAAAATGACGATAAATCGTCAAAACTGGCAACACTGCCTATCAGCCCTATCCATAGGGTTGCCACCATAATGAAAAAATAGACTCTCGGGAAAAATCCGCATAAAGTTCCCTAAAATAAAAACAATTTTGTAGCAACTGTAAAACAACAAAACAGTACCAAAAAAGAACCATAAACTGCATTTTTTCTACTTTTGACAAACGTCCAAGGGTTTTTCATTGATTTTTTTTTTTTTTTGTTTAATTGTACTCATTTTTTTCTCTGAGAAACGGGACCTAGTGTGTCAAAAAACGGGTTTGGACTTAAGAGTGGATTCTGGTACCTAAAAGGGTGTAGAATAAGATGAAATGAGTTAACGATGAATGATTTAGATTAACCATACCAAATCGCATCTCCCAACTGAAGGTGCGTTCAAAGTGATAATGCGTTATGAAACTTTAAATGCGTTCTTCTCAAAACTTCATTTTCACACACTAGGTCCCTTTTCTCGGAGAAGGTCACATATACATTAATTCGGTAACTCCTTAATACAATTTAAAGAAAAAAAAAATGTTTATGAATTTTGAACTTACAAAATTTTTTAGATATTTTTATTAATTGCAAAAGACTAACAGGAGTATATACAGGTTGATTAAATCCAGGTAAAAAATTCTGTTCTGTTGAAATTTGCAAAACATGCCGCCAAAAATACAATCACTTTTTATTATTATCAATTAAAAATAAAAAACAATTGTAAATTTACGTAAATATTGTTAATTTTATTTCCGAATAAATTACACAATCGAAAAATATTACGATATTTGCACTAAACATCACTTTTATTTTTTGCCATTATGGTGTGCCAAAAATTTACGTTTTTTTTAAATAAATGCGTTGGCATCATTGACCGCCTTTCATATCTTGATGTTCTGCTTTCAATACATACATACATACTGTTTCAAACAAAACAAAGCAGAATCAGCTATTGATCGTTTTTTGTTTTTAGCTTCCAGTTTTTCTTGTTACTTTTTTTTAACCCATATTTTCCTGAATTAAGAAATAATTGCGCCACGTGTTTGAAACTTACATGATTTGCTACTGAGGACCCTAGGAACACGAAACTGTTGAAATTATTTTATCTTATATAGATCCGTAGTTATTGCCTGGGAAGTTTTAGGTTATTTTCCTCTCGATCTTGGTAGATTCCATACTGAGGTAAGGTACGAAGCTCCAAACCCTTTGAAAGACAGCCCAAAATGACTATATTAAAAATAAATACAAATAAAAATTTTGTAAATTTTGTACACATATTCTCCTAGCGTCGTCATATGACTACACCCAAATGCATTAAATTATATAATTTTTCCAAATTACTATGAGAACATTGTAGTTTTACCAATATGGAGCAAATTTAGTTGGCTTTAGAAAAACCAAACAAAAAAATATATTAATGTAATAAATTTCGATTTTTTCCTTCTTTATTTAAAGAAATCATAATTTTTGCAGTTTTGGAATTTTTGTGATTTTCGGTCATTCATTCATTGTCACTGTGTCCAGAAACAATAACCAAAGTGGATAAAATAAACACAGAATGAATATTTGACATTTTTTGTTTACAAAACTCTTAACAGATTACCTTCCATGTTTTAGGTAACGGTATTATGCACAGTTAAAAAGATGCCTTTTCATGTCGTCATATGACGACGCTAGGATAATATGGGTTAAGCTGCCAGCAGATAATCGAAAAGTGATTTTATTGCTACACGTGATTTTCGCATCACGAAAAACTTAGAAAATCAAAAAAATTTTTTGCTACTATAGAAGTCGAAAAAGTACTATTTTTTAAACTGTTTGGTACTATTTTAAAAATCCCATTTATCATCGCTGGTTCCCAATTGGGGATAAGTCCCATAAACTGGCAGCACTGATGGGAAAAAATAATATGGCAACTATGCAAACTCGTGTATGTGTGGTTTAACATATGTTTTTGACAATCAAAGTCAACTTTGATTCTTTGAGATAAGATACAAGTCGATTAAAAAAAATGGGCGGCGGAGTCTAGGCAAAAAATGATCGGCGGCGGTTCAATATCGGCTGAAGCCGATGTAATTAACAAAAACCGATTTTATTCAAATTGAATTCATTACAAAAAGTTACAAAAAATATACACGTAAATAAAAAAATTCACGGTAATGCTTTTAGCAAAAAAATTGCATTCTTAGAGTATTAAAAATTAAGTTTAAATAAATAAATAAAATAATGAAATTCTTTTTCAGTATGAAGATAAAATTGTCTCAAAGATTTTTATATTAGCCGTTTTTTCTAATCACTTGGATTTAGTAAATCCAAAAAGTATTTCTAAAAGTGCTCAACATATGGGGTTAGATTCTCCCTATTTTAAAAAGAATTTTCTCTCCGACACTTCTTTCACCCTAATTTTTAATACCGAATTCGATGATGAAGGATTTTACTTTAACTTCTAATTTTTAATTATGTTTTATATAAAACAGCGATAAACAGTCTGCCTCTCTTCAGTTTTATCACTTCAATTTATGTTTTTACACAATTGAAAAATTCCATTGCAATATTTAATATTCACTAATTGGATTTAATTAAATTACTTACTATAGAGTGAAAAATTGCCATTTCTATTTCAGCTATTTCTCCATGTCCAAGATTAAAAATATGTATTTGGTGAGGTGTAGTTTTGTTTTCTAAACATTTCATAAAAAAAATTTAATAAAAAACTTTTATTTGTTAGTTTTGAAATTTTTTTGTTTTTCTTTTAATTTTTATTCGTATTTTTTTCAAATTAATAGGCTGTTTCATATATTTGTGCTTTTATTATGGATTTATTAAATCCAGATTTTTTTTGGATTTAATAAATCCACTTTTTGTATGAAAAATTGTTTTTACAGTCGTTGTTCACGACGTTTTTTACGACTGTAAAAAATATTGTCAATTTTCCTATTTCCAATTTTTTTTATTATTTTAAAAGAAATATATCGGCTAAGCGTATTTGACCAGCTAGCAAATATAATCCGAACCTGCCGCTTACGTCGGCGGCGGCTAGACTCCTAAAAAAAGTCGGCGGCGGCAGCGCTATCGACTTTGCGCCACTCGACTTGTATCTCTGCTTTCATTATTTAACATTTATATCGTAAATATTTAAAGGGATTGTACCATGCAAATTCGTCGTCCTCGCGGCATAACAATCCCACAATTAATGGTAGTCACTGCATTAGGGTTTATAGGAGGTGTATATATTTGGCAACCACTTATTGTAAAGTGGAAAGACGAAAGCAACTCAAAGAAGGAACAAACAATAGAAGTAGTCAGCTCCGCCGTTGACAAAAGACAAATAAATCCAGCAAAGTCAGTTCTATACCAAAAATGTTTTAAATTTTTTTCCATTTTTAATAACTACATAATTTTATTTGTTTTTAATACAAGTCTATAATAATATTTTTTACATTTTACACATTTCTCTTGCAGATGAGTTTCATTAAAAATTTGAAACCGTTTTCCACCTCTACCACAGGTCTTATGGCTATTGGTATATTTTCGACATTGATAGTATCTGTTAGTTATCGCGTATTTATGAAGCCACAATTTGAGAGACGACGTCGACAAGAAGCCCAAGCTACGGCAGATTATATATTTGAACATGAAGAACAACAACAACAATATAAATCTAATGAAAATCAAAACTTTTAACTTGAACCAATGACGTCGTTAAAAATTTTTAGTATTTAGTGCCTATGAAGTTTAAATGGATAAATAAAAAAAAAGAAATATCTGGATTTTTGTTCTGTTTTAAAATTTAATTTAATATCTGTTGTTCTGTCGAATTAAAAAACTAATATGACCCAACAAGTCATTAATTTTTATTAGAAAAATTAAAAAAAAAATGAATAAAACAGAAGTTTTTATTTAATTTTTAAAACAAACAGATAAAATATTTTAAAAATCGTATCAAATCTTTAAATTTGATAATATAATTAATAATAATGATTCTATTCAAAGTTTTTTATTTTAATTTTTTTTTTTATAAAAAAAGAGTACTAATGAAATTCTTTTTTTATGATTATTATTATTATTTTTATATTTTTTAATAATTTAGATATTTAACGAAAAACTTATAACAATGAATAAAAATATGTATTATTGAATTTTTGTTTGAAATAAAATTTTGAAAGTAGTTAAACTTCTATACGATGGTCCATTATTATTTTTATATGTATATTATAGTCCGGGAGCTGGCGACATTTTGATGCTAGTCATTTTAGTAAGGCTGATTTTCACTTATCTAGCAGATTTGGGAATGCACATAACCAAAATGGCGGTCAGCTGGTCCAGTGGCGTTGCGTTTAGGAGCTAGGGCGCCCACAACATGTAAAAGAAAGTTGAAATTTTTTTATTTTAGTAAGGCTGAAAATTTTTATAGTAATGAGCAATTCCATATGAAAGCGATCACCTTTTGGACGACCCCTCTCCGATTCTAAAATAAATAGTCTCAATCGATTGCCCAGCAAAAAATAATGTACCTACATATTTTTTTTTTTTTTTTATAGTGACTGGTTTAGTGGTGGTGTACACCACTGTCATGTGACAAAATTGAAGAATTCTTCATAAGGGACTCATTGAAAGTTGTTTTAAATAGCTCGTTGGAAAGGTATTGAATCAGGCTTTAATTGAAAAATAAAATTTTCCTAATTTTTCTCAGAAATTTACCTTTTTTCCCATGAAAATTAAATTTTCCCATGAAAATTAAATTTTCCGATTTTCCACAGAAGCTCCTAAATTTTCCGGCTAATTTTTTTTTTTTTTTTGGATTCCTCATAATTTTTGCTTTAAGAATCAGCAATAAAAAAATGGGCCCGACTCCTTGTTTGGACAGGAGAGGAGCATTTAAGAGACCACCTTGTTCTCATTGTTTTTATATTTTTTATAATTGAATTATTTGTAATTATTTAACATTGTTTTATTTTATTATTAAAAATACATTTTAAAAATTATTTTACGGTTAAAAATATATTTATGAAGAAAAAATCTTTCTTATAATTAAGTATATTACAATATTTATTAAAAATTTCAATTGTCTTGGCATCATTATAAAATTAAAGTAACTTTAAATATAGCACGTCGGCAGACGAAGAGTACCGCTTTACATTAATTGACATATCAGAAATATTTGGTATGAAGCAATGAAACTTTTGCGTTCAAGTTATAATTTTGACATTATTATATCTGTTTTGAATTCGTCGCTCCATGGCATCGTGTTCTTTTTGAGTGCATAAAACTGTGTTAATGGCAATTTCCTTGCTTTGAATCCACGAAAACAAATGTACATTTAAGATCTGGTCAGTATATGGCCTTTGCAAACTTGCCTTAGTCGCCATGCGTTTTAGGGTTCCCCCTAACGCATCGCATGGGCCCTTACCGTGGGACGTCGCAAAAAAGTGCCACTCGACCTTGCAGTTTTGTTCTTCTTCAATTATGCAAAGATTGTAAAAATTTTTTTTATTCTTGTACTGAAAAGCCGCGCCGTCTGAGAAAAACGTTACTTTGTCGATTGCATCGAATTTTGATCTTAAGAATTCAAACAGTTTCATTTGAAATAAATAAACGGACACATAATTATGAGCTAAACTCTCCGCGACAACAACAAGGCTTACGGTCTGTAGTTCGTTATCTTCGTTTTTGAAATAAATGCAAAAAGGATGCACCGTGCACTGGTCGTTTGCCCAGTGATAAGCCTGAATTTCATCCTGAACGAGAAAAGTGTAATTCTCGGCAAAGTCGCTTATCACAATGAATTCATTTTGGGCTAATTTCTCCTTACTTTCCTTTAGAAATTTCGATTGCATCTCGGATATAAAATGGTGCGCCTTCAGTTCATTCAACTCGAATCCGAATTCCTCGATGAATTCCGGAATCTGCTTTACCACGGTCTCAAGGGAACATCTGCCGCTGCTAATTATCCACTGTTTGAAATGCACCTCCTGAATTAACAGCTGTTCAAACTTTTCCGCCAAATATTGCTCTAGCTCGTCAATCTTCGGACAATTGTCGCATTTGAACAGATGACAATTTTCCGTGGGGTATGCGCACAACGACTTCGACAGGAGGTCCCTATATGTTTCAATTTCACCGTGAAATACTTTCAATTTCTTGCATGGAAAGAACATTAATTTGATGTTTTGATGAAACATGCAAACGCAGACTGAATGCGTTCCGTGCCTGTCTAATGCCAGCATTAGGATGTCGTAGGATGGCAAACTTAGAAAATCCCACTTTTTCTGCTGGGTATTTCTCTTTGAACTGATGGTATGCTTCGGATAGATTACATAATAATAATCTGCGCTGCTTGTGTACTTTTTCTCCATCTTCACGTGTGATAACATAGTCACGTGTACCTGGGCAGGCGCGGCTGTTGTCATCATTGCAGTAAAAATCTTGAATCAATTTCACCGTTGCTTCGCTGAGGGTCCTTGAGCCAAATTTCTTGGTGGGAGTCGCCAATATGCCCTTCTGTCGAACTAATTCTTTGCTTTTTCTCGCGATGTAAAAATATGTTTGAAACTGTTCAGAAATCTTGCGTATAGACCATGATTGAGGCAGCACAGATAAAATGAGATATTTCTCCGGAAAAGTGGTCGCTAAATTGAATTTTCTTTTCAACTGCTCAATCATTTGTTTGCCGTCATCAACGTCATCTGCTTGACTGCATTCGTTATCAGAGCCTTCATCAAATATTGTCGCGATTGCACTCATAACCTTGCCTTTTTTCTCTTTCCTGTATTTTTCACTTCGCAACTTTCTTTTTGTAATAGACGATTCACCTAAAGTGGTAATAGCCTCATTCAAAGGACTCAAAGACATATTGACCATCGGAATGTCTGCCTCACTATCAGATGAAACATTTTGTTCACTTGTCATTTCACTCTCGGATTGTGGTTGCATTTGTTTCAATGCATTTGCTTGTTGAGACAAATCGATTTTACACTTGGGGCAAATGAATTCTGCTTCTTCACCGTATTGTATATTTAATTCATTCATGTATCGCTTCGAAACACCAGTTAATTTTAATACTTTTATCTTTTTCGAACGATGTCCACTCTTGTTAAACGGATTGCAGCAAAATTTATTCATTTTACTTTAAATTGTCTTTACAGCTTCACTCTTTACTTTACAAAAAAAACACTTTAACACTTTCACGTTTAGTATTCAACTAAAATTTGACTCAGAGTGTGTGAAGTATTTATATTTATTTTTTGGTAAAAAATAGGTAAAAAAATATAAGCGATATTTGCTTTTCTTTAATAGGAAAATTTGCGTGAACTACTGGTCATAAAATGTTTTTTAAAGAGGGACTTAATTGGTTACTGCCAATAAGCCGACCACAGGTCATAAAATGTTTTGTAAATTTTTTAAATTACCAGGTAATAAATATTTCGCCATATTTATGGAAAATCCGTGTTTTATGACTTGTTTCTGCACGTGTCATTTTAGGCGAAATATTTATTACCTGGTAATTTAAAAAATTTACAAAACATTTTATGACCTGTAGCCTCAGTCGGGTTTGGTGTGCCATTACATGCCACTGCTGCTATTATCCATGGATTTATGGCCGATCTTGTGAAGGCAGGCAGACCATATTCACTACACACTCAACTTGGGGCTCTTAAAAAAAATTGATTTTTTCTTCATAAATGTATTTTTAACTGTAAAATAATTTTTAAAATGTATTTTTAATAATAAAATAAAATAATGTTAAATAATTACAAATAATTCAATTATAAAAAATATAAAAACAATGAGAACAAGATGGTCTCTTAAATGCTCCTCTCCTGTCCAAACAAGGAGTCGGGCCCATTTTTTTATTGCTGATTCTTAAAGCAAAAATTATGAGGAATCCAAAAAAAAAAAATTATCCGGAAAATTTAGGAGCTTCTGTGGAAAATCGGAAAATTTAATTTTCATGGGAAAATTTAATTTTCATGGGAAAAAAGGTAATTTCTGAGAAAAATTAGGAAAATTTTATTTTTCAATTAAAGCCTGATTCAATACCTTTCCAACGAGCTATTTAAAACAACTTTCAATGAGGTCCCTTATGAAGAATTCTTCAATTTTGTCACATGACAGTGGTGTACACCACCACTAAACCAGTCACTATAAAAAAAAAAAAAATATGTAGGTACATTATTTTTTGCTGGGCAATCGATCGAGACTATTTATTTTAAAATCGGAGAGGGGTCGTCCAAAAATTTGCCAATTTTGATCGTTTTCATATGGAATTGCTCTAATATATTCCAATATAAAGTAATTAAAAACGATATTCAGCTGCTTTGATGCTGTTGCTTATACGTCACCTGACCATGTTAAAAATTATTATTTTTTTTTTATTTTAGTAAGGCTGAAAATTTGTATAGTAACAGATACCATCATAAAGTTTTCAAAAATGGTAGTCAGCTTTTTGGGTGTTGTTGCTTTATACGTCAGCTGATGGTGCAAACTTGTTAAAAAAAACAAACATTTTTTTTATTTTAGTAAGGCGGAAAATTTTTATAGTAACATATAGCATCACAAAGTTTTCAAAAATGATAGTCAGCTGCTTGGGTGTTGTTGCCTTATACGTCAGCTGATAGTGTAAACTTGTTCCAAAAAACCAAAATTTTTTTTTTATTTTAGTAAGGCTGAACATTTTTATAGTAAAGCACCGTAAGTTGTTTTTCACGTGGAAAATTTTCACACAAACTTTAAAAGCTTTAAATAATAATTTAAATTCTGAAAATCAAATTTTTTTTATGTAATTAGAAAGCAACTATCACATTATTAAACACAAAATGTCACTTTTTCACAAGAAAAATAATAGTCTTGTATATTAAATTTGCGTGAAAACAAAGTCTGCACAATTTTCACGTGAAACTCATTATCGTGAAAAATTAGTTTTCTGTATATGGAGTATAACAGTTTTTTCACGTGAAACTCAATCAACTTGCGGTGCTTACCAGATAGCATCACAAAGTTTTTAAAAATGATAGTCAGCTGTTTGGGTATTGTTGCTTTATACGTCAGCTGATCGTGTAAACATGTTAAAAAAATTTTACTTTTATATTTACGTGCGTGCCGTTAGCATCGAATATTTAAATTTATGGTCCCAATGTAATAAAAGATGCAGTTTTGAGAGTTGCAAGGCAAACTACATATCAAATGAAAGACAGGAACCAGCTGATGTATTAAAACTACCGTGCTAAGAGATCCATCGTCCAGTATAGGAGAAACCCTGGAAGATGAAATTTATGGTCCCAATGGAATAAAAGATGCAGTTTTGAGATATTATATTTATCTTAAAAATAAAAAAAAATTTAACATTTTTCCAAATTTGTATTTTATATTTTTACTTTATTCTTAAATACAATTTTTCTTTTAAAATGTTGGGTAAACCAATTTTATAGTTTAAAAAACTTCGAAGTCCTTTAGATATTATATTTATCTTACAAATTATAAATTAAAAAAATTTAGCATTTTTTCAAATTTGTATTTTATATACTTTATTAATTCTTAAATAAAATTTTTCTTTTAAAATGGAATAATCAAAGTTGTAATAAAATACCCAACTTTGGTAAACCGCCAACAGTCCCAGCAAAACCTTGGTAATGACTGGTCATTACTACATGCATTACTTAGATCTCATATCTCATTACCCGTTGACTTACTTTTAAACTGAATGTAATGAGTTACCGATAATTATACCCCACACATTACTATTTCACAATAGCTGAAACCAATAATATATGTACTAAATCATTAAAAATCATAACTATGGCGTAGCCTAGTGGTTATCATTTTTGCCTGACAGACATGAGGATCGCTGCTCAACTCGTTTTAGCTTCCATTGTTGTTTTTTTTTTTTTGTAATTTATATTAAACATCTATTTATAGAAATGTTGATGTTCATTAAGCAGTATTTAATAACAACAAGTTTTGTGAAAAATAGACATGTATAACAGTTGCCACAATAAATGTGTACATAAGTTAAAGCATTAAAAATCATAGTGATGTCGTGGTCTAATGGTTAGAGTGTTTGCCTGACAATCGTGGGGTACGCTGATCAATACGTGTCAGCTCCTATTGGTTTTTAAATTTTTATATTTTTTTAAATCTATATTCAACATCTATTTATAGAACAGCTGATAAACTACTTACAGGTAACATCAGTGTAATGACTTTCCTCCAATGACAAAACCATGTTAAAATAAGTAGTTTAGTAATTAAAAGGTAACTAGTGAACACTTAAGATTTCAATACCTAAAACTCATTACATGGTAATGAAAGGTTTTGCTGGGGTAATTATGACATCAGTCTGTTGACTATCAGTGGCTACCAAGCCACAAACATACAGCTTGTTCGGCTAAATTGATATTTTTCGGAGAGAAACGAAGTGGGGAACAGAATTATTTTCAATAACACAACTTGTTTGTTCAGAAGTTCCAGACAATATTAATTAAAGCCCAAACAGCTTCAAATTGGAGGAGAGCACTTTCGAAATTCTGTATGAAACGTATACAAATTCTCTAGATAACATTTTACGTGTAGCCTGCATTCCTTGGAATTGTCTTTCTGGTTTCGTACTATGCACGTCAGCTACAATTTAATCAGCAGTCATTTTTACCGGCGATTGGCCTTTGCATTCTTTAAGAAGCGAAGTAAAGTCATTGATGGTACGTCTTTTAAACATCTGATCTTCCTTTTTCGATTTCCGCGATTCCACGGTAACTTCATGGCGTCTTAAACGTGATTCATTTGTACCGATAGCGTTGCTTTTGTATGCACCCTGCCTTGTAGCATCCATTTTACTCATTTGATTGCAAATATAATATTGAATTGTTTTGCAACTCTTAATTACTTCTGTTGATTTATTTTAAAATTGTATGGTTTTTCACCGATTATTTATATTTTTATTCAAAGAAGTTTTTTTTTGCTAAAATCTTTGTGCGTGTTGTCAGTGTTGCGCACATAGATTACATAGAACTCTAAATAGATTAAACAGAGCTGGTTCGACAACGACAACGCCATGTGCTTTTTCATGTATTTTGTATGGGAAGCAAAATGTCGCCATGTCGGCCGGCGATTTGTCGTCGGAATAGAATCTATTCTATTTTCGTTTTGACACAGTAACCTAGTGTCTTCAAATGCAATGAAATATGCAAAGAAATTTTAAAATAACACACAAAACAACAACAACGAAAATAATTTTGTTGTTGCTTTGTGTGTTATTTTCAAATTTCTTTGCACATTTCATTGCATTTGAAGACACTAGGTTAGGGACTATAATACCCATTTCATACAACAAAGTTTAGTGGCTAGTAGCAAAAAAAAAATCACAAAAAATATCGCGAAAAAAAAATTTACAAAAAGGAAATTTCTTACATCAATATATTTGTTTGCAGGATTAGGTTTTTAATTCAGTTTGTACCAGTCTTTTTTCGCGTTCCGTCATTTTTTTGCAATTTTTTTAATGCGGTTTTTTCAAATTTATAATCTAGAGACTATAATGCCCATTTAATATAACAAAGTTTGGTCGTTAGTTGCAAAAAAAATCGCGAAAAAAAATTTGCTAAAAGGAATATTTTTGCATCAGTATATTTGTTTGCAGAATGTTAAGTTTTTTAATTGAATTTTTCTACCATAAAGTCTTTTTTAGCGTTCCGCCATAATTTTCCAATTTTTTAAGTGCGATTTTTTTAAATTTATAATCTAGGGACATACATCAAAGTTTAGTGGCTAATTGCAAAAAAAAATCACGAAAAAATTTCCATAAAGGAAAATTGTTTAGTGTAGAACAAAGAATAAAACGTTCTTTACATCATTATGATAAGTAATGATAATGAAAATTCATTTGTCTACTTAGTGTAGAAAAAACAGTAAAATTTTTTTTTTTAAACCATTGCGTAAATGTAATGAAAATTATAAAAACGTTTCATTACATGTAGAGAAAACAAATGAAATGAACATTTTCTTCATTGTAATTACATTTTGTAATGGTAATGATTTTTTTTTTTTAATTTTCATTTTATAGATTCAATGGTAATGAAAACGAGCAATGCTCATTACAAAGTAATTAATTACTCCCATCTCTGGTTACATACGGGTTTTTCTTTATAAAAACAGCTTTTCTTAAAAAAAGTAAAAAAAATTAAAATTTCTTGTCTGGACCGTAATGGGTTAGTAATAAAAAAAGAGATGTCATCTAAGATATTTTAATCATCTTTCCAATGAGGTATATATTGTCCCAATCGGACTATAAACAAGTCCATTTTCAAACTTTGCACAGAAATAACTAATAGGCGTTTCCGCGAATTTTTTTTTCTTAACCGCCTCAAAAAGCACTATTTGGACAAAAAAATCTTGGAGGTGCCCCTAAAATAGACTTGTTCCAAAATTAGTAAATACATTGTTTAAACTTACATTTTTCAATAACTACCCGTTGTTCACTTTCTGAAGAAAAATTTTGAATGGTTAAACTTTGCAACCATTTTTTCACTCAAAAAAGTTTGACAGTTACTACATGACAGTGTTTGGTAATCAGTAGCTGCTGTTGTTAACAGTTTTTACAATTGGCTTTCTTTGGACAGTTATTAAAAAAACAACTAACGAAAATTACTGTAATTTCGTAATAGTTGTTTAAATCAGTTATTTTTAATATCACAATAAACAACTACCAAAACAGTATTTTTACAGTAAACAGTTGTTTTTGTTAGTTATTTAATTTCAATTCTTTATTGATATAACCGAGCCCAGTGGGCCATATATGGTTAAAAAATACTACATTAAATAATACTATAAATTAGATTAAAATAGCTAACTAAAAATAAATAAATTAATGTTTCTATATAAAAAACAATTGATGCATCAAATCAGAAATTTGTGTTGTATCTCCAATGCATAAAAGCATAATAACTGGAGAAGGGTTTGGAGTTTTTACTTCAAATTTTAAATAGACTGAAGTAACACATACTTTTGTAATCGAAAGAAAGGAAATTTTTTTTTTTAAATATATTTTTTATAATATCGAAAGAATTAACTGTAAAAAAATAGTATATTTTACCCACTTTGTCAGTTGTTTAAAAATTTTTGTGGTAAAAATTTGTCAGTTAATCTTACGACATTGTTAGTTATTTTTAATGCATTTGTTAGTTATTTTTAAATAGTTAAAAATAGCTAATTTTGTTTGTTGTTTTAAAGGTCTTTTTATTCAAAGTTAATAATTATCCGTGTTGAAAGTTAACGTGCATACGAAAAGTCATATGTTAGTTTTCGACTTAAACGCGTTTTTACGCACTTTAAATGTCCCTAGATTATATATAGATTTAAATGTCCCTAGATTATAAATTTAAAAAAATCGCACTTTAAAAATTGGAAAATTATGGCGGAACGCTAAAAAAGACCTTATGGTAGAAAAATTCAATTAAAAAACTTAACATTCTGCAAACAAATATACTGATGCAAAAAGTTTTCTTTTGGCAAATTTTTTTTCGCGATTTTTTTTGCAACTAACGACCAAACTTTGTTATATTAAATGGGCATTATAGTCTCTAGATTATAAATTTGAAAAAACCGCATTTAAAAAATTGCAAAAAAATGACGGAACGCGAAAAAAGACTGGTACAAACTGAATTAAAAACCTAATCCTGCAAACAAATATATTGATGTAAGAAATTTCCTTTTTGTAAATTTTTTTTTCGCGATATTTTTTGTGATTTTTTTTTGCTACTAGCCACTAAACTTTGTTGTATGAAATGGGTATTATAGTCCCTAACCTAGTGTCTTCAAATGCAATGAAATGTGCAAAGAAATTTGAAAATAACACACAAAGCAACAACAAAATTATTTTCGTTGTTGTTTTGTGTGTTATTTTAAAATTTCTTTGCATATTTCATTGCATTTGAAGACACTAGGTTACTGTGTCAAAACGAAAATAGAATAGATTCTATTCCGACGACAAATCGCCGGACGACATGGCGACATTTTGCTTCCCATACAAAATACATGAAAAAGCACATGGCGTTGTCGTTGTCGAACCAGCTCTGTTTAATCTATTTAGAGTTCTATGTAATCTATGTGCGCAACACTAACAACACACACAAAGATTTTAGCAAAAAAAAACTTCTTTTAATAAAAATATAAATAATCGGTGAAAAACCATACAATTTTAAAATAAATCAACAGAAGTAATTAAGAGTTGCAAAACAATTTAATATTATATTTGCAATCAAATGAGTAAAATGGATGCTACAAGGCAGGGTGCATACAAAAGCAACGCTATCGGTACAAATGAATCACGTTTAAGACGCCATGAAGTTACCGTGGAATCGCGGAAATCGAAAAAGGAAGATCAGATGTTTAAAAGACGTACCATCAATGACTTTACTTCGCTTCTTAAAGAATGCAAAGGCCAATCGCCGGTAAAAATGACTGCTGATTAAATTGTAGCTGACGTGCATAGTACGAAACCAGAAAGACAATTCCAAGGAATGCAGGCTACACGTAAAATGTTATCTAGAGAATTTGTATACGTTTCATACAGAATTTCGAAAGTGCTCTCCTCCAATTTGAAGCTGTTTGGGCTTTAATTAATATTGTCTGGAACTTCTGAACAAACAAGTTGTGTTATTGAAAATAATTCTGTTCCCCACTTCGTTTCTCTCCGAAAAATATCAATTTAGCCGAACAAGCTGTATGTTTGTGGCTTGGTAGCCACTGATAGTCAACAGACTGATGTCATAATTACTGCTGGCGGTTTACCAAAGTTGGGTATTTTATTACAACTTTGATTATTCCATTTTAAAAGAAAAATTTTATTTAAGAATTAATAAAGTATATAAAATACAAATTTGAAAAAATGCTAAATTTTTTTAATTTATAATTTGTAAGATAAATATAATATCTAAAGGACTTCGAAGTTTTTTAAACTATAAAATTGGTTTACCCAACATTTTAAAAGAAAAATTGTATTTAAGAATAAAGTAAAAATATAAAATACAAATTTGGAAAAATGTTAAATTTTTTTTTATTTTTAAGATAAATATAATATCTCAAAACTGCATCTTTTATTCCATTGGGACCATAAATTTCATCTTCCAGCGTTTCTCCTATACTAGACGATGGATTTCTTAGCACGGTAGTTTTAATAGATCAGCTGGTTCCTGTCTTTCATTTGATGTGTAGTTTGCCTTGCAACTCTCAAAACTGCATCTTTTATTCCATTAGGACCATAAATTTCATCTTCCAGCGTTTCTCCTATACTAGACGATGGATTTCTTAGCACGGTAGTTCTAATGGATGAACTGGTCCATATCTTTGATTTGATGTGCATTTTGTCTTGCAACTCTCAAAACTGCATCTTTTATTCCATTGGGAGCATAAATTTCATCTTCCAGCGTTTCTCCTATACTAGACTATGGATTTCTTAGCACGGTAGTTCTAATGGATGAACTGGTCCATATCTTTGATTTGATGTGTATTTTGTCTTGCAACTCTCAAAACTGCATCTTTTATTCCATTGGGACCATAAATTTCATCTTCCAGCGTTTCTCCTATACTAGACGATGGATTTCTTAGCACGGTAGTTCTAATGGATGAACTGGTCCATATCTTTGATTTGATGTGTATTTTGTCTTGCAACTCTCAAAACTGCGTCTTTTATTCCATTGGGACCATAAATTTCATCTTCCAGGGTTTCTCCTATACTAGACGATGGATTTCTTAGAACGGTAGTTTTAATAGATCAGCTGGTTCCTGTCTTTCATTTGATATGTAGTTTGCCTTGCAACTCTCAAAACTGCATCTTTTATTCCATTGGGAGCATAAATTTCATCTTCCAGGGTTTCTCCTATACTGGACGATGGATTTCTTAGCACGGTAGTTCTAATGGATGAACTGGTCCATATCTTTGATTTGATGTGTATTTTGTCTTGCAACTCTCAAAACTGCATCTTTTATTCCATTGGGAGCATAAATTTCATCTTCCAGGGTTTCTCCTATACTGGACGATGGATTTTTTAGCACGGTAGTTCTAATGCATGAACTGGTCCATATCTTTCATTTGATGTGTATTTTGTCTTGCAACTCTCAAAACTGCATCTTTTATTCCATTGGGAGCATAAATTTCATCTTCCAGAGTTTCTCCTATACTGGACGATGGATTTCTTAGCACGGTAGTTCTAATGGGTGAACTGGTCCATATCTTTCATTTGATGTGTATTTTGTCTTGCAACTCTCAAAACTGCATCTTGTATTCCATTGGGAGCATAAATTTCATCTTCCAGCGTTTCTCCTATACTAGACGATGGATTTCTTAGCACGGTAGTTCTAATGGATGAACTGGTCCATATCTTTGATTTGATGTGTAGTTTGTCTTGCAACTCTCAAAACTGCATCTTTTATTCCATTGGGACCATAAATTTCATCTTCCAGCGTTTCTCCTATACTAGACGATGGATTTCTTAGCACGGTAGTTCTAATAGATGAACTGGTCCATATCTTTGATTTGATGTGTATTTTGTCTTGCAACTCTCAAAACTGCATCTTTTATTCCATTGGGGACCATAAATTTCATCTTCAAGGGTTTCTCCTATACTAGACGATGGATTTCTTAGCACGGTAGTTTTAATAGATCAACTGGTTTCTGTCTTTCATTTGACATGTAGTTTGCCTTGCAACTAGGGTTTGGGGTTCGGGAATTCCCGGGCGGGAATTCCCGGGAAATCCCGGGAAAAGTTTGCCGGGAATTCCCGGGAAAATAATATATTTTTCCCGGGAAAACGGGAAATTTTAAAAATATTGAATTTTTTAAATTGTTTTTGTTTCAAATAGAATTTTTTAATTTTAGTCATAAAAAACATTTTAAATACCAAAACAAAAATGTCATTGTTAAAATCTTTTAAAAGCGAATAAATTTATTTGACACACAAATAAAATCTTTGCCAAGTAGTTAGGAGCATTTCAACTAATAAAGATTTTTCGCATAATTTATTCAAAATTTAAGTAGTAAAACCTAAAAACTTGGTAAAATGTTTAAAAGGAATATGAAAAAAAGCTTTCTTACAAATAATCGCCCTTACTATCTAAATTTTTCAAATGTATAATTTTTCAAATGTATATTTAGTCGACTTTAGTTAAAATATTGGGTGGTTTTGGAGCATTCTGATTGGTTAATTTATTTTCAACCAATCAAAATATTTGTAAATATAAATATTTTTGTAAGGTTTTCATACACAAAATGAACAAAACCGTTTGATTAAAAATAAAGTCGACTTTAAATTTAAAATACTCCTTTATATTAAGGGTCAATAATTTTGTAAGTAAAGTTTTCATTAATAAAAGTGAAAAGAAAAGACTAATGGTTAACGGTGGTATCTAAATTTGGTTATCCGACATCTGAATTTCGTTCACAAAAAAAAAAATTGATGGTCATGCAACTTCTCTTGAAGAAAACAACAACAAGAATAACGTTTCAGCTAAAATTAGCAAAGTACCCGAAGAAAAAGTGTAAGCTGAATAGGCATTAAATGTTTTATGGTAGGGCAAACATTTGCTGAAATGGTATCCAAATTAGCCGCAGTCAATCCGCACCATAATTAGATCTTCGTTTATTCGAGAAAGTTTTTATAATAAAAACCTGGCATTGCAAAAAAATTAAACGATGTAAAGAACATTATATTAAATTACTAAAATCATGTAAAAGATATCATGATAAAAGAAATATCGAGCAATATTTCTAACAATAGGAGATTTACTATAATCTTAGATGAATGGACAAGAATATCACAAAAGAGATATTTGAACATATGTATAAACGGAAATAATTCATTTTATAACCTGGCGTTGGTTTATATATCAGGAAGATGTAATACTGATGAAATAAGAAAAATTGTAGAAAAAAGACTAGAAGAGTTTTATTTGTCTTTGGAAAATAACATTGTAGCCACCATATCTAATGGGCCAAGTGTGATGAAACGGTTTGTTTCCGACAGTCCAGTAGTAGGTGCTTTCTGCTGGAATCATGCAATTCATTTGGCAGTGCTGCGAGTAATTTATGTGAAATCAAATGTTCAACATTCTGATATTTTTTTACTTTGAATTCTCACTACACAGACTGCATTTGTACTGAAATAGTGTTTTTTTTTAACAAAAATTACTTATATAGGTGGTTTTCATTAACAATTTTGTTCAAAAATATTTCCCGGGAATCCCGGGAATCAAAGTTTTTCATTCCCGTTTCCCGGGAAATAAAAAAGTCCGGGAAATCCCAAACCCTACTTGCAACTCTCAAAACTGCATCTTTTATTCCATTGGGAGCATAAATTTCATCTTCCACGGTTTCTCCTATACTGGACGATGGATTTCTTAGCACGGTAGTTCTAATGGATGAACTGGTCCATATCTTTGATTTGATGTGTATTTTGTCTTGCAACTCTCAAAACTGCATCTTTTATTCCATTGGGACCATAAATTTCATCTTCCAGCGTTTCTCCTATACTAGACGATGGATTTCTTAGCACGGTAGTTTTAATAGATCAGCTGGTTCCTGTCTTTAATTTGATATGTAGTTTGCCTTGCAACTCTCAAAACTGCATCTTTTATTCCACTGCACTGAACCAAAAGTCGTAAGTGAAATCAACATAAAAATTTTGTTACTTTTTGATGAAACGAATTGTTAAAACAATATATTTTTTATTCAAATTAATGTGTGTTTTTTTAAATCAACTACTTTTTTTTTTAATTGAACATACTTATTTCCGTCAATAATTCTCTACAAAACAATTGTTGTTTTGATAATTTTTTTTGTCCATTTTTTAACAAAATTTAATTTGTTAACTCTAAAAAATTTTGTAAAAAGGCTGCAACGTAAATTTGATATAATTTTTCTTCAATTTAAAAAAAAGAGTATTAAATCTGTGGAAAAAAGTTTAGTGAGGTTAGTTTTGTCGCGTCATTACTCGTGCTAGCATGTGTATTTGTAATTGTCGGAAATATAATAAATTGCCATTAAGTGGTTTTGTTTTTAAAAGTATAGATGATTAACAAATTCAGTGATTTAAAGTGAATTGATAATTGAAGATTTATTAATTTTAATTCAATTAAATCGTACATTAAAATTTCTGTCATTAATTTTGATATTATTATCTATCTTTTTGTTATTTTGTTTAAGGCAAACTAATAATGAAAGTTATATAATGTATTTGATTTATTAATTTAAATAAAGTTGTATGTTTTTGTATATAAAATGGTACATGTGTTTTAAATAAAGAGTTTTTAGTATATGCTATATTATAATTTCAATTTTATATTTCATTATTTTTTATATTTTATCAAATTCATTATAAAAAAGATATTGTATGTATATTGTATAAAAAAATTTTAAATTGGTGAAATATAAAAATAATGAAATATAAGTTTAAAAATTAATAATAAATCGATAAAAAATTAATTAAATAAAATGCATTGTTGAATTTAATACAATGCATTGGAAAAACAACAAAATCATTATGCAATTTAATTAAATATAATTGTTAAGACAACTAATTTTTGTTAATACATTTGACGATATTTTGTCAAAATAATACCACATAAAATAGTTAAACGTCAAAATATAAATCTACTAAACAATGCGTTAAATTGATGGACAGGTTTTGTTAGTTGTATAGTGATCACCCATTCATCAATTTAATATGGATTTTAGTTGATTTCACAGCTGTTTTTGGTTCAGTGTGGGAGCATAAATTTTATCTTCCAGCGTTTCTCCTATACTGGACGATGGATTTCTTAGCACGGTAGTTCTAATGGATGAACTGGTCCATATCTTTGATTTGATGTGTATTTTGTCTTGCAACTCTCAAAACTGCATCTTTTATTCCATTCGGACCATAAATTTCATCTTCCAGCGTTTCTCCTATACTAGACGATGAATTTCTTAGCACGGTAGTTTTAATAGATCAGCTGGTTCCTGTCTTTCATTTGATATGTAGTTTGCCTTGCAACTCTCAAAACTGCATCTTTTATTCCACTGGGAGCATAAATTTCATCTTCCAGCGTTTCTCCTATACTGGACGATGGATTTCTTAGCACGGTAGTTCTAATGGATGAACTGGTCCATATCTTTGATTTGATGTGTATTTTGTCTTGCAACTCTCAAAACTGCATCTTTTATTCCATTGGGAGCATAAATTTCATCTTCCAGGGTTTCTCCTATACTGGACGATGGATTTCTTAGCACGGTAGTTCTAATGGATGAACTGGTCCATAACTTTGATTTGATGTGTATTTTGTCTTGCAACTCTCAAAACTGCATCCTTTATTCCATTGGGAGCATAAATTTCATCTTCCTGCGTTTCTCCTATACTAGACGATAGATTTCTTAGCACGGTAGTTTTAGTGGACCAACTGGTTCCTGTCTTTCATTTGATATGTAGTTTGCCTTGCAACTCTCAAAACTGCGTCTTTTATTCCATTGGGACCATAAATTTCATCTTCCAGCGTTTCTCCTATACTAGACGATGGATTTCTTAGCACGGTAGTTCTAATGGATGAACTGATCGATATCTTTGATTCGATGTGTAGTTCGCCTTGCAACTCTCAAAACTGCATCTTTTATTCCATTCGGACCATAAATTTCATCTCCAACGTTTCTCCTATACTAGACGATAAATTTCTTAGCACGGCAGACGTTTAGCTCGTCTGGGATATACTTATTATTTGAGACATATTTCGTTCTGCAACTCTTTCTGGTTTCATATTAGAAGATGCTGGAATCTTGCATTGAAATTTATTGATAATTAAAAGACTTAAAACCTTTATATTTTTTATTAATTTATTTATTTTTCAATTAATTTACATTGGAATTCATACTTATTAAATAAATTTGTGTAATAGAGATGTTCCTATGTCATTGCGGCGTAATTTGGAAGAGTAGTGGGAGCGAATACGGCAGTAGAAAATAGTTTCGCGTTGCCAACCAAAATAATAAAAATTCGATGCTAAATATTCGATGCTAACGGCACGTACGTTTTATATTTCAGTAAGGCTAATAAAATTAATCCCAGTTATATCTTACGGGAGAAGGCTTTAATTTCAATACAGTGCGTTTAATCCAAGCATCATTACTTTTAGTTTTTAAATATAATCTAATCAATTTGGGGCCATTTTTATTAAAAACACTACTAAACAACTTTTTACTAAATAACTTTTTAACGGGTCGCTGTATATCAAAAATTTTTGTACCAATATTCTCAGCAGGGAATACATTTTCATTGTTTGTAATAAAAAAGTAACTTTTTTGAAATTTTTGAAAAAAGTGGATTTTTGGACCACTCTAATGACTATCTGCTGTATTCAGAAAACGCAAAAAAAAATGTTTTATATTAATTTTTGCTGTCGAATCGAATAGTAAAGTCAGATTTTCCACAAATGCAGCCGTTTTTGCTCTGCAGAAAATGGGTCTCCAAATCAGCGTTTTTGGCCGACTTGCGCCAGTGGAAGGAGTTGAAATAAAAAAAAACGCCATTCTTTTTTTCTATGCAAAATCTTAAAAAAATTATGATATCCGAAAATCAAAGAAATTTTTTTTTGACGAACCCTAATATTTATGTACAGTTTTATAGTCAGAACTAAAAACGATGTTTGTTTTAAATATTACTTAAGCAAGAAATTTTGTTGTTCTAAGTTCTGACTACAAAACTAGCCCTTAAACCATACTTAAATCAAATGCTACTATAAAAATGTTCAGGGGGTAACCGCGTAACTCGATTCGAAAAAAATACGCGGTACCCCCCAGCCTTACTAAAATAAAATTTTTTTTAACATGTTTACGCGATCAGCTAACGTACAACAGCCAAGCAGTTGACTATCATTTTTGAAAACTTTGTGATGATATCTATTACTATAAAAATTTTCCGCCTTACTAAAAAAAATTGGTTTTTTTAACAAGTTTGTACCATCAGCTGACGTATAAAGCAACAACACTCAAGCAGCTGACTATCATTTTTGAAAACTTTATGATGTCTGTTACTATCAGTGTTGCCAAAACTTATTTAGGAAAAAATGCTAGATTTTTTGCATAAAAATGCTAAAAAATGCTAAAAACTAAAAAAATATGCTAGAAAAAATATGCTAAAAAAATTTTATAAAAAATGTTTCAATTTGTTAAAAAAAAAAACCATTTTAGTGACTTTTTAAAATTAGACTGAAAATAAGTCATATCTAATTATGAATTCAGTTCATTTTATTAACTAAAATTATATAAAAGAAAAATTAAAAACAACTCAAAGGTTAATTCTTGTAAAAAAGTTCAAAAATCCTTTAATCCTTAAATATATGATTTTCATTTCAAGAAAAATACCAAAAAAAAAATTATTTTAAAAAAAAGGTGATTTTTATTGAGAAATATGGTTTTTTTTGACAAATTTCTAAATTGTGATTATTTTAACGTGTATGAAAAAAAAACAAAAAAAAATTCTATAAACTGTAATTTATACATTTATTGTCGCCAAACTGAATTTTATTGCGAGGATACCACTTTAAATATTTAAACAAATATGTTTGAATATTACACTTTTTGTAAAAAAAAAGCGTGTTTTAGATTTTTCACAAATATACAGAGCAAAACCAAGAGGTTTACTCTGTTTAAAAATTCTGCGCTAATATATAGGAACACTATGTACAGAAGGGGCCTCTAATGCCCAAAAATGCAGTTTTATGCATCAAGTGGGTTTTTTTATTAAAAAACCGGTATGTTGCCAAATGGCTACACCATGCATTTAAGGGTTAAAATAAATTTATTATTATTTGATTTCCCAAATGTGTTACTGAAAATATGTTATCTCAAAAATTAAAGGCGGATAAACAAAAGTACCTCAAAATGTTTTATTTCTAAAATAGGTGGTAATGTGGAATATTTTGGCATGTAATATGAATTTCCCATTCAGCCTTAATTTATCTACTCAAAATTAATTTAATGGTTTTTATTGCACACTCTGTTTACCGTTTTCAAATTTCTGCATCTTTGGGCTTACCTGCATGAAATTCTTTAAAAAAATTATTTTCGCGATCAGGGTTAATACTTTTTGTGGTGTTGGTTGACGTTGTAAGATTTTTGGTATGATTAAATGAAAAGTGTACAGGTGTTACAGTAAAAATAATCAAAATTCACTGAAATTCTTAAAAGATAGGAATTTATCACAAACGCTATCCAGATTACCCTCTATGGCCCCAACCTAAAAAAAAATCAATAAAAATTGCAAAGATTAAAAACGAACCTTATCAACATTTTGCAAATCTATTAATTCTATTTTAAACTCTATTCTTTAAATTATTATTATTATTTTTTACCAAAAATTGGAGTATTTTTGTGCAAAATCACTCCTTCACCATAACAACAAAAAAAGTAAAACGAGTAAAAAACTTAAAGCCGGGCATGCCTAATTAAAAATTTAATATTAAGGTACCATAAAGCAATATTTTTTATACTTTTGGGATCATTTTTGAATTTCAATCAATCCAACCCTGTTAAATACAATTTTTCGCTATTTTTTCCCCAAAAACATTTTTTTCTTTCGCGATTTTTGTTTTTTTTTCGAAAGAAATTTTTGTTCTTAACTCTATTAAATATTTTTCTAAACCCTATTGAATATACAAAAAATAACATAACACATACTTTTTATTTGCAGAAAAAAATGTTTTTGCGAAATTTTTGCGAAAAAAAAAATCTATAAAAAAAATTTCGTGGAAAAAAGTTACAGCTTCCTTAATGTTGTAAATATTTAATCAAATTTGATAAATTTATAAATAAAGATGATATAAAAATAAAATTTTTTTTGGTACCCGTCAAAATTTTTAATTGCGAATATCGCGAATACGAGAGCTAACTTTGAAAAACTGCTATCACAATTGAATTCAGCGTACTCGAATTAGCTTTACCATTACGGTTCCCAGCTTGTTAAAATTTGCGACTGCACAGTGTAATTAACGTATAAAAATAGTTCTTAGTACTTACTCTAAAAGTAAAAAAAATATTTCTTTTTCATATTACATTTAAATTCAAATTAATGTAGAATATTCTTAAAAAAACAGAAAATAAAACTGTAAAAAATGCTAAAAATATGCTAAATTTTGTCGGAAAAATGCTGAAAAAAATGCCATATGCTAGATACATTTTTTTCATGCTAAATGAATTAAAAATATGCTAAATCTAGCATTAAATATGCTAAATTGGCAACACTGGTTACTATAAAAATTTTCAGCCTTACTAAAATAAAAAAAATATTTGTTTTTTTTATCAAGTTTACACCATCAGCTGACGTATAAAGCAACAACACCCAAGCAGCTCACTATCATTTTTGAAAACTTTATAATGATATCTGTTACTATAAAAATTTTCAGCCTTACTAAAATAAAAAAAAAAAAAATTAACATGTTGACGTGGTCAGCTGACGTTTAAAGCAACAGCATCAAAGCAGCTGACTATCGTTTTTGGAACAAGATGAGATTAGGGGCACAGCTCCGATTTTTTTTCTCCACATAGTACTTTCAGGGCTAAATAGGAAAACAAAAATTTTTTTGTCGGAGACCACTATTTTGGGTGTTATTTGGGGTCAAAGTTGAAACATGGATTTGCCCGTATCTTCGGTATTTATTATCGGATTTGGACAATAAGAGCACCATTGGAAAGGTAAATGGCTTTAATATGCCGTAAAAACTTTTAATATTTATTAACCCATTACGAATCGGTTCCTTTTTTTTGAATTTTTAGAGCGAGTTTTTCGAGAAAATCCTTTGAATATCAAAAAAGTTCTTATATAATGGTATGATTTGTTTACACAACATTGTATGTAAGATTACAAGGATTAATTTGAGGTACAACTTTTGCTTTTAACCCTTATACGGGCAAAGTTGTAAGGGGTTAAAATTAATTTTTTTTTTCTTTTATTATAAAAGTAATAGTTTCATTTTCCTTAGTTTGTTTTTTTACCGCTATTTTCGCATTTTCTGTTAAAATTTAGCTAATAATATAATATGGCTGAAGATGAAACTATAAAAGGCCCTCTTTATATTTAGGTTTTAAATTTTAAGTGGGTTATAGAAATTCACTAGGACCCAAAAAATAAGACCGATTAGTTAACCCATTGAGAATCAAGAAGAAACTTTTCAAGAGTCTTTTATATGGTGAGACTTTAGAATTTCGTAAACAAATAGCCATTTTTGGAAGGAAACAAAAAAAAAGGTCACTAGTACCAAAAATAATACCGATTAGTTAACCCATTGAGAAAAAATAACCTTTTCAAGAGACTTTCCATGGTGAGACTTTAGAATTTCGCAAAAAAATAGCCATATTTGGAAAGAAAACAAAAACACACAAATCTTTGTGCCCTTAATTGAGATCTTGATTTACTGGTTTCTATGTTTCCTTGAATTGCTCGTCAAATAGGTTTCTTTCATTTTGCTCATATAAGCATCAATATTAATGTTGGACATTTTGAAGATGGTTTTCTTTTATTTGACTGGAAACACCACTTTTATTAAAGTTCTTGCGGAAAACATTGCTTATCCTTATTATTTTTAATTTTGTTAGCGATATCTTTTAGAAAATTTATAAAGAATTTAATATAGGAAAATTTTAAAATAGAGAAATGAAAATTCGAAAGAGAAGTGGCTCATATATCATGCATATTTATGAGCCTTCTAAGAGTGTCCAAAAAGGTTAAAATAAACATTTGTGATTCTTTTTTGACTCGTATTTTAGATTCCTTTTTTTTTTTTTTTTAAATTTCCCTCTCATTTAAGAGTCACTTTTGAATCTTTTTTGAATGTTCAAAAATGAGTCAGAAATAAGTGCATTTTCAGAGTTCAACTTTTGAAAGGCTCATAAAAATTTATCAAATAAGAACTATTTAGGACTCAAAATTCTGAGCGTTCAGAAATTGCTCATATTTTGGACTCCAATAAGAGTCATAATTTATGAGCACTCAGAAAATTGTAGGCTGGGTACTGTAAAATCTGCAGAAAATATTGCTAAATTTTAGTAGAGTAAAAATTACAAAAACAAACTGTTATATCTACAAAATATTTGTTATTTTTAAGCTAAATTTAGTTGAATGCAAACAGCAGTCTATCCTGTTAACTTAACAAAATTATTTGCTAAAAAAAAATTGTATACTGCTGTTTTCAAAAGGTTCGATTTTTAGTTGCATTTAAAAAATTTGATAAAAAAATTTTTTAGGCTACTAATTATTTACGGTGGGTCTCATACTGCAGGTTTAACTTAACTATAAACAAAAGAAAATATCAAAAAAATGTACACAAAACAACAATTTTTTGGGTTAACTATTAACTAAAGTTTAAACCTGAAGTATGAGACCCACCGTTAGAAATTTTTTTTACTGATTTAAGCAGTTTAGTTTATTTTCTGTTAAAAAAAATTTTGCTCAAATATAACTAAAATTCTGTATATTTAACAGTTTTATTTTTGCTGTTCCTATCTTAATATATAGCAAAAATAATTTGCTATATATTAAGATAGAATTTTTTCTGCAGCATCAGTTTTAACTAATTTTTAGTAGTTTTAACTAAGTTTTTTACAGACTTTTTTCTATTAGTGTAGTTTTTAGAAACTTTTAATTTTGATTAAAAATTTGTGTGGAATTTCACTGGTAAATGCACAGGACTCCCAAAATTATTAAGGAATTAATTTTTCGAAGCTCTGACTGCTAAGCGTTAACTTGTTCAAAAATATTAATATAATGAGGGCGTCATCCTTCCACGACGTACAATGCGGAAACCCGTAGAATTGTGGTACCAAGAAAACCGCTTAGTTGTGCTACCGCTAGTTTAATCCAAAAACATTGTAAAAATCAATGATATCGCTGGCGGCAGCTGACCGGCTAAAATCGCTGGCTTGTTTCTCTGGTGTACACTCTAGTTGTGAACTCGTTGTTCATAGCGCACATTTAATACCTAAATTAAACTTATGAATACCACTGCAGATTTGTAAACCAATATTTTTATGTTTTTATTTAGGATTACTTTAGTTTCATTATTTTATATAAAAAATTTCATTCAATATTATTTGATTTTTATGTATATTTAAAAATAACTATTGTATGCATATGTAATTCTTTTTCAATAACTAATTTTTAACTTATTTTTTGTTTATTTTTTTGTTAACAATTTGTAATTATTTTTTTTTTTTAATATGTACCAAAAAATTACATAAATTGGTATAATTTTATATATTTAGGGTCATATGCATAATCACTTTTGAAATTTATAAGTAAACTTATAAAACAAAATTTTCATACAAAATTAATTTTATAATGTACACTTTAAAGTTTACATATATATATATTTAAATTATTACTAGTTTATTTTTGCTATTTGTAAAAAAATGGTTCACAATTGTTCTATAAATTCTTTCCGTAAAACCCTAAAAGCCTAATACGTGTCGATACAGGACTTTGAACATGTTCCAGAATTTCCATCTTCAATTGAGAATATAGGACGAAAGAAAAGACAAAAAGATGTTATAAACAGTTTGAGTATCTGTGATTTTATTAATTTTTTTTATAAGAAATGTGTTTATTTTTTATGTACACTGATAAAACAGATAAATTTGACAGATGATTAATAACCATTTACTTTATTTTCCTCACAGAAAAATAATTAGATTAAAAAAAAAATTGGTTTTCCCTGTAATCATAATACACAGAAAAAGAAGGTTGTACACACAAAAACATGTTTTTCAATAAATTGGATCAAATAGCTCTTTCCACGGTTTTTTTTTATTTTTTTGTATAAATTACATACCCTACTAAAAAAAATTATTTGACTTTTGATATTATATGTCTGTTCCCGTACTTTACCGCGGTTACCCAAACTAGCCCAAAGGCGTTCCCGTACTCAAAATTGCTTGTAAATTGTTGTTGTTTGGGCTGTTTTGGGTTCCCGCGGTTACCCGCGGTAACGTACGGGAACGCACATTATATATAATTATGTATATCCGAAAAATGAGAACATCTAATTGTATCAAATTAGATCGTATTAGATTATATTAGGCCTACAATTTTATCCGGATTTTGTCCTCATTAAAATGTATCAAACTTAATATAATCATATCCAACTAGATATAATGATATATAATTCGATACAATTATATATAACTATATGTGGCATATATATAATTGGATACTGTAATATGTTGCACTATCTACGTATAGTGCTATATAAAACAATATACATATATTTATATATTGATATAATTCATATAAGATATAATTTCATATAATTTTATATAATCGTGTCTTGGTATATATGCATGTTCCAATATATAATTATACAAAATTTCATATGATAGAATAAGAATATATCAAAACTTTTTTACTTGGGCACGTATAACATTTTTCATATAAAAAATTGGGAAAATTTTTACAAGTTTTCGGCTAGGAAATGTAAACATTTTTTTTGCAAGCGGACCTACTTTTAATAAAAATTTAATTATAAATGACAATTTTGAAATATACGTTAAAAGAGTGATGAGCATTGGCATCACCCCCCATCACCAGATCATGGCCCTTGGTTATGCACACCTCGACCAGATTACGGACTGACTGTGATGGAGGGTTGTCTTCCTCATACGGGAGATACATCAAGGCAAGGAGCAGAGTGGGCATGCCCCTGCGCTCAAGTGCCGCCACCGTTAGGTCTCCATTGCTGTAATGAGACATAAGAAAAAGATTAATGCCCTTCCTATACAATATACAGCTTCTGATCTTACCTTCGCATAGCGGAGAGAGAAGCATGAAGTTGCGTTGCCAGAAAGCCAAGGTTCTTGAATCAGGGCCACGTCCATCCTCTCCGTCTCCATGAAACGCAGCAATTCATCGGTCGCTGCCTCGCAGTGATGCAGAATTATCTGCACCACCTTGATGCATCTAGGACGCATTGCTGGTATCTTCCTTGGGTAGAATCATCTTAAGATGGTTCAACCCAAACTTCACCGATCCGTTGGAGAGGCGCAGGAGGCGCAAAGACTCCGAGCCGACTTTTAGCCAGAGGTCGTTTCCGTCTCCTTTGTCCCTCGCTCGTCCACTGATGATTCTCCAATCATCTGAACCAAGTCCTTTGTTCTGACGTTTCAGTAGCGTCAGAATGGCTTTATCCTCTATTACTGGAGGAGGAACCCACACCTTTACGGTCGTCTGAAAAGGGACCTGATCAATGGGAACGATATCGACATTCATACCTGCCCAAAGCTCGTCAAGATTGTGGATTGTGCTTTTGAGAAAGTTCAACGCTTTCTCATTGCCACAACCCACTATCTTGACACCTTTCTGCCACTTTGCGCCATCGAACGCAGTGAAGGAATCATCTTCACTGTGTGCGAGTGCGTCAACTAGTGCCCTCAGTATCCGTTCCTCCAACACCAGCCATCTGTCCGTTGCCATCCTACCTTCAGGATGACTCCGGTCCACAATGGCTACCTGTAGCTCAGGTGCAGATGGAAAGGTAGCCGACCGCTTACCCTCTGACACCTGCGTCTCACCTGACCTCTGTCGCTTTCCACCGGGCCTGCAGGCTTTGTCCTTACCGATAGCCGTACTTCCTTTTGATGAGGACGGTACGGCCCGCACCTCGGATTTTCCGCCGTCAGGTCCGGCTTTGTCGCCAGGATCACCGCCAAACTTCGTACCCCCAACATTGCCACGTGATTTGGTTGGTCGAACGTCTCCCGGACTCCGCAGGAACCTTGGAGCCCGTTCGCCGCGCCTCAGAGTGGCCATGGGATCCGGTTTTATGCGGTTTTCCCATGGCTTTGCTCTGATCTTGCGCCTTTGTGTGTGGCCTGGATTCCACTACGGAAGTATTCTTCGCCATGGATTCATACTTCCGCCTCAATCGCCTTTCTCTGGCAGTTAAGGCAGCTGGATCTCGACGAGTCAGCTGCTTCAAATACCGGATAGAGCGCTTGTAGCCTGCCACTCTTTTCGAGTCATCTGCCGGCAGAGGACTGCCAGTGGATTTGCTCTCTTCGGTGCCTCCAACGATCATTTTCTTGGGATTGTTGGACTCACTGACCACCGGCTGGGAGGATATCATACGAATATCCTCCTCATCCGTCTGGTATAAGAGTTCCTCCAAACCCAATAGTTGGTCGTTGGTGTCACTGTCCGAGGGCACCTCCATGGCCTCCTGTTTGACGAGAGATGACCCCAGTTGTGAATTTGCCGTTGCCGTTGTGTCAAAGATAAAATTTCGTAAAATTTCAAAAATTAAATATTTTAAAACAACCAAGTTTCAAAAATCTTAAAAACATATTTAAAGTGACTAAAACAATTGATAATGACCATGAAGTAAGATTGGAGCTTAAGCTATTCAAAAAGTTCCTTACTTTGGTCCAAGGACGCACAAGATTCCATAAGGATACCTTTAAAGGACATCGCCTTAACTTCAAAACGAATGGACGGATTTTTTTGAAATTTTGTAAAAAGAATATATTTGATATAGGTAGCAAAGCTTATAAGTTTGAATGATATATATTGAAGTTTTGGTGCGTTTTCGCTCAATTTCGCATATTTCGAAAAACGAAAATCGCTACATCCTCTTAAGTAACAGCACAAAAAATGTATTTTTTTTATTGCAATTATTTCTTGGTAAGAGAAATAATTTGTGCGTAAACCTAGTAATTTTTATGCGCTAAGTTTTCAAGATTCACCCTTAAACTATTTTGGCCCATATCGCCTAAAGTAGGCAACGAAAAAAAATTTTGTAGAAGAACTTATTGTTTATTTTTCGTGAGAAACACATGGTATAAATTTCATTGCAAAAAAGCTTAGGCCGGTTAGAGGGTTAAACAAGTGTAAAGATAATTATAGTCTAACCAAATTTTAATGACATTTTTCCGAAAATTATGTAAAATTTAATTTAGCACCTTTTCTCTGAGAAAATAACGCCTCTAAAAATGGGAAAGTTGTAATAACCAAAAAAGTTGAAAATAAATAATAACTCACCCTGCTAAAATCAGCAACAAATTTTGCTTAATTTTAGTCGACTAAAAACATCATAAATTTTATATAGTACCCAGCAAAAACATGGTAATGCCAGGTCATTAACATACGGACTACCAAGTAATGATAGGTCATTACCTTTTGCATTACTTTAAAATGCAAAATAATAACTTGCAGATAATAAGTTATAGAAGTACTTATATATTCTTGCAAAGTAATCACTTACTGGTAATTGATTAAATAACTACTGATTTAGTCTTTTTTTATATTAATTTTTTATTTATAAATTTGTTTTGAACTAAATAGGAAATTTTTCAGGGTAAAAAGTCCTTTTTTGCCAATATGACCAACTATTTCACAATGTAGAGTAACCACTTATTTTCTAACTTCTGAGTAACCACTTATTCTATCTTTCTGAGTAACTACTTATTCTTTCACTATGTGTAACTCGTTATTCGATCTTTTTTTTGTAAGCGAGAGGGTAATGACAATCCATGAATTTTTGGACATCGCGAACAAAAGTAATGTTGCGAGTAAATAGCCTGGTAACCAGTTAAACCCTTTGCGTGCTACTTACTCGCTGAATTACTTGGTAATGTCTGTTTTTGCTGGGTATGAATAACAATTTAACTCACTGAAATTAGGAATTTACTATTGTTAAGGAAATATTATTTTTTATTTTATTTTATTTTAACTGGAAAATTGTTACTTTCATTCAACTAAATTTAACTTAAAAATAACTAAAATTTTAAGATACAACATCTTTTTGTTGCTGTTTATTGTCTACAGAGCTTCGAAGAATTAATTCCCTAATTCCCTTTTTTTGAACTGAATTTATATTTTGGGAATGAATTTTCCCTGACCAAACTTAAGGAATTGAATGAATTCCTTTTTTTTCATTCGATTTATCTTAAAGGAATACATTAATTTTTTTCTAATGCCTTCATAAAATTTAATGAATTCATTCAACAAGGAATTCATTCAATTCTAGTTAATTCAACTTTTTTCAAGGAATTCATTCAATTCTAGTTAATTCAAGTTTTGGTCAAGGAATTAATTCAATTATAATTAATTCAACTTTTGGTCAAGGAATTCATTCATTCAATTCTAGTTAATTCAACTTTTGGTCAAGGAATTAACTTATTTTTTTGAGTGTACATAATTCCGTAAGTGTACTGCATAAGAATATCATGACAATTTGACTCGACTCACGCGTTATCTGTTAGAAGAAGCCTTTAGAATATTTAAGCTTTGGCTTCGGAAAATCTTATATTTTAAAATTAGGCATTTTCCATACTTTTGCTAAAGAACCGAAATTTCAAAGCACTGGCTACATATTGAATTATTTTATTTAAAGTACGGGCAATCCACTAAATCCCAGCGTTGTGCCAACGGTGGTAAATAACTACGGCCAAGGGTATATTGGTGTTATCATTTCGACACCATACCAGTACTGTAAAAGTTAAAAATCCGACACATCGCCAGTACATGTACTACCGTCTCCAACGTCGTGCCATTCGTATTTTTCCACCTGGGTAGTTATGCTTTTATAAAGAAAACTGTTAAATATACAAAATTTCAGTTTTATTCCGGTTATTAACTTTGAGTAACAACTTTGGGGTGGGGGGGATCCTTCGTCATTTTTTCATCAATGATTGTTTTTCAAAAATTACTTTTAAATTGAAGATCTATAACATATATCTTAACTTAAGTTTTTATGAATTTCATTCTAATTATTTGTTTTCTCTTATTTTTTTAATGATTTTCAAAGTAATCTTCGAAATTACAAAACTCTAAAATATTTTAATATATATAACTTAAAAATGCGGGATTTTTGGCAAATTTAGGGCATTTATTGTGAAATCTTGGTACAATATAAATTTATTCAAAGTATTGGCTATAGTTAGCTATGGCCTTTTCTCATCTTTCTGGCAACATATGGATTCCGCGCCATAAGAACTGCTCCAATTTCCGATACCCTGTTCTAAAGTGAAGCGTATTCCAGTGAGCGCGTTCTGCATCGATCTAGTGGTAGTCCGACGGGGCAAGGTCTGGACTATAAGGCGGGTGAGTCAAAACTTCCCAACCACTATTTTCTAAATAGTTTTTAAGCGGTCTGGCAACATGTGGCCGAGCGTTTCACCGCCAGTAATGTTTCGATGCAAAAACTACTTCTTTTTATGACGTTCAAGCAATTCAAGCAGAATTTCGGACATGCAAAATCGTCTTTCAACGTCTCTCGGCTTCAAGTCGTGTGGTACCCAATTTTCTTGCTTTTGGATGAATCCTGCTGCTTGAAACCGTTTTGAAATTGCTGCTTGAGTTACTCGTAATGATTTTGCAAGTTCTTCTTGAGTTTGACAACAATCTTCAACGAGTAACGCCTCCAATTCATCATCTTCGAACTTTTTTGGCTGATCTGGGTAGTCTTCCGTGTCAAAATTACTTCTGAACTGCTGCTCGTTTAAATCGATGGAACATACTCAGGATAAGCTTCGGTGAGCAATCGATGTGCTTCAGCTTCATCGATTGCAAAACTTCCCGCAAATGATGCATTGTTGGCACAAAATTCGATATTTCCGAAACGTGAGAATAAATGACAGATTTTACCCTCCAAACTGCCATATAAGTTATTAAAGACACAAACCATTTGTCAAAGATACGCCATCTGTTGCGAATCCCGCATTTTTAAATTATATATCCAATATGAAGAGGTAATTTGTGAAACTCAATGAATTTTTATTATGAAATTTTAAACGTTTTTAGTTCGACTTTAGATCATAAATTAATATCTCTTTCTGTTTAAATAATTTTTCAAATTAAAGAAAGATGATACAATTTTTACAAGTAAATTACAAAGAATAAAAAATTTTAAAGATTCGATAAGGCCAGCAAGACAGAATACGTATTTTCGGCTTTCGCTACAATTCTTTAATTTGAAAAATAATTTAAACCATTAATTTACCAAATAAAAGATCAACTATACATACCCCTCCTTCATTCATTATGAAAAGAAAACTTATGAAAAATTTCATAATATTAACCCTTTCACGACGGAACATAAACTGCTGGAAAATTTGTATTTTTTGCGGATTATTACATATCGCGTTTTGTGTTTAAAGTCGAGTATTCTAACGTTTTTTCAAAATAATTTTGATCATTTCGAAAAATCGATTAACAAGTGAAAGAAGAAACCACGGTTAATAAAACTGCGTACCCGGTGAAAAATGCTCATATACGCTCAAATATGTTCATATATGGTTTATGTATGGACACATATGAACAAATATGGATTTTTTATGAATATATGTTCATATAAAATCCATATATATTTTATATGAACATATATGGAAGTATTTGTGATTCCATATATGGAAAAAGATTTCATATACAGACATATGTATATGGAGGCATCTGTTATCTCATATATGGAAAAGGCACTCATATATGGACAAATATGTTATTCAATTTACGCAAAAGGGACTTGTATATGTGTATATGTCCATATATGAACATTTTTCGGATACATGCATACATTTCGGATCCATACATACATATATGGTTGAACCATAAATGGACATTTTTCACCGGGCACTCAGTTTTTCATGATCACCTCAGTAGTCCTTATAAAAGGACTTTAAATTGTCAACGCATGGTTTTTGGCAAACCCTTTTTTAAGGATATTTTATACATTCCATGCTCCTGATATGGGATCAAATGAAAGAGGAGAATTTCTACATTTAATAAAAGCCTTTCTTTTTTTTTCGACTGAAAATTTTCCAAAAATATTTGCTTCGTCATTTTTTTGTCAAAATTTACATTATCACTGAACTGGGGAGATTATCCTTTCTTACTTAATGCCCATTTTGGAGAGAAGTGAGAAAAAAATATATTGCCATTTTAGTATGCATTATTATTTCGAAGTCCTTTAAAAAGGACATCTGACGTAATGGGTATATATATATATATTGATTCCTTTCGTTCCTATAAGGAGCATAGGGCCACGATGTGGTGGGTATGCAGTTCATCTATAAACGATATCTACCATCACATATATGTATTCTTCCATGGGTGGGAGCAAAATTTGAAAATGTTGCACGGTGTAATATATAACTGCAAGAATAAAAGAACTAATCAACGTCGATTTTATGCAGCACATGAAGTTGTGGAATTGCTTAACGCATGTGAAAATGATGAAACCCACCAATTAACATCACCAGTATAGTCTGTGCCTCTTGTATCAAATATTATGGTTCCGCCACGATTTGAAGAAATTCGGATATCACAAACAATGTTCGGCAACCAAGCCGTCACGATCCATCATATGATCGAGCATATGAAATTCAACCAACTTTGAATAGTTACAATTCGTCATTTGGTTGAGCTATGAGTGAAACCAAACGAAAGTCAATCGATATATCTTCACCTAAATTGCAAAAGGGCGTAGCAACACATTTTTTGCATTAAATTAAAGGATATATTTATTCTCTTGACTATAGACTTTTTTCTGTATATAAGTTTAATTTTTTGTAGGGACATATATTTAGTCTAGTGCATCATAATCAATCAAAAACCCGATTTCGAATTTTTTGGTTGTTACGCCCTTCTGCATTTTAGGCGACGATATGTATACTTTAAACAAATATCTTAGTCTTTTTATGTTTGGTTGAATGAATAGTTCATTTAATTTTATTAATTTTTTGTTCAATTTAATGAAAAAAAACAAAACTATAAACCTTCTTCTTTGTTTACCTTTGACGACCAATGGGACACATATGTCCTATGCTGAATTTGCGCCTTGTAAGCAAGAAATCAAAACTATTCCCAATGTTCTGGTATTTCTTAAAACAGGAGGCACAGGTCCATGCTTTATCAAAATTTTGGTCTTGCAAAACCAATAACATCTGAATAAATGATATCCAAAAAAGATGAACAAAAAAACTTATTTTTCAGTATTTGGGGTCAATTAATTAGGTGCTAAGAACACATGGGGCCAATTATTTGGTAAAATCTGAAAGCAAAAACTCTCCTCTATTAATACAAGTCAGTTTAAAAAAAATAATGTGGAAAATATAACAAAAAATAAAAATGGGACATATATCAACCATTGGTCGTCAAAGGGTTAAATATAATGAAATTCTTCATTAAATCTATGAAAAAAAATCTATGAAATTGTAGCATCAATATCATAAATTCTTTATTGAATCTACGAAAAAATTTTTGAAATTGTAGCATCAATATCATAAAGGATTTGTAGATTCAGTGTACACAACGGAAAATTTTCACTTTTCTAAAGAAACTGTTGTTAACTTTATTTTAAAATCGCTAAAAACAAAGAAAAATTTGGTATGTTTAAGGCATTGTCATTTTAAGTCTGGCGACCATTTGTAGAAAAAAATAATGCAAGACTTAAGGAAATACTATAGGAATTCCAAAAATATACAGTTTTTACAGAACTGATAAGTCCTCGATAAATTTTACTATGTAATTTCTAGTGTTTCCAATTCGGTTAATTGATTAACCGATTCCTCGATTAATCGCCTCTATTTCGGTTAATGTCGAAACAAATAATTTTAAACTCAAATAATCATTCGACCCGAATAATCGGTTAAAATAGGTCGATTACATTTTTAATATGTAATTTTTAGCTTTATTTTTTCCAAAAATTTCATAATTTTCTTAATTTTGGCTAACAAAATTGCAAGAAACGCTTAGAAAAAAACAAATACTAACTAAAATACGATTAAATTGTTTTAAAATCGATTGAAAGAGAAGCCTTTAGATACCATTTTTTGAGCAACTCCAAGCAAGTCGACATTGAACAAGCGAGACACGTCATGGGTTTTTCAAAGGCTCTTAAAATGGATTTGCTTTACATTATCGTAATTAATGTTTAATAAAATTTTTTTGATTTTTTTTTACAAAATAACAAAGTTTCTATTTGTAAAAAAAATGCTTTAAAATTATGTGTCTGGCTGGAGCAGGCTTTAGGAAATACAATAGACAATTTTTTAATTGTTTTAATTTTTTTATTAATTAATTTTCAAAAGTGAGAGCAGTTTTTTTTTTTTTTTAAATATTGCAAACATAGAATTTTGAAAGGCTAGAAAACTGCTCTCACTTTCGAAAATCTGTAATAAATTTCGAACAAACAAATCTGTTTGGGATTTGACATCTGTTACTGTACACTGAGGAAATTGTCTACATGCTTTTTATGAATTCTTATATTAAGGTTGTTCATTTGTTGTATCGTTGTATCGGCCTAACAAAAAACAGAGTTGTTAGAATTTAAAATGAAAAAATACAACATTTGAGAAAAGCACGATACAACATTTTTACGTATGTTTAGTGTCCTATGTTTGAGTATGCTAACAGATAGAAAACCAAAAAGAAAATCGTTGTTAAAGCCAAATAAAATTTTAACAACTCTTTTTTTGTTAGGACGATACAACGGATAGCACACCACTTGTGAACAGCCTAATTAATTCATTGAATTTCGCTGGAATTCGTCTATTGAAACACGGATGAGATTGGAAGAGAAACAAAAATCTAAAAATAGAATGTGTGAGTCTGCAATTATCACTTCTGAGTAAAAACTATAACAGAAAGCTGAATAGAAAAGAAAACAACGAATTATTTACATTGCATTCAAGGCCTTACTTGAGTGAGATGTGTAATGTATAGAGCAGAGAAACAAGCCGACCAAAATAATCGGCGGCGGCGGCGCAAGCAAAAAATCGGCGGCGGCGGCGGCGATTGAGGTTGAGCCGGATAAAAATCGGCGGCGGCGGCGCAACCAAATAATCGGCGGCGGCGGCGGCTTGATCGGCTGAAAACAACATTTTGTAATGTGATTTGAAAACGCTTAAGTTTTTTTACGAAAGATAGATATTTTACTCTCACTCTATATGCCTTTACGTTTTTTGCCATTACTCTTACCTGACCATATCTCAAAGATTTGTACGAATAATCTTCAAGGTTTACTATTTTTGAAAAGTTATTCATCATCGCTCTTATATCTGAAACATTTGGAATAATTATTCGAGGCGGTTTTTCTTCAGAAAGTTCTTTGTTAGCATTATCGTCAATATAATTACCCAGCAAAATCTTTCATTACCAAATGAGTAGTTATATAATAGAAATTCATAGCTCCGCAAAACTTATTTTTTGGCGTCTAAGCTCATTATTTTTGTTTGGCGTGGTCGTTTTTATAAGTAGTCACGCTTACCCGCTCGCTTACGAAAAAATGAGAAATAAGTAGTTATGAGATTTTGAATAATAAGTGGTTACACACATGCTTACAAAATGTTGAATTATAAGTGGTTATCCGATTGCTTACTTGATTCTTAAAAATAAGGAGTTAAGCAAATACTATTAGCTTAAGAAAATACATTCAGAAAAATTTAAGTTTTTTCTATCTGTAATTTTAGAAAATTTTAAAAAAATTTAAACATAAAACATATTTTTAACTCTACTATTTTCTTGAGCTTAAGGTTTGGTTTTTATTTATAAAAAGTTTTTTATTTTCGATATTTCGCTACTCCAATGTGTAGCATAGTTATTTCCTGAAGATGCTACACATTGGAGTAGCGAAATATCGAAAATAAAAAACTTTTTATAAATAAAAACCAAACCTTAAGCTCAAGAAAATAGTAGAGTTAAAAATTAAAAAAGAAGGTTAAATAAACGAAAAGAATTTACAAAATCAAGAGCAGAAGATATAAAAATATAAGATGAATTACAACAATTTCAAAAAGAACACACAAATCAGAATGTTAATCAATAAATTCAAGACAATAAGGGATAAAATTATCAAAGTAAAGTCTACAATAACTTTCTTGATACGTTGCAGAAATACCGGAATTATACCAAAATTTATCTCAAATTCTACCAAGAATGTCTCAAATATTTTTAAGATGGAGGAACTTTTGGCGATTCAGAACAATATTCATAATTATATACAAGATTTACACAACAAAATTTTAAGACTAACATTAAAAGAAAAACACCAATTACTGAAACATTTTCAAAGTGAGATAGAATTGATAAAAAATAATTTAGAGAGATATTTAACTGAAACTGAAATGAGAGAATTTTTAAGATATCAAGAGATAATTGCAACATCATTTAATGAGAAGGTAAGAAGAGTTCATAAAAGGAAATTTGAATATTTAAGGGAAATACAAAGGAAAGAGTTAGGAATTAGATTAAATAAGAAATGGTTTATTAATAAGACTGACTTAGATATTCCGACAGACGTACAGTGGATACTTTCATTAGGACACAAACATGCATTACCAGTTAAAAGAGAAGATTTTCCGAAGTTGAATATGATAACTGATGCAGAGGACTGTATACAGACAATACCAGATAAGGAAGAACAAGAAATAGCTAGAAATAGATTAACAAATGTAATTAATAGCCATTTGAATAGAATAAGATTGACAAACAGAGATAGATACATTTTGGATAAGGTAAAAGAAGCCGAAATTTTCTTAAAAAAGAATAGGGATTTATTTATATTGAGATCTGATAAGGGAAATACAACTGTAGCTATAGAGAAAAAAGATTATGATATGAGAATGAACAATATCGTAGGAGATATTACAAAATATAGTTTACAAAATAGGGATCCAACGAGTAGATTACAAAAGATTAATAATAACTTAGTTGATGAACTTTTTAAAAAGAAAATTATTATGAATACAGAGAAAATTAAACTTAAGACTAATATTTCTACAGCACCTAGATTATATGGACTACCTAAAATTCATAAAGAAGAATTTCCATTGAGACCAATTTGTTCTTTTATTAATTCTCCATCATATGAACTCTGTAAATACATTACTGACATTTTAAAGAAGATTACAGAAGAATCTAAGTACAATGTAAAGAACTCACTTGAATTTAAGAATAGATTATTGAACAAACAAATACAGAATAATGAAAAATTAGTTTCTTTTGATGTAGTTTCTTTATTCCCAAGTATTCCTGTTGATTTGGCAATGAATATTATAGGGGGAAAATGGAATGTTATTAAAGAATATACAACTATTGAAAAAGGCTTATTTTTCCGTATTTTGAAATTTTGTATAGAGGATAATAGATACTTTCAATACAGTGAGAAGATATATTTACAACGGAAAGGACTTCCAATGGGATCACCTGCTTCTCCAATTGTGGCTGATATAGTTATGGAAGAATTATTGGACACTTGTATTGAAAAACTTGATGTTAGACCAGTGATAATGATTAAATATGTGGATGATCTATTTTGTATCATTTCTGAAAATGCAATTGATGATATGTTAAGAGCATTAAATGAATTTAGTCCTGATATTAAGTTTACCATGGAAAAGGAGTGTGATTCTAAACTTTCTTATTTAGATACTTTGGTAATAAGAAGAGATAATAATTTGATAATAGATTGGTATCAAAAACCAACAGCGTCAGGTAGAATTATTAATTTTTATTCAAAACATAGTAAGAAAATCATTATTAACACTGCAAAGAATTTGATAGAAAAAGTATTGACTATTAGTGACAGAAAATTTCATAGAAAGAATGAGGAAATAATTAGGAATTTATTAAGAGATAATGATTTTCCGATAGGATTAATTTCTTCATTAATAAATCAATATAAATTTAGGAAGAATAGTAACACAGGGAATTTAATTGAACAGAAGATTTACAAGTCTATGGTCTATATACCGGGAATATCAGAACGTTTAGAAAAATCAAAGATAATAGATACTAATAGATATAGAATAGCTTTTAAATCATACAATACAATAAATAAATTATATAGTAAGACAAAGGATAGGATACAGAAATTGGACATGTCAAATATAGTATATAAAATACCATGTAATGGAAATGACAGAGAGAATTGTGATAAGGTATATATAGGTACAACAAAGAATAAATTGAGAACTAGAATAGCTGGACATAAATCAGATCAGAAATATAGACATATTAATTCACAAAAGACAGCATTATCTTCTCATTGTTCAAATTTAAGTCACTATCCTGACTTTGAAAATGTATCAGTTTTAAATACAGAACATAATTATAAACGTAGGTATATATTAGAAATGTTACAGATAATTAATACACCAACAACAAATAGAATTAACTTTAAAGCAGATATTGAAAATGTAGCTCAGAATTATAGATATTTAATACAAAAGAAATAACACACATTACATTAATTTATAACACATTATATTAATACATTTTTTATTGTTAATTATTGTTATTTTTGTTTGTTATACTTTTATACCAAAAACTTTGTTTGCTGGTATAAATGTATACATACAATTTATATTTGACAAATACTTTTCAAATTTTTTCAAGCTTTGAAATTGTTTATAATTTTTTCAATTAATTGTTATTTCCTGAAAAAAAAGGTTATTTCCTGAAGATGCTACACATTGGAGTAGCGAAATATCGAAAATAAAAAACTTTTTATAAATAAAAACCAAACCTTAAGCTCAAGAAAATAGTAGAGTTAAAAATTAAAAAAGAAGGTTAAATAAACGAAAAGAATTCATAAAACATATTTACATATAATAAATAAAAATGTATAAAATTTAACTGTGTAAAAAGTATTTATTTAAAATATTACGAGAAGTCATTATTTTATATTTAGAAACAATGAATACAATAGGCCGTTATTAGGAAGTCATTATTTTATATTATAAAATAATGCAGAAGGTAATGATATATCATTTTTGGTAATGCAGACAGTAATGAGGTGTCATATTAGTTTTGGACTATCGAGAAATAACATGCATTTGCATGGAATTCCTTGCCCTAATCATTATTGTTGGTAGTTTTTGTTATTTTGATTGCATGCTTAACTAATTCTGGTGATCGATTTTGTCGTCGTTTCGTTGTTTTGTTTTCAGCGACTGTCTACCAGACAATATCGCTTTCTTCAGTAGACTCGCTGCTACTATCCATTCTGCTGTAACAGCAGAGGATTAGTATAGCAGAATATTAATCCCTTTGTTTACTACTTAATAATAAGTAGGGCAAGGAATTTCATGCAAATGCATGTTTTTTCTCGATAGTCCAAAACTAATATGGACTAAATATTTATCCGAATCATCAAATTTAGAACAAAATGGCATCGATTTGTAGTTGCATATTTTTGCATATTTTGTCATAAATGCATGTTTTTGCATATTTTGACTTTAAGTGTATATTTGGTGCCTTTTTAATGCATATTTTGTGCTTTTTAATGCATATTTGTGCATATTTTTCATTTTGAGGAACATTTTTATTTTGTAAAAAAATATAAAAATTGATACGCTTTCATATTTTGATTCAATCAAAATAAACATTCTTAAAACTTTATTGACCTATGGGAAATCATCGAGTTCTGTGTCTGTTTGCAAAATAACTAACTTAAATACATTTTTAAGTTTTAGAGTGCATTATTTTTGCAAAAATAATAGTTTTTAGTGCATATTTCTTATATTTTTAATGCATATTTTTCCTTTTTAACCGCATATTTTACGCGCATATTTTCCATTTTTAAGAGCATGAAATTCCTTGCCCTAATAATAAGTAATAATTTGTTGTTGATTTCAATATACAATGCAGTGTTGCCAACAAATTTTCAAAATAAATGGCTAGATCAGACCCAAAAATCGCTAGAAAATCTATAGATTATAAACAGTGTAAATATTTAGCGATTTTATCGCTAGATTGTTGAAAAATGGTACTTAAAGCAGTTTTTACTCAAAAATGTTTTTAATATGTTAATAAGAAGTGTTATAAACTTTTAAATAATGAAAAATTTTACGATTAAGCTTCAAATAATGAGTCCTGATTTTCATTGAATTAATCTTAGTATTGAGAATACACAATAGAGGGCGTTGTACGATGAATAAGTGCATACCCATATTTTATCGAAATGTGTATTTTTAGAGTTTTTTTTACTAAAATCGTTTAAGATGTTGTGTTTTATAATAAAGGAATATCAATGTGCGAGTTTTATAATATTTTTCAACATAAAACCGAGTTTTAAAAATTATATTACGGCTGATAAAAAAATCGCTAGATTTTTGGCTAATAGCTACAGGACAATTTTTCCCGCTAGGGGCGAAATAAAATCGCTAGATCTGACGAGAAAATCGCCGTTATGGCAACACTGTATTAAAAAAAAAGTTTTTTCTTAAAACAATAACAAATGTTATTGCTTTTAATTTTAAATAGAATTATAGAAAAGAGATCACAATTAACGTCTGCACTTTATCGCGGTCAGAAAATCACTCGCAAAAAAATATATATAAAATTAATTCATATAAGATTTGTTGTTGGTTCACGTGTGATTTGTTTCATGTTCGCACAGATACATGGCTAGTCAAGACTATATCTAACAAATGGTCCTAAATATTTAATATAACATACAAGTTTTATTTAATAAATTATAAACATACCCTTTTAGTACCAAGTCCTTTTCGTTGAAACATAACTTGCAAAATGTTAATTTTGCCAGCACATTTTTTTGCCAATGTAAAGGGCTCCAAAGTAATCCCAACATTGGAAAAATGTAACCCCTTGGAACTCAAAACAATTTTTGCCTCTTATAGAATTTTCAGACAATTAAAGCATACTGGGAATTATTTTTTTTTTATTTATTCTTTTTAATTTTAACAAACTAAGGAATAAATAAAGACTATAGAAAAAATACATATCGATTGATTTAAGAAATTTAACTTGTTTGAAGACTTTTGAATGGAGGCTTTGTTAGAAAGTTTGGGCAGGATGCACATATCTTGTAGGGACCCATTTTAATTAGATGCCCAATCAATAATGTCCTTAAATGATGAAATTATGTGATCAATTCGAACATTGGTTTGAGCATTTTATCCGTAAAAGTGTCCTATTCTAAATATTATAGAATTTAACAATATCTCTTATCTTTACTTTTTCATTTATTTGTTACAAAATGTTTAATTTATCCAAAATATTCAACTGGACCATTTTTAAAAATGTATTTTAGAATTAAAAAAATATATATGGGTGATATAAAAAAATGTGATAAAAACCATGTAACCAGCTAATTTCAAATGCATGGATTACATTTGAGTTATATATTTCGATATATATCAGCGCATTGTCACCTGTTTTACAAAATTTATAACAATCTGACCAATTTTTGGTTAATACATAAAATTTGTAACCAATTTTATAGGCCAAATGTAAACTCCGTAACCAGTAACTCATAAGGTTTTTTAACTTTAATAGCTTATATTTTAATAACCAATGAAGCTAAAAAGTAACTGTAAGAATTTATATGAAGAGGAGAAGTAACGCTTTTAACAAAAATTAATACATTTTACAAACTTTTTCGTATATCTATGCTAACACGACTTCAACTCTGTAACGATTTTTCTTCATAATTTTTGATAAAAATGCATTCACCAAATACATACATATATTGAGTTTTAAATGCAAAGTTAAGCAGCTATGTTTTTTTTATTAATTGATTTTTTACACATCTGCAAAGAGTTGCATTCTGAAGTATTATATTAACCCATTAAGAACTTTTTTTTAAAATTTTTTTCACAGTAAAAATTTATATAAGCTTTTATAGCTTAAAAAAATTATATTTATAAAAATTTAATATTCAGAAGATTTTAACTTTTTTCTTTTCATATAAAAAAATTGTTTTTCGCTCTGGTTGTTCAAGTTTAATGAATTAGTAAATTCTTTTTAAAAAATATATTTATTTTTAAATTTTTTATATTTGAAAATTGATACTTCCAGCCGAAATGAGCCGAAAAAAATCGGCGGCGGCGGCTGAAGCAAAAATGACCGGCGGCGGCGGCTTAAACGGCTCACGGCGGCTGGCTTGTTTCTCTGGTATAGAGACAATCTGACAATAAAAACATAGAAATAATTAATACAATTTAAGGGAAAATCACTGACGACGCCTGTCCACACAAAAAAAAGGCAGAAACTAGATCTAGTCTGATTTGAAAATTATAATGTGTTTATAATTTTAAAAGAAAAAGGTTAATACTTCTTCTTAACCTCAAATCTATTAATTAAAATTGATTAAATTCCATATTAATTACAATATTAATTGCAGCTGCCTATATGACGTTAAAACAACACTGTACTAAACTTTTCATTGAATTGATGCAGTTTTATGAAAAATTTCGTATTATTTATTGAAAACTACATACACCCAATGAAAAAGCTTTTTCGTAAAATTTGTTTTGCATTACCTTTGTGAAGAAAATTTCACTAGTTTCATTAAAACTCGTCCAATTAAATTCTCTCTGCGTAAATTAGCTCAAAATTTGTTTACTGGTAATGGCCTTTAAAAACCGAAAAGACTGAACATTTAACAATTATTTATGATATTCTCATACTACAAATATTCAATAAATTTTTTTACTGATTTTTGCTGAGTAAATTAGTATTTTCAAATAGAGCTTAACATTTTTTATATGGATGGTTCAATGTAAAAGGCTCTTCTAGTTTTTTATTGATAAAAAGTTAAGAAAATACATTAATTTTGCACTAAACGATTAATCGATTAATCGCCAATTTTCTCGATTAACCGACTCGAATAACCGGTTAATTAATTTTAGTGATTTTTCGAATAATGCATTAACCGGTTAACCGCCTATGTCGAATAATTGGAAACACTAGTAATTTCATAGAAGGTTGATATCGCTTATTTTATATTAAAAGCCACGCCTACTTAAAACAAGTGACAAAATAAAGAAACAGACGTCACATTAAAATTCTGCGCCATTTTATGATCTTGTATTTTGGGGCAAATTTATCCACTATTTTGTTCTTTAAAAATAAAGGCAACGAGAATAAAATTAGAAGAAAATTGAATGTCTCTATTATATTGCACATGTCTCTATTATATTGTAAAATTAGTTAGAAACTGTTTTGGAATTTTATCTAAAATGACTTAGAAAATATTTTTGATAATGTAGGGAAGAGGGGGGATCCTTCGCCACTTTTTTTTCAAAGCACTGTTATTTCTTAACCCCTAATTATTTCTCAAAAATTACTTTCAAATTGAAAATCTACATATCTTGGCTTTAATTTCTATGATTTCTATTCTAATTATTTGCATATTTTCTATTATTTTCTTAATGTTTTTCAAAGTAACTCAATTCGGCGTAACTGCCCCAAACCTGGGGTATATTCGCCAAAAGAGCTAGATACAATTTCAACAAAAAAATTTGTTAATACAGCAAAGTCAATCTTTTACTAACTGAAATAAATAATTTATAATGAGTTCTTTAAGATATGTGATTCTTTTTAATCAATAAATATCCACTACATTAAAAAAAATAATTTAAAACTATAATATAATGATTTTTCAAAATTACAAAAAACCAAGGTTGGTTACCGAAACGAATAACGGTAAGGGTAACGGTAACGGTATCAGATTTCGTTTGTTTAGGTAACAGTAAAGGAAACGGTATTTAAGACTGTTTCGGTAACGGTATACCGTTATCGAAACAGCAATACCGATACGTACCGGTATTAAAAATTATGTTAAAAACATATAAAAACAAGTAAAAACATGGCATATTTTTAATTTTAAGTACTAAAAATACAGATTTTAAGCTATAAATTCAATACTGGTAGTTTTAATAAGTAAAATTATTATCTATAAATTTTTGTAAAAAAAAACACTCAAGATTATAAAATAAAAAATAAAAAAATTGTAATTTTTTTATAAAATATAAAATACCGGTAAAATACCGGTAACTACCCATAAAAATAACGGTATCGGTAACGATAACGGTATTTAGAAATTTTTTTAGTGGTATCGATAACGGTAACGGTATTCAATTTGAAACGGTATTTTTGCGATAACGGTATTATAACGATAACGGTAACCAACTTTGAAAAAACTGAATAATTAATATAAATTTAAGAATGAACACGATTGTTCTAATTTACTATTAAACATATTTTAAACATATAGAAAAGTCTTATAGAGCATTTTAGGCAGGGATGCACCAACTCTTGGTAGCTCCAGGGGCCATCTGGTGATTGTGCCCCAGAGACAGGCACTAACATAAAATTAATATTTTTTCACACTTTTTAAGCATTTACTAAAATCAAATTATCATTTTCTGAAAGCTTAGGATCATAGGTCCAACATAATGAAAAATTATTTTTTTATCACACGATTTGAGGAAGTTATTGCAAAATGTAGTTGCTTTCAATTATTTTTTTGGCACCCCAAAAAACACAAAAACATGTCTGTCTGCGACCACATGTGATATAAATTCGTCAAAGTGGATGTCAAGGAAAGGTAATTGAAAAATGCACAAAATATATTTTTTCCAATTTTTTATCTCCCTTAACATCGGAGAAAAATGGGATTAGTGCATGTGCCCCACTGGCGAAGGATCCCCCCCCCCCCCCCCCTCTACCCTATCATATAAAGTTATATCTAAAACAACTTATAAATTTTTTTCAAAGGTTTATATTAAATTATATCTAAAATGACATAGAAAATTTCTTCGATTTGGATTTATATGTGATAATGTATTGGGTTATATCTAATTGTATATTAAACCTCAATTTATGGGATCAACCATATGTGATTCTATATAGTTATGTGTAACATTAACACATTTTTGGTATATGATTTTATATGTTTATACATAAGAAAATTTTGGGAAATATTTATTTAAGCTATTATAATATATCAATACATATGGATGCAAAGCCATTTTATATTACTATACGTTAATTTATATTTTTTTATTAAAAATACATATTTTTTTATATATGAACTTTTTTACTCGGGTAGTTATTGCATTCAAGGCCTTACTTGGGTAAGATCGTTAAGCGCTCGCACCTTAATATAGCTACGTTTTAATATAGGAAAAGGCGCATGTTCGAATCCTACAGCCGACGGTTTGTTGAAAAATTACCATATAGGACAATCTGACAATTACATATAAACCACAGATTAATACCAGATGTGAAACCAATGACAGGTGTCAAAAAAGTATTCTCGAACCGTATGATTTTGTTTACATGTAAGTCAAGTCAAGAGGGAGATAACAATATAAAATCTACATACATTTTGAATTGCGCATTTTTTGTATACATCTGTCTCTTTTTAGATTATTGTGCTTTATCTTTTGTGTTTTTCTTAAATTTTTGCGTTTTGTTTTGCTCATTTTCTGTCGGCCATATTGCCCAAATAAATTCATATTTGGTATAATTTGTGATATAAACAATTAATACAAGTTTATGGAAAATCACTGATGAAACCTGTCCATTAACGGTGTTCATAATTATTGGAGAAAAACGTTTATTTTTCTTAACCTCAACCTCACTAAAGAGAAAAGGTTGTATTTAGCGATACAAATAAGTTCAACTTAGGCGGCCCGATGGTTTCTAATACTAATGGAATAATTTACGAAAGGACAAAGAGCTTTGAATGAGTATAAATATTGGTGGCGGTTCTGTCCTGAGCAAAGATTTTATAAGACGATCGACGATTATCGTCTACTATTGGAAGTTTAATATATACCATATTACATATAATTTTTAAAATATTGTGGCAAATTTGGTAATAGAATTTTCTGAATTTTTTTTTCCATTATAGGAAAGCTTCCCTTGGCATGGACTTCGACAGTACTAGAATGAATTCAGAAAGTTAAATTCAAATGCTGGAGATATCACTAGTTGAGCACTTATTGGGTTCTGGCTTAATCTTTCAGCAAGATAATGCGGCCATTCATAATTCCGGCGTTACTAAGAACTGGTTTATGTGTAAAAATATTGAGGTTATGGACTGACCAGCTCGTAGTCCTGATTTAAAGCCCATTGAAAAATTGTAGGTATATTGGCCCATAAAGTTTATGCTAATGGAAAGCAATATTAATTACTAGCTTTTTCAGCTTTTATTTTTTTCTGATTTTACAAGTGAACTTAAAATTATTTCGTATCTTTAGTTTAACATTTATAGATTTTTCTTTATTACAAATTTATTTAATTATCATAATTTATTGAATTAAATTTGTGTAAATATTGAACAAATATGAAAAGCAAATAGTTTTTTCCAAAAACAAAAATTTTAATTAATTTTTTCTTAAGTTTTTTCTAATAAACCTATATATATTTCGGTGACTGTATATTTGCGAAAAAATGTTAATTTTTCAAGAACTCAGTATTTTTCTTACAAAATGTGACTAGAAAATGTGATTTTCTATAAGTTTCTAAAATTTATCTTAAAGTTTTAATACACTGCTGTAAATTTTAATAAACTGCATTAAATTGTTGTAGCAGTAAACAAAACAATTCTGAATTAAAAAGGGTATTTTGCAACTGTCAAATACATGTTTTATGAAGTGTAGTTTTAATAAATTATCTTATGAAAATATATAAGAAGATTCGGTTAAAGTTTTTATATGACAATGAAGAAATTTATTTTCAGAAAAAAATCAAATAAAGCAAATCATACTAATTTAAAAACCGCACATATTGGAAATATAAAACATAACAAAATTAATTTGAAATTAATATAATGAAATTCAATAAAACTAAGATCATAATTTGTTCTTTTTTAAAATGTCTTCATACTTAAATTTGTAACTTACTAAACATTACAAATTTATAATTAATGTTAAGCATTGTTTTTAGTTTATATAACAAATTAAATTAAATATCACACGCCGATCATTAATTAAGTATTCAACTCTCACTCTAATCGAATTCAAATATATTTAAAATGTGTTTTTTTAACAACTTAATTTAAATCACAAATTTCAGGAAATTTTAAGTTTAATATAAATAAATTAAAAACAAATTAAAATATTAGTATGTGCTCTTAAAAAAAAATAATAATATGTAACATTTTGAAAATAAAATTTAAAATAAAAGGAACTTTTTAAACTACAAATGACAGGTGCGTAAAGGATTATCAATCTGAAAAAAAAGGAATAAAATTTTTAAATCAAACATTATATTCTAAAATAAATAAAAAACAAACAATTTAAAACACATACACACATAAATATTAAAACAAATTCAGTACTTACTCATTTTGGTAAAAAAAAATGGCCAATAGTATATAATAGAATGGGATACTATAAATGGTAGCTTCTACATACATAGATTTCTTTTCAATTATATATTATTATTTTCATTAAAGGTTACCACACTGAACAATTGTCAGTTACTACTCAACAGTTGTTTGTGAGGTAATCAGTAGTTGTTTTTAATAGCAATGACAGTTGTTTTGTAATAAAAAATACAACACAACTATTATCCGAGTTATTAAGAAAACAACTAACTAAAGGTGATTTCGTAACAGTTGTTTAAAACATTAATTTTTAATATCCCAGTGTAGAAACGGTAATGACATGCCATTATTTTTTGGACTACCAGTAATGACACCCACTTACCTTCTTCATTATTTCAAAACATATAATAATGAGTTACTGATAATGACTTACTTTTATCATTACTTCAAATAGAAAATAATTTTCTAGATTTTTTTTTAAATTTTTGAAATCTATTTTTAGACTCAATATTTTTTAAACACTGGTAAGGATATATGTAACCACATATTTTTTGATTTTTCGTATGTTGGCGAGTAAGCTTACTTGTGTGCAGCAGGTCAATTATGTTTTTATCTATTAAATATTACATGTCGATATAGCTCAGATGGTTGAGCTATTGACTGGCAATCTGTAGACCCAGGTTCGATTCCCGTACCAGAAAATTTTATTTAAAAAAAAATACAATAAAAAAAATTTTTTTTTTATATAATTTATTTTTTTGAAAATATATTTTTAGACTCATTATTTTTGTCAGTACTGGTAAGCACATAGGTAACGATATATTTTATATATATGCTGGTGTGTAACCATAACTCATTATTTTTCGCGACATCGCCGTATAAAGGTAATAAGAAATGTAATAACAAAAGTAACTAGTTACCATTACCAAGTATGTAGTTACATAACCACATATCTGGTAATGATTTTCTACACTGGGATTTTGATAAACAACTACCAACACAGTATTTTTGCAGAACACAGTTTTTTCTAAGTTATTGAAATAATAAAAATATTCGTTGGGTTTTTGAAATTTCTTGTTTAGTTTATATTTGTTGTTATTGACATTTTCTTAGTTTACAAAAAAAATTAGAAAAATACACATACATAGGATGAAGTAATTATAATTATTTTGCAATCGAAAGAAAAAAATTATTTTTTTTAAAATATTTTTTATCTAAATAACTTTTTGGATTATCGAAAAAAATTAAATGTAAAAAACAGTAGCTTTTACAAATTATGTCGTCAATGTTTTAAAATTTTTGTAGCAAAAATTTGTCAGTTATTTTAAAGGTAATGTTAGTTTTATTTACTGCATTTGGTAGTTGTTTTTCAACAGTGAAAAATAATTAAAGTTTTAGTTATTTTGACGGTAAATACCTTTGTTCCTTTTTTAAGTTAACATATCTTTGTTTTAACTATCATTTTCAGTATATTCTAAAGACAAATTATTCTGATTTCGAAAACTAAGTGATATAAATGTTTTTCAACAGTGAAAAATAACTAAATTTTTAGTTATTTTTAAGGTAAATAAATACCCTTGTTCCTTTTTTTAAGTGAGTATATGCTATCTTTGTTTTAGCTATCATTTTCAGTATATTCCAACGGTGGGCAAATGCGGCCATTTGTTGATTTTAGTGCCGCCCATGTTGAAATTCAAATTTCGATATTTTTTAATTTTGTTTTTGTATTTTCTTTACAATTTTTTTTTAAGTTTTTTATTTCTGGATAAAAAATTAGTGCCAGTTTTACAGTTAAGGACTAAAGTTTACATACACCCTACTATTTTACGATTTTGGGGAATATTTAAGGCATTAATACTCCTATTTATAAAAATAAAATAATTCATAAACATAACAAAAGCAATAATACAAAAACATAAAAAATTCAGAGGACAAAAGTGTACATTCCTTAAAAATAGATTTGTCATTACACCCCCCCCCCCCGCCCCGGGAAAAGTTTGCCGGGAATTCCCGGGAAAATAATATATTTTTCCCGGGAAAACGGGAAATTTAAAAAATATTAAATTTTTTAAATTGTTTTTATTTCGAATAGGATTTTTTAATTTTAGTCATAAAAAACATTTTAAATACCAAAACAAAAATGTCATTGTTAAAATTTTTTAAAGGGAATACATTTATTTGACACGCAAATAAAATCTTTGCCAAGTAATTAGGATCATTTCAACTAATAAAGATTTTTCGTATAACTTATTCAAAATTTAAGTAGTAAAACCTAAAAACTTGGTAAAATGTTTAAAAGAAATATGAAAAAAAAGCTTTTGTTTCTTACAAATAATTTAGGTAAAGTCGACTTTAGTTAAAATATTGGGCGGCAGTATACCTTGACTTGGTTTATTTTTGGAGCATTCTGATTGGTTAATTTATTTTCAACCAATCAAAATATTTGAAAATATAAATATTTTTGTAAGGTTTTCATACACAAAATGAACAAAACTGTTTGATTAAAAATAAAGTCGACTTAAAATTTAAAATACTCCTTTATATTAAGGGTCAATCATTTTATAAGTAACGTTTTCATTAATAAATGTGAAAAGAAAAGACTAATGGTTAACGACGGTATCTAAATTTGCTTCACAAAAAAAAAAAAAAAAAAAAAATTGATGGTCAGACAACAATAACAAGAATAACGTTTCAGTTAAAATTAGCAAAGTACCCGAAGAAAAAAGTGTAAGCTGAATAGGCATTAAAGGTTTTATGGTAGGGCAAACAGGGCAATGGTATCCAAATTAGCCGCAGTCAATCCGCACCATAACTAGATCTTCGTTTATTCGAGAAAGTTTTTATAATAAAAAACTGGCATTGCAAAAAAATGAAACCGATGTAAAGAACATTATATTAAATTACTACAATCATGTAAAAGATATCAGATAAAAGAAATATCGAGCAATATTTCTAACAATAGGAGATAAACGGAAATAATTAATTTTATAACCTGGGGTTGGTTTATATATCAGGAAGATGTAATGCTGATGAAATAAGAAGAATTGTAGAAATAAGACTACAAGAGTTTTATTTGTCTTTGGAATATAACATTGTGGCCACCATATCCAATGGGCCAAGTGTGATGAAACGGTTTGTTTCCGACAGTCCAGTAGTAGGTGCCTGCTGGAATCATGCAATTCATTTGGCAGTGCTGCGAGTAATTTTGTGAAATCAAATGTTCAACATTCTGATATTTTTTACTTTGAATTCTCACTACACAGACTGCATTTGTACTGAAATAGTGTTTTTTTAACAAAAATTACTTATATAGGTGGTTTTCATTAACAACTTTGTTTAAAAATATTTCCCGGGATTCCCGGGAATCAAATTTTTTCATTCCCGTTTCCCGGGAAATAAAAAAGTCCGGGAAATCCCAAACCCTATTTATACCACATAATAGTTGATATTAAAGAAAAAAATACATTGGAAAAATCATAATTCGAGTTTGTGTTTGGAGCGACTGCTTTCCAGGACATTTTACAAAAATTGCTCATTTAGTCAAAAATTAAACAAAATTTGCTTTTTTTCATCAAATTTTACACAGTTTTCGGAAAAAATCGCTTAAATTTGGTTAGACTATAATTATCTTTACATTTGTTTAAAAAATATTTAACACTTAGTGGCTTGGGGTCAGAAAAGAACCATTAAACTTAATATTAATTATGACTACAAAATTGTAAAGCCATAAAATTGATAAAAAAAATCTCAACTGGATAAAATAATTATTTTATGTAAAGTGATCCACATAGGGTTAATTTAAACGTATTTTTAATGGTTAAAAAGGTGGGTCAAAAGTGCCGTATGTTAATCGCAATTTTAGTTTTGTAATCGTATTAGATTCTAATTAAAAGCTTATTTTGCTTTCTATTTGCAAAGATGTTATTCTTAAAATTTCCAAGTGGTCTTTTTTTTGCCGAAAAGTGAAAACATTAACCCTATTTGAATCAAGTTATTCAAAATAATAATTTTTATCAAGTGGAAACAAATTTTTTTTTTATTCATTCAAAGTGATATTTTTCCGAAAATTATAAAAGGTGTTATTCTGTAAATTTCCTAGTGGGGCGTTTTTGGCCAAAAATATAAAAATTAACCGCATATGGATCACGTTACATAAAATACTTATTTTTATCCAGTTGAGATTTTTTCTTTATGAATTTAATGGCTTTACAATCTCGTAGTCATAATTAATATTTAGTTTCATGGGTCTTTTCTGACCCCAGGCCACTAAGGGTTAAATAATTTTTAAACAAATGTAAAGGTCTAACCAAATTTAAGTGATGTTTTTCCGAAAACTGTGTAAAATTTGATGAAAATATTCAAATTTTGTTTAATTTTTGACAAAATGAGCAATTTTTGTAAAAGCAGTCGCTCCAAACACGAACTCGGATTATCATTTTTCCAATTTATTTTTTTTTCTTTAATATCAACTATTATGTGGTACAAATAGCAATCGACATCTCCAAATTAGGCATTTTAAAAAATCTTTAAAATTAATTTAAAAAAACACGTTTTTGCATTTTTGTCAAATTCGTGGGTCATTTTGGATTCCAGGCTAAAGTGGGTCAATGATATCCGATGAAGTCAAAATTCCATATCTGAATCATTTTGACTATATAAAATGAATAAATGGAATAAAATATAATTTTTTTTAGAAATTTCGAATTTTGGGAATTTTTAATAGTAATACACTTTTTTTTCCAAAATGGGCCATTTTCGTCCAACTTTCGGCACGGGTTAACGTTTTCAAAAAACAAAAAATCGATTTCTTCCATTTGGGACCATTTCCAATAAAACTGGGGGAGGGGGGGGGGGGGTGTAATGAACAAAAATCGACAAATCGGGGACAGTCTAGTGTACATACAATACAGTAAAAAAAGAAACTATGTATATACACTAGGGAGGTCAATTTCTGGGGCAACAAATCGCAGGGGGGAATTGATTCTACGAAGAATTCTAAGCAACTTTGCTCTAGAAACCATAGGTCTAAAATGGATTTCGAGCTTGCGGAAATTCCAAAATATATTGTAAGTGGTGCTCTATGAGTTTGAATAATGAGTTTTATTAATTATACCCTACACCACTACATGGACAGGGTATAATAAGTTTATGCTGATGTTTATAATTTTCCACATATTTTTGTGCGCATGGTAGAGGTCGCACATATTAAGATATTTCTACAAAATTTGGTAAACCGACTAATTTCGGCCCAAGGACAAAGCCTGTTGATTTTGGTTCAAATCGGTCCATGGTTAGATCTAGTGCATATATAAAGCACTAAGCCTAAAAATTTACTAATTGTAAAAAAAATCAATAGGCTTTGTCCGAATGCCCATGTGAATTAGCGTACCTAATTTCATTAAATTTGAGACCTGTAGTATGCAAAAAAAAAACAATTTTGGGAGGAACCTTAAACTTCGTATTTGTAACCTGCATACATGGGCACACATGCATTACATATCAAGTGCATTATCAATTCCAGTAATCAGTAAATTCTTACTGATAATGAAATTTAGTTTGCATTACCAGTAAAGTTTTACTGATTACTGAAAAAAATGCAGCAATCAGAAAATTTTTACTGATAATGAAATTTAATTTGCATTACCAGTAAAATCTTACTGATTATTGGAATTTTTTCCATTACTGGAATTTTTTCCAGTAATCGGTAAGATTTTACTGGTAATGCAAATTAAATTTCATTACCAGTAAATTTTTACTGATTACTGGAATTTTTTACTGGTAACCCTAGTAAAAATGATTTTTATATAATCAGATATGATTTTTATATAATCATTTATGATTTTATACAATTATAACTTGTCGAGTATTGTGAAACATATATTTTTATATGATTATATCAAAAGATATTTAAGTATATAAAATTATATTAACCAGATCCACCATTTTCCGGATCAAATCATGTATGGGTTAATATAATTATATAAAAAATATATTATCTGATCCGAAAAATGGTGGATCTGGTTAATATAATTTTATATAATTAAATATCTTTTGATATAATCATATAAAAATATATGTTTCACAATACTCGACAAGTTATAATTGTATAAAATCATAAATGATTGTATAAAAATCATATATGAATATATAAAAATAATTTTTACTAGGGAATGCAAACTAAATATCATTATTAGTAAAAATTTATTATATTTCATTACCAGTAAAAATTTACTGATTACTTAAATTTTTTTTTTTAATCAGTAAAAATATACTGGTAATGAAAATTAAATTGCAATAACAGTAAAAATTTATTTTTACTGAAATTTTACTGGTACTGCAAATCCTGTAGTGTGCAAAAATACCAATTTTGGGGGTACTTTATATGGGCACTAAGTCCAAACGTGGACCGATTTCTACCAAAATTAATATGCTTCGTCCTTGGGATGATATAAGTCGGTATACCGAATTTTATCAAAATATCTTAACATTTCCAACCTGTAGCGTGGGCTAATTTTTAGGCTGATTTATGTCATCAGCTTAGCAGTTTAGTCAAAAATAAAAAAAATTTGAGATTTTTTTCTTATAATAAGGAAAGCCGATGAAGACTCCTATCTAAAAAGTCCAGAACTATTATCCTGGTTAAAAATACTTACATGTTAACGCAAATTTTACACAAACATTGCAGTGAAGCACTACTAACAAGATATTTTTGAATTTCCGTAAGCTCGAAATCCAATTTAGACCTATGGTTTCTAGGGCAAAGTTGCTTAGAATTCTTTGTAGAATCATTTCCCATCATTTAATGCATAAAAAGATTATTTTAAAAACTGTCTATAAATTTTAACATTTTCTTTCGGAATCAAAAAAAGAGGAAGGAGAAAAAAATGATTTAATCAAAATTTCAAATTTATTTTCACAATTGTTTTTTGTTTATATTTACATCAGCTGTGTTACCAAAGTTTACCCGAAGAAAAAGTCTGGGTAAATTTATAGTTTTTTTTTTTTGCATTAGAAAATTTGCATTTTTTAAAACTTTTAATATTTTGTACGTCCACCCTGAGCATCGATCGCAGTTTTTAAGCAACGAGGTATTGAATTTTCGAAATTTTCTGTAATTTCTGGAGTTATTTCTGTCCAACCTCTGTTTAAAGCAGTTTGTATATTCTCTGACGTTTTGTTCTTCAAAACATCTCAGATGTGTTCTATAGGATTTAAGTCGGTTGATTGTGGTGGCGAATAGAGTTGTCGGAACATAATATAGAAGCCAATCCCGAACAATGTGCGCCGTGTGTATGAAGTTATTGTCTTGCTGGAAAATCCAGTGATTTCCAAGACTCAAGTTGTCAACAGATGGTTTCAAATTATCTTCCAAAATATTCTTATAAAGGTAGCGGTACATTTTGCCTTCAATAAAAACCAAATTACCACATCCAAATTATGCTATGGCTCCCCAAACCATAACACTGCCACCTCCGCTTGACCGTGGGTATAATATTCTTTGTATCTAAGGCTGTGTTGGGTTTTCTCCAAACTTTCGAACGGCCGTCGCTTCTAAAAATGTCGGTAAATAAGACACGTTTCCAGAATTCGTATCCTTACTAACATGTGTGTTTAACAAATTAAAGGCGGATTTTTCGGTTTTTAACAGATATAAGTGGTTTTTTACGTGCATCTCTGCTTTTAAAGCCATTCTCATGCAAAGCCCTTTGTACAGTTTTTGGGTGGACATTCTTATTGCAACGTTTTTCAATGTGTTCCGCTAGTTTTGGGGCAATTATTTTCGGATCCACACTTACTTCTTTAAGAATACTGCTAATACCGCGTCGTGGCAGATCGAGGTTGATTTTCAGTATTTCCTTTTTTATTACAGTTTCTTATAATGGTTTGTACTGTACAACGACTTAATTTTACCGTTTTTGCAATTTCACCATAACTTTTTTGCTCTTTTCGGAGATTTATTATCAAATTTCTTATTGTAATCAAATTTAAATACTTGTAATGATAGGCAAAATACATATAATACAAGCTAACGAAATTCCCCTAGTTTCGTATTTTTTAAGTTTTCCTAGATGTAGTCACGCTGTATGTAGACTTTTGTCCCACTTATAATTATGTTTGTGACTTTTAATTTTCAAGTTATGTTCTTTTAAATTTTTTTACGAATAACCTTATTTAATAGTAATTATTGAAATAAAATGATTTTTTATTATCGTTACAATTTCTCCGCAATCATGATATAGTGGAGTACAGTAGAATATTTCTTTTTAATCTAAATTAAATAATATGCTCTAAAAGTGCATATAATTTGTTTATACAATATGACATATGTACATACCCTACGGGGAAAGGGACCGGTCATAGATGACACGCAGGATAGGTCCCAAGGGGGCGGAGACCGGTCGCTGATCGGTCTTTTTGTTTGAAAGAGACATATCACTTTAACATGGCGTTGTCATTGGAAATGACCAATTTCCACAGTTTAGACACATTGTGGCAGTAAGGTGGTGTGTCTAAAAATAGCTTTTCAAATAAACTAATAAAAAATTAAGAATTAAAAATAATCTACTTGGCGTTGAAGTAGGGCTCGATAACACAACCTTCTGCTTGTAAGGCAAACGCTCTACCGTCTGAGCTAACGTTGCTTATGCGTGATGCCTGGCTGATGGTTAAGTTATATGTTTTTCGTTTCTGTTCAAATAAAAAAGAGAAAGAAAAAACAAACACATACAGCAAATAAAAAAACATGGAAAAGAAAAAAATAGAAAATAAAACAACATTAACACACACACAAATATGGTGAAGTGTCTTGAATATGCCCCCGATTGACCGGTCATGGGATAGGTCCCTTAATGGCAGTTGACTTGTTTTTTGCGTTGGCCATAATTAAATTAAAAAATCAGTTAAAAATTAGAAAACTACCTCAAAACCTCTGATAATATAAATAAAAATTTAAAAAATTCCCCTTAAGTTAAAAAAAAAGTTAAATGAAATACCAATTGTTAAAACTAAAACAGCTTTAACATTAAAAAAACCTTGAAAATACAAAACTTAAAATATTTTAGCAAAACATTATAGAAATTTAAAATAAGAGCTAAAATAAGCAAAATCGTGACAAAATAAAGTTCAAAATAAATAAAAGAGTAAAATAAATAAAAACGAGTAAAAAGGTTAAAGTCGGGCATGCCGACTATAGAATACCCTACACCAGTCTGGGTAAAAGCCAACTAATGTCACCAAAATCAATAGGCTGCGTTATTGGGCCAATATAGGTCTGTGTACCAAATTTCATCAAAATATCTTAATATTTGCGACCTGCAGCGTATAAACAGTATAATTTTGGTAGGACCCTTATATGGGCACTAGGTCTAAACATGGACCGATGTTCATCAAAATCAATAGGCTTCGTCCGTGGGCCAAAATAGGTCTGTGTACCAAATTTCGTCAAAATATCTTAATATTTACGACGTGCATCGTATAAACAATATAATTTTGGGGGGACCCTTATATGGGCACTAGGTCTAAACATAGACCGATCACCAAAATCAATAGGCTTCGTCCTTCGGCTGCCATAAGTCGGTGTACCAAATTTCATCAAAATATCTTAATATTTGCGACCTGCAGCGTATAAACAATATAATTTTGGTAGGACCCTTATATGGGCACTAGGTCTAAACATGGACCGATGTTCACCAAAATCAATAGGCTTTGTCCTTGGGCCAACGTAGGTCTGTGTACCAAATTTTATCAAAATATCTTAATATTTGCGACCTGCAGCGTATAAACCATATAATTTTAGTCGGACCCTTATATGGGCACTAGGTCTAAACATGGACCGATGTTCACCAAAATCAATAGGCTGCGTTAGTGGGCAAATGTAGGTCTGTATACCAAATTTTATCAAAATATCTTAATATTTACGACCTGCAGCGTATAAACAGTATAATTTTGGTAGGACCCTTATATGGGCACTAGGTCTAAACATGGACCGATGTTCACCAAAATCAATAGGCTGCGTTATTGGGCCAATATAGGTCTGTGTACCAAATTTCATCAAAATATGTTAATATTTACGACCTGCAGCGTATAAACAATATAATTTTGGTAGGACCCTTATATGGGCACTAGGTCTAAACATGGACCGATGTTCAAAAAAATCAAACTTGTTCGTCCTTGGGCCAACATAGGTCTATGTACCAAATTTCATCGAAATATCTTAATAGGTGCGACCTGTAGAGTGCGTACAAGATTGCATGGACAGACAGACAGACGGACGGACGGACGGACGGACGGACGGACGGACAGACGGACATCGTTAAATCGAAATAAAAAAAAATTCTGAACCGATCGGTATACTATAAGGTGGGTCTACGACCAATATTTTTTGGTGTTACAAACATCAGCACAAACTTATAATACCCTGACCACATAGTGGTGTAGGGTATAAATATTTTTAAAATAATACCCTGACCACATAGTGGTGTAGGGTATAAATATGCCGCGAATTTTGTTTTTTATTTCGGTATCGGTCAAGTTTTTTTAAAAGCAACAGTGAAAATAACGGATCAGAAAATACTTAGAAAATTAATTCATTTTCTTTTGTTGATATTTGAACTAATTTAGTAATATGCCTTCGGTTGACCGGTCACGGGATAGGTCCTTGGAGGGCAATTGACTCCTCATTCCCCGTAGGGTATATACAAATCTTGGACATTTTTCTTTCTAAATTGGCTTTGATATTTAACATCGGCCTTCTTCTTATATTTATAATTTTTTTTAAAAACCTTTAAAAATTTATAAATTTTGACCTTGAGCGACTATATTCACAAAAGTAATTGAGATATTGAAATATGTAAAGGGAGTTACTAAATTATCATTCTTTATAGAAATAATTGGTTGAAAAATGGAAAAAGTAAAATCGCGATTTGTGTAAAATCTAGAGCCAATTTAAATAAACTGGTTGCAGATTTGAAATCAGTTCCCTCCAATTATCCTAAATCCACTGCAAATTTCTCCGAGTTATAAACATTGTCTTATTTTGTAGAGCTGTGTAATTGGTCACATAAATGGTTGAAGGGCATTTCAATAGTGTAAGAAACCTCCGGTTGCTCCTAACATTAAATTTATTTACTCAATAAAGATTAATTAAAAGACTTTATTTTACATTCGCATACACGCTGGGTTTTTATTTAGAACTTTCTCTAATATTGTACAATAAATTTAAACTTGTTAACGTCCTCTTGGTTGTAGTTTGACTAGGACGCCTCCTTGCTGCTCCTTCAGGCTGCAAATTGTGAAATCCTGAACACTCCTGTCTCTTTCTGATATCTTTATATATTCGGATGTAATCCGAAAACGGGATTCATAAAACGGGATTCATAAAACATATGAATCTTTTTCATCAAATTTAAGAAATTTTTCATTTTCTTTGTGAATAAAACTTTATTAGTTTACTGAAAAATTTTATAGAAACTCACCCTGCAAAATACCCTCTGTGTATTTATCTCTATATATGTATATTGGGAAAGTATTTTCCGAATAGTATCTTACAACATGTGTAATTTTAAGATTATAGGGATTTACTTTTATGAAAAATATTTCGGGTTCTGAGGACTGTTTCATAATAAAATCTCTTAAAATTTCTTTAAACATTTTTAAGATTCTAACAGCAATTTATTACGATACCTTTTAGATTTTGAGAAATTCATCCCTAACATTCAAAAGACTCTTTTACAGATATATTACTCGAATTGTGACTACTCTTCCGTAGAAAATCACTTTCAAGGATATTTACTTTACAGAAGTCGTTTAATTCTGGCAACTTTACCGTATAGGAAATCCTCCTGTTTCTTAAAATACATTTTTCTATATAAAAACCCTCTATGAATTTCTACATTGAATCAATCAAATTTTGCTGGAATTCGTCCAATGAAACTTTTCATTGATTTAATGCAGTTTTTCATAAAGTTTTCACAGCAATTTCATATTCAAAATGTTGGTTTTTAATTTTTATTTAAAAAATAAAAAATTGTTTTTTCTATTGTTGGCTATGCTTTGCAGAAGACTTCGAAAACATATTTTATTGTTTGCTACATTTAATATGAGATTTTGATGCATCAAATTAAAGTGCTTGAAGGACAATTCTCAAAAGTAGATTTTAGAGATCCGTAGAACAGCCTTAAACATTTCCTTAAATGAAAGGTAATTTTTTTGAATTCAAACTCACAAAAAATTAGAGACTCCTAAGTACTTCTACGTCATATTGAGCCATAAAGTATTTTTCCCAGGCTTAAGGTTTAAATAAAGAAGAAGGAATTTTTCACTTAATATCCGTATATTGGAGGCGAAAATACTTTAAAAAGTTTTATAGGACGTCTGTGCAAAAAACTCGATATTTGTTAATTTAATTTCTGATTTTAATTTTTTTTATTTAATTAATATTTTTTTAAATTAAAAAAAATTTTTTTTTGATGTTTTTAAAATTAATGAAGTGCCGCACGAAATTGGTTAACGGGCATTTGCCCATGTATGTTATAGATTTATTTCTATGAGCATGAAAAACTGTAATTAACTGCCCAGTGTAGAAAATCATTACCAGATATGTGGTTATGTAACTACATACTTGGTAATGGTAACTACTTACTTTTGTTATTACATTTCTTATTACCTTTATATGGCGATGTCGCGAAAAATAATGAGTTGTCGGTACACACCAGCATACGAAAAATCAAAAAATATATCGTTACCTATGTGCTTACCAGTACTAACAAAAATAATGAGTCTAAAAATAGATTTTCAAAAAAATTAATTATATAAACAAAAATAATTTTTATTGTATTTTTTTTTTAAATAAAATTTGCTGGTGCGGGAATCGAACCTGGGTCTACAGATTGCAAGTCAACAGCTCTACCATCTGAGCTATATCGACATGTAATATTTAATAGATAAAAACATAATTGACCTGCTGCACACAAGTAAGCTTACTCGCCAACATACAAAAAATCAAAAAATATGTGTTTATATATATCCTTACCAGTGTTTAAAAAATATTGAGTCTAAAAATAGATTTCAAAAAATTTTCAAAAAAATCTAAAAAATTATTTTCTATTTGAAATAATGATAAAAATAAGTCATTATCAGTGAATCATTATTATATGTTTTAAAAGAATGCAGAAGGTAAGTGGGTGTCATTACTTGTACTCCAAAAAATAATGATATGTCGTTACCGTTTCTACACTGGGTGTTAAAACACAGTTTTTCATGTAAAGTTTGGTTGAAATTTTGTTTTGCTCTTTTCATACAAAATATTGTTCATTATAGTATGTATCTAGTTTTGTAAAATATAAAATTGTAAAAATGATGACTGAACAAAAATATGAGTATTTTTTGAATCCTGAAAAAATCTTCGTACATAAAAATACATTATTAAAATCAAATGAAAGCTTAACCTTGGTACATTCCCAGCAAAAACATGGTAATGACAGGTCAATACCATACGGATTACCAAGTAATGATAGGTCATAACCTTTAGCATTACTAAATAATGACTTACTGATAATAAGTTATAGAAGTACTTATATATTCCTGAAAAGTAATCACTTACTGGTAATTGATTAAATAAGTACCGATTTAGTCTTTTTTATATTAATACCCAGTGTAGATAACTATTACCAGATATGTGGTTATGTAGCTACATACCTGGTAATGGTAACTAGTTCCTTTAATTATTACATTTCCTATTACCTTTGTATGGCAATGTCGCGAAAAATAATTAGTTACACATCAGCATACGAAAAATTAAAAAATATGTCGTTACCGATGTGCTTACCAGTATTGACTAAAATAATGATTCTAAAAATAGATTTTCAAAAACATAAGCTTTATAAAAAAATATTTTTTTAATGTAAAATTTTTTTTTAATGAATGAGGGGTATGTATAGTTGATTTTTTATTTTGGTAAATTAATTTTTTTAAAAATTCTTTTTGATCTTTTATTTTAGTAAATGAATTCTTTTTAATAAAATTTTCTCGTGCGGGAATCGAACCTGGGACTCCAGACTGCCAGTCTATAGCTATACCATCTGAGCTATCTCTACATGTAATATTTGATAGATAAAAACATAATTGACTTGCTGCGCACAAGTCAGCTTACTCGCTAACATACAAAAAATCAAAAAATATGTGGTTACTTATATCATTACCAGTGTTGAAAAAATATTGAGTCTAAAAATAGATTTAAACAAAATTTACAAAAAAATCTAGAACATTACTTTATGTTTGAAATAATGATAAAAATAAGTCATTATTGGTAATACATTATTTTTTATTTTGAAATAATAAAAAAAGTAAGTATTTATTAGTAACTCATTACTATATCTTTTAAAATAATGCAGAAAGTAAGTCGGTGTCATTACTGGTAGTCTAAATAATAGTGATATGTCATTAGTTTTAAACTAAATAGAAAATTTTCAAAGGTAAAATGTTATTTTGCGAATATGACCAACTATTTTACAATGTAGGGTAACCACGTAAAATCCTGCACATAAAATCCTTCCACTGAACCCTCCTCGGGGGTGCTGGCTGGAAACGGGTACCAGGCGGCACACGGCTAAGGTCAGGGTTTTGATCATAGTGGGACAATGTAAGGTCTATTGTCTGCATTACTGAGATGGGCTCTGACTATAGGTGGAAGGTAACCGCGGCTAGGTATCGGTCCGAGTGTCTGTTTTTCTCACATTGAGCGGCTTGGGACGCTTCCTTTCTCGTGGTTCCTCAAATCCAGGTGCGTCTGTTTCCCATATTGGGCGGCTTCCTGGTCCGCGTCTATTTTACCTAGTAGGTCGGCGGTGGGAATTTTTTAACGATGTTGGTAGAAGAATGAACATGGGAACACAACACGAGGAAGATGAAATCCGGGCGGTAATATACGCCCAAACGTCGGTGTTAGCAGTGACTGCGACCACCGGCGGGCACGGTGGAGACAGCGGGTCTCCTCTGCGTGTCGCCAGCAGTCACACAACGGATACGGTAACGGACACGGCAACGGCAAATTCACAACTGGGGTCATCTCTCGTCAGACAGGAGGCCATGTAGGTGCCCTCGGACAGTGACACCAACGACCAACTATTGGGTTTGGAGGAACTCTTCTTATACCAGATGGATGAGGAGGATATTCGTATGATATCCTCCCAGCCGGTGGTCAGTGAGTCCAACAATCCCAAGAAAATGATCGTTGGAGGCACCGAAGAGAGCAAATCCACTGGCAGTCCTCTGCCGGCAGATGACTCGAAAAGAGTGGCAGGCTACAAGCGCTCTATCCGGTATTTGAAGCAGCTGGCTCGTCCAGATCCAGCTGTCTTAACTGCCAGAGAAAGGCGATTGAGGCGGAAACATGAATTCCATGTGCGGAAGTATGAATCCATGGCGAAGAATACTTCCGTAGTGGAATCCAGGCCACACACAAAGGCGCAAGATCAGAGCAAAGCCATGGGAAAACCGCATAAAACCGGATCCCATGGCCACTCTGAGGCGCGGCGAACGGACTCCAAGGTTCCTGCGGAGTCCGGGAAGCGTTCGACCAACCAAACCGAAGCACTCTCAACGCGACCGTCCACATCACGTGGCAATGTTGGGGGTACGAAGTTTGGCGGTGATCCTGGCGACAAAGCCGGACCTGACGGCGGAAAATCCGAGGTGCGGGCCGTACCGTCCTCATCAAAAAGAAGTACGGCTATCTCCAAGGACAAAGCCTGCAGGCCCGGTGGAAAGCGACAGAGGTCAAGTGAGACGCAGGTGTCAGAGGGTAAGCGGTTGAAACCATCGGCTAGCTTTCCATCTGCACCTGAGCTACAGGTAGCCATTGTGGACCGGAGTCATCCTGAAGGTAGGATGGCAACGGACAGATGGCTGGTGTTGGAGGAACGGATACTGAGGGCACTAGTTGACGCACTCGCACACAGTGAAGATGATTCCTTCACTGCGTTCGATGGCGCCAAGTGGCAGAAAGGTGTCAAGATAGTGGGTTGTGGCAATGAGAAAGCGTTGAACTTTCTCAAAAGCACAATCCAGGATCTTGACGAGCTTTGGGCAGGTACACTAATAGAAAAAAGTCCGTAAAAAATTTAGTAAAAACTACTAAAAACTAGTTAAAAATGATGCTGCAGAAAAAAACTGCTAAATTAGCAGATTATTTTTGCTATATATTAGTAATATAGGAACAGCAAAACTAAAACTGTTAAATATACAGAATTTTAGTTATATATGAGCTAAAGTTTTGTAAATGGAGATTAGCAAATTAACCTGCTAAAATCAGCAAAAAATTTTGCTAAATAATTAGTAGCCTAAAAAATCACCAAAAAATTTAAAATTTTCGAAGTTTTTTTTTCGATTTTTTTTTAAATGCAAATAAAAATCGAGCCTTTTGAAAACAGCAGTTTACAATTTTTTAGCAAATATTTCTGCTGATTTTAGCAGAATAGACTGCTATTTGCATTCAACTAAATTTAGCTTAAAAATAGCAAAAATTTTGTAGATTTAACAGTTTATTTTTGCTATTTTTAGTCTACAAATATTTAGCAAAATTTTCTGCAGATTTTACAGTACAATTTGCTATTTTCAATTAACTAAAAGTTAGCCTAAATATAACTAAAATTCTGTAAATTTAGCAGTTTTAATTTTGCTGTTCTCATTTTACTAGTATTTAGTAAAAAAATCTGCTAATTTTAGCAGTTTTTTCTGCAGCATCATTTTTAACTAATTTTTAGTAACTTTTTCTGCTATTTTTACGGATTTATTTCTATGAGTGTATGAATGTCGATATCGTTCCCATTGATCAGGTCCCTTTTCAGACGACCGTGAAGGTGTGGGTTCCTCCTCCAGTAATAGAGGATGAAGCCATTCTGACACTACTGAAACGTCAGAACAAAGGACTTGGTTCAGATGATTGGAGAATCATAAGGGGACGAGCGAGGGACAAAGGAGACGGAAAGGACCTCTGGCTAAAAGTCGGCTCGGAGTCTTTGCGCCTCCTGCGCCTCTCCAACGGATCGGTGAAGTTTGGGTTGAACCATCTTAAGATGATTCTACCCAAGGAAGACACCAGCAATGCGTCCTAGATGCATCAAGGTGGTGCAGATAATTCTGCATCACTGCGAGGCAGCGACCGATGAATTGCTGCGTTTCATGGAGACGGAGAGGATGGACGTGGCCCTGATTCAAGAACCTTGGCTTTCTGGCAACGCAACTTCTGGCAACGCAACTTCATGCTTCTCTCTCCGCTATGCGAAGGTAAGATCAGAAGCTGTATATTGTATAGGAAGGGCATTAATCTTTTTCTTATGTCTCATTACAGCAATGGAGACCTAACGGTGGCGGCACTTGAGCGCAGGGGCATGCCCACTCTGCTCCTTGCCTCGATGTATCTCCCGTATGAGGAAGACAACCCTCCATCACAGGCAGTCCGTAATCTGGTCGAGGTGTGCATAACCAAGGGCCATGATCTGGTGATGGGGGGTGATGCCAATGCTCATCACTCTTTATGGGGCAGCACTGACATCAATGACCGAGGTGAGTCACTGTTTGATTACCTAATGTCCACTAATTTGATTATATGTAATAGGGACAATAGGCCAACATTCTATAATAGGATTAGGGAAGAGGTTATTGATATAACCATGGTATCGAATACCGACTCTGTTGAAGTCCAAGACTGGAGAGTTTCACAAGAATGTTCATTCTCTGATCATTATAGGATTCTCTTCAGCGTTGATCTTTCTGTTAGGGAAATGATTCCATATAGGAATCCTAGGAAGACAAACTGGGCCAAATTTCGTAGTCTTGTTCAGACGATACCGGGCCCAGAACGGGACACCCCGGTCAGTGTGCGAGACGTAGAAGGTTCAGTTCGTCTATTGACCGATAATCTTAGGGAATCATTTCTGAACTCGTGTCCTGAGCGCTTGCCACCGAGGAAAATTCACCAACCATGGTGGACTCCGGAGCTTAAGACACTTAGGACGGAGAGCAGAAAACTTTTCAATAAGGCGAAGAAGGAGAACAGACCTGAGGACTGGGAGCGGTACCGTCTCAGTTTTAATGCCTTTAAGAAGGCGACTCGAAGGGCAAAAAGGGAATCGTGGTCTAAGTTCTGTGGGGAAGTATAGGGTACTACGGAGGCAGCGAGGCTTTGTAAGGTTCTTTCTAAGGCACCCAGTGCACCAGGATCCCTTATGAGGCCTGATGGTACTTTCACGGAGGGTAATAGGGAAACCATTGAGCTCCTGATGGAGACTCACTTTCCGGGTTGCAGAGAGGATGTGATGTCCAATGTCCCGTTGGACGCACTCTCATCGACTACAATTCAGATAGGTGAGCACATCTGGTCAATGGTAGACGAACGCAAAATTGCTTGGGCGATACGGTCTTTTAAGCCCTACAAATCAGCAGGGCCGGATGGTATTTTCCCAGCACTTTTGCGGGAGTCCCTGGACATTATCATGCCATGGCTGCTGCGTATTTTTACTGGCAGCCTGGCATCGGGGTATATACCCTCTGGCTGGAGAGAGGTCAGGGTGGTCTTCATCCCGAAAGCGGGGAGGATAAACCACAGCACCGCCAGGGACTACAGGCCGATTAGTTTCTCGTAGTTTTTATTGAAAACGCTGGAGAGACTGGTGGATGTTCATGTGAGGAGCATCCTCTCTGCAGACAATTTCAGCAGAGCCCAACACGCATACCTCAAGGGGAGGTCGGTGGAAACGGCTCTGAGTGAGGTTGCCGGCACAATTGAGGATGCTCTTCACGACCGTGAGTATGTGTTGGCGTCCTTCCTGGATGTATAAGGGGCTTTCAACAACGTGAGTATATCATCGATCATTAGTGCCTTGGAGGGTATTGGCACTGACCCGCAGATAACCCTGTGGACGGGCAATATGCTCAGGAGTAGGGCTATAAACTCGGACATAGGCGGTGATGGGGCGCGGAAGGTGGTCACAAGGGGTACTCAACTAGGGGGCGTCATTTCTCCTCTTCTGTGGAATCTTGTGATCAATGGAATCCTTGACTCATTGGGGAGAACGGGGACGAAGGTTGTGGCATACGCCGATGACGTTGTGCTACTGATCAGGGGTAAATTTCTCCAGACGGTCAGTGATCTCATGGAGTCGGCGCTTACGATGCTATCCAGATGGGCAAGGGAGAACGGTCTGGGAGTCAATCCATCTAAAACCGAACTTGTTTTGTTCACAAGGAAGTACAAACCGGAGAGGTTTGATCTCCCTAGATTGGACGGAGTTACTCTTCAACTCTCGGGGGAGGCGAAGTATCTGGGTTTCATTCTTGACTCTAAACTTTCCTGGAAGAGGAATACCGAGGAGATAATGAGAAAAGCCTTATGTGCTTTTTACACCTGTAGAAGGACCTTTAGGAAGAGATGGGGTCTACAGCCGTATATCATTCACTGGATGTATGCGGCGATTAGCAGACCAATCTTGACCTACGGGGCACTGGTGTGGTGGAGGGCGGTGGACACGGGTTCATATCTCTCCACTCCCGCAAAGGTGCAACGACTGGCTAGTCTGGGTATTACGGGGGCGGCTCGTTCTACACCCCAGGCAAGTTTGGAGGTGATGCTTGGCATCCCACCACTGGATATTTATATCAGGGGCACGGCGGCAAAGGCAGCTCTCAGACTCAGGGAGATGCAGGAGCTGAGGCAACGCACCGGTCACGAATTTCCAGAGGACTTTTGAGGTGATTGTACCGACCAGGGAAGACTGGGCAGCCGACTCCGTTATTCGGAGTGGTGATATCTCAGTGTTCACGGACGGTTCGAAGACGGACATGGGGACAGGGTCGGAAGTTTACTCCGGCGAACTGGACCTTCGAATCTCCATACGACTCTCGGGCGATTGTAGCGTGTTCCAGGCGGAAGTGTATGCAATTGACGTAGCCGCACGGATGATAATGGAACGGGATTTGGATCCATCGTCCATTAGCATCTTTGCGGACAGTCTTGCTGCTTTGAAAGCCCTGGAATCCGATACTGTCACATCGGGGTGTGTGCGGCACTGTATTGAATCCCTCGACCGTATTCGTCGGCACTCCGTAAGGCTGGCGTGGGTCCCTGGACACGCTGGGATTGCGGGGAACGGGCTGACGAGTGTGCGAGGAATGGCTCCGAGTCGGTTGAGGACCCTATACAGACGGAGGTCCTGGTTCCTCTGGTGGAGCTATTCGGTGTGATAGGGGATATATCGGATAGGGAGACGAGGGCAAGGTGGACAACCTTGACCAATTGTAGGATATCTTGGACCCTATGGCCACTGCCAGATCCGGGGAGGACAAAGATTCTTCTTGGATTTGGCAAGCGGACGGTCGGGATGCTTGTAGGAGTTCTAACGGGACACTGCGCGATGGGCCGAATGGCTGCGCGTTGGGATTACACCCAGGCGGACTACTGCAGGGGCTGTGGGGACGAGGATGAGGAGGAGACAGTGCATCATCTGCTTTGTGAATGTCCGGGACTGAAGGAATGGCGACTCAGATATCTGGGGTGCAGGTTCTTCGACGACCTGGACAGTCTACGCGATGTTTCTCTGTCTGGTCTTGCGAACTTTTTAAAGGGATCGGGATGGTTCTAGATTTCTTGGGTCGTGGTATTTCTTTCCATGTGGGGAAAACTAAGGGAATCACAATGGGCCCTATGGCCTCCGAGTGAACTCGCCGTTCTGGCGGGCTCCCATTCAACCTAACCTAACCACGTATTTCCTAACTTCTGAGTAACCACTTATTCTATCTTTGTGAGTAACGACTTGTTCTTACACTATGGGTTACTCGTTATTCGCACTTGTTTTGTAAGCGAGAGGGTAATAAACACACATGAATTTTTGGACATCGAGAACAAAAGTAATGTTGCGAGTAAATAGCCTGGTAAGTAGTGAAACCATTTCTGTGCTACTTACTCGCTTAATTACTCGGTAATGTCTGTTTTTGCTGGGATTCCAAGACCATAAATAATTTGTAACATTTTATAGTTAAATTCTACGTCATTGAGTTATATTTTTATAATTTTTTTGTGCGTAGAAAATAATCAGATCTCGATCAAATTCTCATTAAAAAAATGTATCTATACTAAAGCTTGCTCACGATATGTCTAGTGAATACATTTTCATTTGTAAATTATAACTTAAGTAAACAAAAATAATTAATCACGTTAGCATTGAAAAATATAATTTTTCTTTAAAGCCCGGTATTTTAGTCGTACTTTTGCGAAAAAAGCTGTCAAACTCCATATAAAATATAAAAAAAAAAATTTTTTTTGCAGGACCATTTGAAAATGTAGCGAAAAAGTGACATTTGGGGTAATTATGATTGTAACTTTTTATACACCATAAAAAATTTGTGCATTTTAATGTTTTTATTATAGTTTTTGAGCTCCAAACATTGAGCGAAATTTTTTCGCTCTTTTGAACAAAATACTGGGTTTAAAGGCAAAATTATATTTCCACGCAGAAAGTGCGTGCAAATATAATAGGAATTTCTAATGAAAATCCGAAAATCCTAGATAGGCAAATCCGTCAAATTGCCAAGAATTTAGAATAGTGGAGAGATATTGGGCATTGGTAAAAAAAAGAGATAATGAGTATAAAGCAATCGCCGATAACATGAACTTTTTTACTCGCAAATGGAGTCTGTCAATGAAGAAGATTACTGAAAATACCTTTAAAGCCCTAATGGGTGGTATGCCAGATAAAGTTAAAACTTTCACACAAAATAATTAGCATATCTTAATTGTTAATAAAATGGAAATTCAAATGAAACTTGTTTTAATAAAATGTTATTTTTATTTAAATATGACGTTTAGTTCAAAAGTTATTGCGACTAATTCGTGCCCTAGTTATTTCGTGCGCAAGCCATATTATTGCATACCGAAGGAAAAAAATTAAAATTATGATTACATTTTGAAGCTTCACATACATACATTCACAGAAAGAATTTACAAAATTCTAAATTCATTTTTAAACACCTTTCTCATACCAAATTTGTAAATACAAAAAAACTTTTTAAAAAAGCACCAACAAAGAAATTTGTAAATCCAAAAAAAATTCTTTTTTTATGTAACTTTGAATTTTTATTTTAAAACAATTTTTATATGAAAGATAACAATTTACAAACGAGTGACAAATCTTTCAAAGAAAAAAATTGTTGAAAATATAATTTAAATTTAAAAGAAAATGTGATTGCTTTTACAAATTCCCATTGTTGGTAACTACTGTTTTTTCTGTGTACGATGGTTTCAAAATAGAAACAATTGTAGTCTGCAGAATAAGAGTCTCTTTCTGAAAAAATTGATTAACTAAAACGTTTCCTGCATAAATTTTTAAAAATTTCTAATTTTAAACTCAGTAAGTTGTTTGGATTTAACATATAAACAAAATGTTTTTCACAATAAAGCCTGGATTAGCCAGACGTAAACTTATCTCTGCATAGCTGAATTAATAAGTTAAATAAGAACAGAAGATTTGTTGTGTTTTTTGTTTCATTCTTATGCATTCAATATAGACTAGTGTTTCCAATTCGGTTAATCGATTAACCGATTCCTCGATTAATCGCCTCTATTTCGGTTAATGTCGAAACAAATAATTTAAAACTCAAATAATTATTCGACCCGAATAATCGGTTAAAATTGGTCGATTAACCGGTTACATTTTTAATATGTAATTTTTTGGTTTATTTTTTCCCAAAATTTCATAATTTTCTTAACATTGGCTAAAAAAATTGCAAGAAACGCCTAGAAAAAAAACAAATACTAACTAAAATACGATCAAATTGTTTTAAAATCGACTGAAAGAGGAGCCTTTAAACATGCGCAGCTCCAGCAATTAATATAAGGGGAAAAATCATACGCCACCGTAGACAAACATATTGTCTTGGACACTGTGGCGTATGATTTTCCCCTTATATTAATTGATGGAGCCGCGCATGCTTTAAATACCATGTTTTGAGCAACTCCAAGCAAGTCGACATTGAACCAGCGAGACACGTTATGGGTTTTAAGAGACTCTTAAAACGGATTTGTTTTACATTATCGCAATTAATTTTTAATAAAATTTTTTTGAATTTTTTTAACAAAATAACAAACTTTCTATTTCTAAAAAAATGCTTTAACACTATGTGCTTTAGGAAATACAATAGACAATTTTTTATTTCTATTCCCATTAAGCATATAGGTCTTAAAAATTCAAGTGCTTTAAATTTTGCTTAAAGTAAAGTATATTTCAAATTCTAGCATTTGTATATTTTGAATTTTTGTTTCCTTTTTGCTTGAGTATGCTATTGAAATAAAATGTAATAAAAGTTGTATTCAAGCCTTGAAACTGGAAAACAGGGCTGGAATTGAACTTGATTTCAACTTGAATTCCAGTGAAATTGTTTATAGGGTTTTAATTCTTTAAAATGGGTTTTAATTTTCAAAAGTGAGAGCAGTTTTTCAGCCTCTAGTCGATGATTTTATTTACATTTATTTAAAAAAAAAGTGCGTATTATTTCTTAAAATTTTATTATTGCAAACATAAAATTTTGAAAAGCTGAAAAACTGCTCTCACTTTCGAAAATCTGTGATAAAGTTCGAACAAACAAATCTGTTTGGGATTTGACATCTGTTACTGCACAGTGAGGAAATTTTATACATGCTTTTTATGAATTTTTATATTGATTCAATAAAATTTCGTTGGAATTCGTCTATTGAAACACGGAGGAGATTAGAAGATAAGCAAAAATCTAAAAATTGAATGTTTGTATGTGTCTGCGTTGATCACTTCTGAGTAAAAACTTTAATAGAGAGCTGAATAGGAAAGAAAACAACGAATTAGTTACATTGCATTCAAGATGGTTAAGCTGCAGTGTTGCCACTTTTTGAATAATTATTCAAAAACGGGACTGTTTACACATTCGTTGGATAATTTTTGAATAATGACATTTTTGTGTAGTTTTTGTGTAATTTCACTTTTTACAGAAATTTCCGCAAATTTTTAAAAGTTCCGTAAAAAAAATTAGTCGATATATAGACGAAACGAGATTATCAGTGAACCATTTACCACAAATCTCCAATTTCTGGTGAATGATTTTGTAAATTTTTTCAACACTAAACCGAGTTTAGAAGAAATCAGAAATGGTGCTATGTATTTTTTTGTTTTGTTTAAAGCTCCGTCTTTTGTTTATTTTTTGCGAAAATAATTGTCAAGCTTCTTTTAAAAATTCTTTTGGTTTGCAAGACCATATAAAAATGCACCGAAAGAGTGGGAAAATTTGGGTTTGTTATGATTGTTGCTTTCTAATCTCTGAAAATTTGTTGGCCTTATATATATATTAATTCCTTTCGTTCCTATAAGGAGCATTGGGCCTTGACCAGACGAAAATTTTGTGAACGCAGCAAGGTGGATAAGAATCAAAATATTTTAGAATTCGGTAAGTCCAACATGTTTCAGATTTCAACAGAATCGTATAAAATTTTTGAAAAACAATATCGGTAAATTTTTGTGAAATTTTTATATTTGTATTTATGGTTAAAATTTGAGGGGTATGGGAGAGAATAATTAGCAAGTAGGTAATATTTTTGCATGCAACGCATCTGAATGAAGTACCCTTTCTGAAAAAAAACATAAATACTTTTTTCTGAAAGAAGCTTTTATGGGGATAAAATACAATTTATTAATATTCAAATTTAAAAGCACGCCGTTTTAAGCTTGAAAAAGATATTGAATTGAAATTCCCTTTAGTTAATTAACTAATTTGTTACATTTTTCAAGGAAATTAGCCTGGATTTGCTTTTGCAGAAGGCAAAACTCAGACCAGGTTATTGCAAAAATGCAAAATTTTAGTTTTAAAATGCAAATAAATTTTGCACATTGCAGATGATAAAATGCTAAGTCTTTAAAAATCGTTTTATAAATAGAAAAAATGCAAAACTTTGGTAAGTAATGGCGACATTTTTTCCAAAATATTTGATTCTTCCCCAATGTGCTCAGGAGAGTTTATTTTGAAATTATATAAGAAATTATAATTTTTTGTGTAATTTCATACGGTTTTGGATAATTTTTGACCTACAGCTGTGTAATTTTGTCTTTTACTGGTGGCAACACTGTTAAGCTGTCGCACTTTAGTATAGTTACGTTTGTAATGTGGGAGCATGTGTTCGACGGGATGTTTAAAAAATTATCATATAGAGACAATCTGACAATAAAAACATTAAATAATTAATACAATTTAATGGAAAATCACTGACGACGCATGTCATACAAAAAAAAGCAAAAACTAGATCTAGGTTGACTTGCAAATTATAAAGTGATTATAATTTTTAGAGAAAAGATCTATTTTATTCTTCTTCTTAACCTCAAATTTATTTAAATTGATTAAATTACAATATTAATTGCAGCTGTCTATATGACGTTAAAACAACACTGTACTAAACTTTTCATTGAATTGATGCAGTTTTATGAGACATTATGTATTATTTATTGAAATTTCGCGAATACGACCTATTTACGACGATGGCTTGAACAACAGACAATTAGTTGTTACATGCTCACGTGTTGGTATACTAAATGATTTATTTATATAAAAATGAAGAGGCAAAAAATAGTGTTTGTACTTAAACATTACAATAAATTTACCTTAACAATTATTTTACCTTAACAACAAATATTGTGTTTTATTTTATCTAAAAGAAATTTAATTCTAATCTTTAAGGCACGCTAACAACGTAGCGGGCTTCGCCCGCTAGTTATCTATAATATGAAGAACTACATCATACTGCCAAATTTGAAGTATTGGTTACTATTTCCCTAGAAATAGGACATTACAAAGGATATTTTTAAAGAATTTTTCAAAAAATTTAAATGGGTCATAATTCCCATTCAATGGTTTTTGTCACGAGACCAAGATTTCATCATTTGATCAGAAATTACATCAGTGATATGGGGTGTTATTTCTTGATTTATTGTATTTGTTTGTATTGTTTGTGAGCTATTTTTTTCCGAAGGTCTATATTTTTAAAGATTTGTGAACCTCTGAATGCACAAGGGAATGAGGCATTATTTTATATTCTATAGTAACTCAAAAGGTAATGATATATTATTTTGTATTTTAAAATAATGCGGAATGTAAGTACACTCATAAAAAAAGTTAGTACAAAAGTCTGTTAAACTTGGCTCAATGTAAAAGGCTCTTCTAGTTTTTAATATTAAAAAAAAGTCAGCCCTTTGTGTTTTTATTGATAAAAAGTTAAGAAAATACATTAATTTTGCATTAAACGATTAATCGCCAATTTTCTCGATTAACCGAATCGAATAACCGGTTAATTAATTTTAGTGATTTTTCGAATAATACATTAACCGGTTAACCGCCTATGTCGAATAATTGGAAACACTAATATAGACCAAACGTAAATACACAATGAAAATCTGTTGTGAATAGATTTTCGTTGTGTATTTATTTATATTGAATGCATAAGAAAGAAACAAAAAACACAACACATCATCTGTTCTTATTTAACTTATTAATTCAGCTATGCAGAGATACGTCTACGTTTACGTCTGGCTAATCCAGGCTTAAGTGTTTCAAATGAAAATTGTGTATCATTTGTTCTTCAGCAAATTTAATATAGAATCATTCCAAAGGGAACCGGGACACTTATCGGAAGAAGGTCTCTGGATTTGGACAAAATTCTGTTTGTAGATCCTCATGACTATCACGAAATTTACTGTTTTTAAATTTTTGTAAAATTCGTCTTCCCAGTGTAGAAACGGTAATGACATATCATTATTTTTTGGACTACCAGTAATGAGACCCACTTACCTTCTGCATTACTTTAAAACATATAATAATGAGTTACTGATAATGACTTATTTTTATCATTATTTCAAATAGAAAATAATTTTCTAGATTTTTTTGAAAATTTTTTTAAATCTATTTTTAGACTCAATATTTTTTAAACACTGGTAAGGATATATCGTTGGCTTAGTCGGCAAACCTGTCAAGTCCAATTTTTATGCAAATTGAGTTCTTGATGTAGTATGCTAGTGTAACTCAAAACACATCATTTACAAAAAAAATGCCGTTATGTTGTTTTTTCTTGTTGTTATGCAGTGGTAAGCAATTCTGTCAAGTCCAAAAAAACAAACAAAACATCGAAAACCACATGCTAAGTCCAGCTTAAAACAACACACATTTTGTTTCAACAAATTTCTTCAATAGAATTAAATGCGACTTTTGTTTATTTAAAGATTAACTAAATAATTATTTACCCAAGTAAAAAAAATTGATATGGAGCCATATGAAATTATATTTAATTATATATAATCTTTTATGTAATTAGATATAATTATATCCGAAAAATGAGAACGTCTTATTGTATCATATTGTATCGAATTGTATACAATTGTATACAATTTGGTACAATTTGATACAATTTAATGCAATTCGATACAATTGTATCCGAATTTTGTCCTCATCCAATTACATCAAATTATATCTTTTTGTATAAAATTATATAAAATGTTATAAAAGTGGACATAGTTTGATACAATTATATCTAAATATTAACCTTATACTTTACATAGGACCATATCTAACAATATACATACATACAAAAATAATTTTTTTAAATAAAAAAAAATTTTCAATTGCTTGTAATTGTAATTGTTCTTTTTTGAATTGCAATTACAAATAATCGGCCGATTACAAGTGTCGAATTTGTAGTCGAAATTTTCGACTCCATATAAAATGATTTTGTATATAATGGAAATTATAAAGAAATGAAACTCTGATGCTGGATTTTTTTAAATCTGAGTGCTATGGTAAATCCAATTGAAAAATTGTTCAAAAGTTGCGTTTTTAGTGAATTTTCAGCAAATTCGACTTAGTTTCGACTACGACTACGACACTCGTAATAAGGCCGAATATGTAATTATAGATGAGTTTTTTTTTTCAATTACAATTACATGTAATTGTGTAATTGCATGTGTAATTAATTACAAAATGTAATGATTAACCTCAGGCCTGCTGGAGATCTTATAATTTCGATAAATCTTCCATTACTTTTATTCAGATTTATCATGACAGTGCAATAAACATGAAAAAAAAATTTCTTTTAATTTAGTAATTTTAAAATAAAGTTAACAACACTGAAATTTTAAAGTTAATAGGATTATGATATACAACCAAGATATAAGAAATCAGTCAAGTGTACGTTATAGTATAGAGAATTTCGTATTAAAGCCATTTTTGACTCATGCTCAAAAAAAAAAACCAAAAAAAAATTACTCACGCACGAGCATGTCGTTTTTTACTCAGCACACATGATTATATTAACTTATTTATTAAACTTACAATCAGAAAATTCTAACGCAAAACAGTAAAAATTACTAAAAACATATGATGCAAAAAATAAACTCACACACGAATCAATCACGGGTTATTCTTACTCACGCTCTCGCACGAATCACTTAAGTATAGTAATTATTACTCACGATCACGTGTGAATAACGTGACTCACGAACATTTCGTGTCACGCGCCAATCCCTAGTAATTACTAAATCTAAAACTAGTTCAAAATCATTGATAACATGGAACCAAATATAATACAATACGGTTTTATATGGACCTTATATATTTTTATATAAAATCACTTTGAAAAAATTGCCTATGTGGGATGATATATCATTATAGATGATTTTATAAAGAATGTTATAAGTTATATATGGGTTCAAATTCGTCAATATATAATCATAACTAACACAAATTATAAAAGATTTCTTATATGGATCCACATAGTTTTATATTATTATGTATAGTGTCATACTAAATTATATATAAACGTACATGTAATTATGTCTTTTATATGTTACTTTATGTACTTATATATAGCACATACATATATATGTAGGCCAATATGTAATAATATAAAATCACATATGTCTCCATATTAAAACCTTTGAGGAAAAAATATCTAACATATGACTATATAAAAGTATATCTGCTTGAATTTAAAAGCATATGTGGCCATATGTAACTATAAGTTACTATATGCAATTACATAAAATAATATATGATTATATCAAAACTTTTTTACTCGGGTAGTTATTTTAACTTTTAAGGTACCCAGTGTACAATTTGAGTCCGAAAAGACTCATAAAAGAGCCCTTAGACCTTCTGAAATCATAGATATATGAGGTTGTTTTTCTTCACCGATGAAGCCTCTTTTGAGCGCACTTGAATGACTCATAAAATACTCCAAATTATGAGCATTGCTGGAAAATTTTAAATTTTCTTAGCCATTTATGAGTCATTTGTGACAAATTTTTGAGTAATTTATGAGCATTGAAAAAACTTTGAATACGCTCATAAATAAGAGTCTATTATGTTTCATTTATGACTCTAAGATTTGAGCACTCGGAAAATGTTCGTCTTTCAGAGTCTTTTATGAGTCATAATTTCTGAGCGCTCAGAAAAATGTTGGCTGGGTAACTATTATAAATTTTTTCAGGAAAAACATTGTTAATTTATAAATTTTATTAGGCGATTGTCATGAATTCTGCTGACATAAATAAAAATAAAATAAAATAAAAAAAAGAAAATCTGCTAAGTCCACAAAGTTGAAAGAAAATCTGGCAAGTCCACATTTAAAATAGAAAATTATTAAGAGCAAATGTGCTAAGTCCAAAAAGAGCCTATAAGTCTGCAAACTTTTATTTTGGAATTCTATGATTTTTTGTGGTTAAAGAAGATGAACTAAAGAAGAAAACTGCGTTTACAGATTTAAAAAAAGTTAACCCAAAAAAAAGTTAGACAGTTTTTTGTCTCTTCTGAAAAATTAAAAAAAACGGACTTGACAGGTTTGCCGACTAAGCCAACGATATGTAACCACATATTTTTTGATTTTTTGTATGTTGGTGAGTAAGCTGACTCGGCAGGTCAATTATGTTTTTATATATCAAATATAACATGTCGACATAGCTTAGATGGTAGAGTTATTGACTGGCAACTGTAAACCCAGGTTCGATTCCCGTACCAGCAAATTTTATTTAATAAAAAAAAAAATACAATAAAAAATATTTTTTTTTTATATAATTTAAGTTTTTGAAAATCTATTTTTAGACTCATTATTTTTGTCAGTACTGGTAAGCACATAAGTAACGATATATTTTTTGATTTTTCGTATGCTGGTGTGTAACCATAACTCATTATTTTTCGCGACATCGCCATATAAAGGTAATAAGAAATGTAATAATAAAAGTAACTAGTTACCATTACCAAGTATGTAGTTACATAACCACATATCTGGTAATGATTTTCTACACTGGGTTATTTCGCTTTTTTTCGCTGTTTTTATTTGATTTTTTTCAGTAAATTTTTGAAAAACACATGATGTTGAAATGATTACAACTTTTGAACGCGTTATCCGATTGTTATAAAATTTTTACCTAGTAAATACTTTCAAAATAAATTGCAAAAATAAATTGTTGAATACAAAAAAGATAATACAATTTGAAAAATATCCTTAATTTGCAAATATCTCAAAAAACCAATCTTCAATTTTCTTTAAATTATTGAAGCAGTTAACTTCAGACTGTGCAAATTTCAAATTGGAACGCCAATGGGTTCAAAAGAAAAACGCTATTTTTTAACAAAGTTTTTTGAATTTTCACAAATAAACATAACAATGCATGACAAAATCTTGACTTTTAAAAAGCGCCGGAAAAGCACTGGAGGAACAAAACTTTTAAACGTTGGCAAAACGCTGGCAAAACCAATAAATAGGTGGTCTGGAAATATATTTTCCAAAATAAAATTTTAAAAAAGTTCATATGCATTTTTTTAGTCCTGCCGTGATTTGAACCCAGGCCGTCAGATTGGCAGACGATTGCTCTACCCACTGAGCTAACGAGACATATAATATTTAATGGCTAAACACATAAATGAGTGATAATAGCTGCACAACTACTGGCTGTGCCAAAATGCTAGTACTGGCAAAAAAATTTTTGTAACTAGTATGCCAGTGTTGGGAGGGCAAAAAAAAGTTGCTCTTGAAGGAGCTTTCCCACAAACAAAAAATTGATTTTATAAAACAAAAAAAAATTTTAAATTAAAAAAAATCAAAAAAAATTTTTTTTGCTTGCAACCGGATTTGAACTCGGAACCTTCCGACTACAAACATTTTTTAACGAAGCGTCAACATTTTTATAAAATCATTGGTTTTCCAGTGAATTGATTTTTATACGCCTGGTAGCATTGGCTAGGTAGCACTGGATAACCATTGGTTGCAAACCTTGGCATATCACTCTAAGCCAATTCTTTGCCAGTGGTTTTTTTTATAAACCACCGAAATTTTTGTAAAACAAATACTGGTAAAACGCTTTTCGCAAGCGCTGGCAAAGCGTCCCAAATGAGTGTTCTGCCAGTCATTTATTTTTAATACCGTGGTTACCCAGTTGTATGATTTGATTTTTTGTACCACTGGCGATTTCTGACTGGATACGTTTATGCTAAAAAATGTCAAATGTTATTATGGTGTTGCCAGTTCCCGAAATATAAATAGTAATATAATACTTCATATAATAATATGAAGAGAATAAATATAGAATCTTTGATTTTTACAACTATATAATTTTTTATAAAAAAATGTTTTTGCGAAAACAATATTACAACTGATATTTAATTAAAGTTTATTTTTAAAAAAGATTATTTTTATAGTTTGATCAATTTTTCATAAAAAAAGTTCCCGAAACAAAAACATCCCAAATTTTATTTTGGAAAATGTATATAATCATATTCATTTGCAGTTTTTTTTTTAATGGAAAATTGAAGAAAAAAATGTTTACTTTCATAAGTACTTCCTCATTTGTGTATTCTTTTTCTCGTATTTGATTATTTTGTGATTCTCTTCAGGATCTAAAAATTTGAGTATAGGGGAGAATTGTTAAATTGCTTTAGAACAGTTTTGAATTTTGGAAACACTTGTTTTTATGTTGCTTCCTGTTTTAATTTTTTACCTTTTCCCTTTTTTCTTTTCTTTTTCCTTTTCTTTTTTTTCGTTTCCGATTTCGGTTTGGGGGGGGGGGAATTTTCCATCCCCCCATGAAACCGCTCTTGATCAATGCCTAAAAAGGTAATAAGTGGAGAACCGCTTGAAATTTTTACTCCAAATTTAAAGTAATTATACATTGTGTACAATCGAAAGTAAAAAGGTTTTTTTTTTATTAAATCTGATTTTATTTTACAATTTGTTTAGTTTTTAGTACCCTTTTTTTGTTAATTTCGGCAGATTGGTTTTAAATTGCAGTTTACAACAATTTACTGAAATCTAGTAGCGTCTACTATTTATTTATACTGATTTCTTTGTACTAAAATTAATGATATTTAGTAAATTTTGTAACTAATTTTAGAAATTGATTTTCAATTGCAGTTTACTACAATTTTTCTAAAATTTAGTGGCGGCTACTAATTTTTTCTACTAATTTTATTGTACTACAAATCAGTAGACATGTGTTGCTAAAATTAACAGAAAACACAGCAGGGTATTTTTTGGTTTTTTAGCTGAGTGTAGAAAAAGGCAGATTTAGCATCTAGCGTAATTACAGTGTTGCCATATTTGGAGCCCTTCATCTTTCACCACCTTTCAGTTCTTCTCTATCCCATTTATAAGGAAAGCAACACATTAATAGAAAGAATTTCCTAAATGCTGCTTCTCTTTAAAAAATAAAAAAATGTATAAAAATGGATACAATGCATAGTAATTACAGTATTAACTGCCACGCCTATATGACGTTCACAACACTGTACTAAAACCAGAAAATTTTATTGTATTTCCAATGAATATAAAGGTAATAACTGAAGAACTGTTTGGGATTTTGATTTAAAATTTAAAGTAGGAGGAAGTAATTAAACATATTTTGCAACCGAACGAAAAAAAAATCATATTATTATATATTGGATGTATAACTTACAAATGCGGGATTTTGGGCAAATTTTGGACGTTTAAGCTACATTTACAGTGATGGAGTACTCCACTCTACAGAGTAGATTTTGTTCCTTTCTTTTTCGCACTTACATATTTTTTGTATCATGCCATCTCTATTTTAGTACACTCCACTCTGCAGAGTGGTGTACTCCATCACTGTGAATGTAGCTTTATTGTGAAACATTGGTACAATATAATTTATTCAAAGTATTGTCCATCGTTAGCTATGACCTCCCCATCTTTCAGGTAATGTATGGACTCCGCGCCAAAAGAACTGCTAATTTTTTGGGCAGGGGTAATGTCTGGACTATAAGGCGGGTGAGGCAAAACTTTCCAACCACTATTTTCTAAATAGTTTTTAACCGGTCATGAAACATGGGGTCAAGCGTTGTCATGATGGAATATTACGGCTTCATGTCTGGTCGTATATTCCGGGCATTTTTCGGCACAATGCTCGCTTCAAGCGAATCAATTGTGTTCTGTACAGGGATCTGCGATCGTCTGGCCCTATTTCAGCAGCTCATAATATATGGGACCCTTCTGGCCCCAGACCTGGGCGGTCCTTGTCTTCCGTGTCAAAATCACCACTTCTGAGCCGCATAAACCATCTCTCGCACGTTGAAATCGATGGAATATATTCAGGATAAGCTTCGGTGAACAATCAATCTGCTTAAGCTGCATTTTTTTAAATTAAGAAGTAAAGCAAAACTTCCCGCAAATGTTGCTTTGGTGGCACAAAATTCGATATTTCCGAAACGAAAAAAACTTTGTTGTTTACACTATTTCGTTCAATGACTAACTGACAGATGTTTACCCTTCAAAATGCCATATAAGTTATTAAAGACACAAGCCCTGTGTAAAAGATGCGCCATCTACTGTGAATCCCGCATTTTTAAGTTATACACTAATAATATTAAAGAAAAGGAACTGTAGAAAGTGTCTTTTATCAATTCAGTTGTTTTAAAATGTTCCACAAAATTTATTTTTTCTGAGTCCTTTGCATGTAACAATTTCAGTATTTGGAAAATAGAAAATTTTTTGATTAACTATTGAGCTTGGTTGCTTTTCGTTATTTCAAGATATATAAATATTTGGAGAACATTTCTTCAATAATTCAAATATTTTGTAGAAATTTTGAAAAAAACAGACCTAATTTGATCGATTTTAATTTGAAATAATACGTATATAATTTATACGAAAATTCTTCTTATTTTGGGCCTAAAACTAAATCTTTAAAATTTACAAATTTTTTAATCTGTCCTCAAAACAAAGTCGGAATCCCTAATTTGGGTCCAAATCCCCTTACCTAACAACTCTGTAAAAGCTCATTTGACATAAAAAAATCCTCCCTTGACAAAATTTCCCAAAATAAAATCCTCCATTGACAAAATTTCCCACATGCTAGCGACATCTACAGTTTGTTTGAAAAATTATCCATGTTACATCTCTATATTATATGTCTCTGATTTATACGGCATGATGGGTTAGGATGTTATACACAAAACAAACAACTGTGTAAAAGTTTCTTTGCTTTAGTTCTAATTTCTATAAATAGAATTAAAAAGCTTGAATGTTAAAAAGCACGAATCATTGCTTTGCCCATTGAAGGAGATTCAATAAATATGCACAACTACAACATAGAGAAAAATAATAGCTTTGTTAAAGACATGTGGTTTTCGTTAGTTATAATAATATGAAATGGATAAGTAAAAGTGTTTGAATTTACTTCTCAAATGCATTTCTTTGAAATTTAACATATACATACAAAAAACTAAAATCTACATTATACCCTAGAGAGGACCCCATAAAGACAATCTGATGATAGTGATTTGGTGTTACTTGAAAATGCATTAATTGTCAACCATTGGTTCTAGGAAAGTTTTTTTCATAAGTTTTTTCTCTATTGGTTGTAAAATAAAATTGTAAATTTTATTTAGAATTTGTAATATTTGATCTTAAACCGAACAAAAATAACACTCATTGTAACAATCTTCAGATCAACTAGAAATCTACAAAAAAAAATTTTTTTTTTGCTTGCAAATAGATTGAACTCGGAAGCGTCTCACCACAAATTTTTTTTAACGAAGCAACATCATTTTTATAAAATCATTGCTCTACCAGTGAATTGAGTTTTGTACCGCTGCAATGTTTGACTAGTAGTAGCACTGGATAACCACTTGTTGCTAAAGTTTTTTTAATAAACCACCGAAATTTTTGTAAAACAAATGCTGGCAAAACGCTTTTTGCAAACGCTGACAAAGCGTCCCAAATGAGTGTTCTGCCAGTCATTTATTTTTAACACCGCTGTTATCCAGTGGTATGCAGGTACTTGATTTTTTGTACAACTGTCAATTTCTGACTGGGATGTTTCAGTATTCATAAAATGTACCACGTTATTAATTAACAACTATTAAATAATTGTAAAACGCTTATTTTATAATTAAAATTAGTTACATAACATAAAATTTTTATAAATAAAGGAAAATTTAAATCCCGAAATCCAGTAAAAATTCCGGGATCCCGAAAAATCCTGTAGTCCCGAAAATCCCGGGATCGGGATTTTCAAAATTGGGTCATATGTAGGGTTGCCATTTCCATTTTGAGAAAAAGAGGACGTCAACCTTAAAAAAACCGGACATTTGTCTTAAAAAAGAGGACAATTTTTTTAATAATTAATTTTACAAAAATCAACAAGGTGATAAAATATACAAATAAAAATTTATTTTATAAATAAAACAATTCTTTCGCCACGAAAAAAAATTCACAAAAAACTAAAAAATCATTATGAACTTTACATTAGTGGTACATAAATTAACAAACAAAAAACATAACGATTAACCAATTCATTGTATACATTTTCAGGAATGTACATTTCTATAATTTCTTGATACGAATTGTAAAGGGTTTCAGGAATTTTTTTCAACGCTTCCAATTTGCATCAATATATTACTATCGCATTTCTTCAAATATTCATAAAACTCTTGAAAATTCATGTCACAATTTTATTTGCCTCTAATAATATCAGAAATATAATTAGAAATAGTTTCTGGATTCAATTTTTTTTCGGGCATCCACTGTGCCTCGATTAAAAAAAACTTCACAAAAAAGATAACAAATCATTCTGAACTAAAATTAGTAGTACCTGAATAAACAAAAAAAAAACAACGATTAACAAATTTTTTGCATACATTTTCGGGAATGTACATTTTTATAATTTCTTGATACGAATTATCAAGAGTTTCACGAATATTTTTCAACGTTTCCAATTTGAATCAATATATGACTGTCCCATTTCTTCAAATATTCAATTTATTTCTTTTTGGGGTCCACTGCGCCTTGATTAAAGAAAATATAAGTTATACGCAGAGCTTTGAAGAATTAATTCCTTAATTAAGTTTAGCTGTATTTTCGCTCAGACCTATCAGCGTTAAGTATTTAAGGCAAATATACGTTTAACCTACTAAAGAATAAAAAAATTATAAACAGATAATGTTTATAATAGTTGCGGTATAAATGCACGTATCCCAGCAAAACTTTTTAGGAAGTAACGCGAAGAAGTTATGTTAGATGTGAAAATGTATAAATGTTGAGTTTTCAACGTAATTTTTTTTTTCAATTCAGTGAACGTATTTTTTTTAATTCTGTGAACGTATTTTTTCTTTAATTCAGTGAACGTAATTTTTTTTTAATTCAGCGAGCGTATTCTTTTTTTTTTTTGTTTCATTTAACGTAATTTTATTTTTTTTAATTGGATGAACGAAAATGAAATTAAACGAATTCAGTGGTGAATTAATTCAGTAAGTAATTAATTCACTTTTTCCGTTCTATTTATAAAATTAAACGCGTCCACCAGTGAATTAATTCATTTTATTTAATAGAAAGAACTACAGCAATTGAATTAATTCTTTGAATTTGTTGTTTGATGAACGCATTCAGTTGAACGAATTCAGTGAATTACTTAAGAAAAGGAATTCATTCAATTCTAGAGAAAGTTGAATTCGATTGGTAGTAAATTCATTCAAAAAGGAATTAATTCTTCAAAGCTCTGGTTCTACGTTGGCCTTATGTGCTGGCCTTTGTGGGCGCTGTGGTGTAATGGTTAGCGCGTTGGACTGTTACACGTAAGGTTGCGGGTTCGATCCCCAACCAACCAAATTTTTTTAGATAATTTTTAAAAAATTTCTAGAATAAAAGAAACGCCATTTATAGCAAAAATAAAGTCGCAGTCTCTCGATAGTGCGATTTCAACATTTTTAAAATAATCGATTTTAGCATGCCAAAGTTACTTTCACTACTGACCGGTAGTGGGAGCTAGAATTTAATATTACCTGATCAACTATTTAGTATCAACTTAGTATCAGCTGAGCCTATATTCGTAAATTAAAAATTGTTTAAACTGCACAAAATAAAAAACCAAATCTGAAATATGCTTTTGTTTTTTTTTGTCTTTTGTTATTAATTAAATTTAAATAAAAAAAGAAAAGCGTCAGTTTACTAAGCAAAGCGCCACTTAGTGATAATGATTTTGTTATAACTTATTTTTCACATGACATAATTTTATATGGAAATTTTTATTTTGTCACAGGTTGCTAAGGTTTAAATTTTCCGATTCTACTCAAATTTGCACCACATAACTTTTAGGCCTAGTGCTATAATAATCTGCACAATAAATGGACGAAAAATCAACAATTTTTTAGCTGTTTCTATTGGCCATTTTTATTTCAACAATGACTACATAACATATATCTCTAAAGAACATGCATAATAAATTAAAATAGAGGTGTTGGCTTTTTTAGTATTTTTTTTCAAGGTTTTTATATACAAATTATAAATATGTTTAATTTCTCTGGAAAGCACCGTAAAGAATACATAAGAAGTTAAAAAAATATTTTGTGTTTTTAAGTATACTTAGAATATGTTTAGTCTGAATATTGTGGTGAATAGGTTAATGTCAAAGTAATCTGAGAGAATGAATATGAAAGACAAAAATGTTGTAAGAAAAACATAAGAAACCAACCTTTTTTTGAAATGATTTTTATTTTTTAAGAATTCCACTTTTAACTTATTTTGTTTACATAAAATTATTAGTTACCACAGTAAGATCAGCTATAATTTGATTAGTTTCATTCAATATATTCGACTTTGAATTGATTAATTTTTTATACATTTTTAGTAAACAATTTGTTGGTTAAGGCAGAAATGATGATTTTGGTGGTTAAATGATTTAGTAAAAGTATTTTAAGTCATATTTTGTTATAATTTATTATATGTTTTAGTTCGTTAGTTAGTTAATTATTTATAGAGTAATTCAGAACAAATCCGCAAAATTAGAACGAGAATTAGAGAAACAAAAAGAATTTTTTTAGAAAAGAAGAAAAAAACAAAATTAAACAATTTTTTGATTATTTTTCAGTGATTTAGAAGTTTTATAATATTTTTTTATTTCTTGATCACAACAGCATGCAATATATATTTTTTTAGTAAAATACAGTTAAAAATACAATTAAAAATACCTACATACATATTTACATCGTTTTCTTTTTTTTTATAATTATTACAAATTATTTAGTTATAGATTAACTAAAAAATAAGAAGATAACAAAAATTATTTAGAAAGGGACAAATTAAAGAATAAATTAAATAACACAGTTGAAATTAATACATTAATTTTGCTCTTTAAGAATTGACAAACTAAAATTTTTTGAATAATATTTAATCAAAGTTGTGTAAAAAATAAGCGTTAAAAAAATATCAATGTCAATTTACAAGCCATTCAGACTAGCCAATTCTATAGACTATATAAGACATATCGTCCATTTCATGAAATTTGCCACAAAAATTATTGTTTACAAATCGGCGGATTTTGAGCAATTTTATACATAGTAATACAATGTGTAAGAAAATCTTCATTTAACAAATTTCCAGTAGATTATTTAAACGAAATTTTAGGTGAGAACCAAATTAGTTTTTTTTGTTTGGTGGCAACACTATGTCGAAAAATAATTTCTAATTCACAATTAATGTATTTATTTCTATTTATTCAACGATTTAAAAACCAAGCTATATAGGTCATAAGTATTTTGAGGCCCTATGCTCCTAATAGGAACGACGGGAATATATATACATATATATATATATATATATATATAAGTGGTGGCAAATTTAATAGGAACGATTCAAGTTTTTTCTCATTTTTTTTTCGTTGCATTTATTTTTAAAGATCAAAATAGTGGCCAAAATCACCCCGGGAGGCAAATATGTGGTTTAGAATATTCCGCAGAATTTTAACATATTGTCTGTTTTTTTATTTTATCACTTGTTTTAAGTGGGCGTGGCTTTCAATGAAATATTAGCGATATCGACCTGTTATCAAATTACAGAGTAAAATTTAGCGAGTACTGATCGGATCTATACAAACTGTATATTTTTGGAAATCCTACAAAATTTCCTTAACTTCTGCATTATTTTTATCTAGAATTAGTCGCCAGAATTTAAATGACAGTGCCTTAAACATAAAAAAAATTTATTTGTTTTTAGCGATTTTATAATAAAGTTAACCACACTGAAATTTTATTAGGAAATGCTTTATACTTAACATAGAAAAAAACTTGACTTATTTGTTATATCGTAGCAAGTATAGCATAAAACTATTCGCTTTAAAATTTCAGTGTTGTTAACTTTATTTTAAAATTGCTAAAAACAAATACATTTTTTTTCATGTTTAAGACACTGTCATTTTAAGTCTGGCGACCATTTCTGGATAAATGCAAGACTTAAGGAAATTTTGTAAATTTTCCAAAAATATACAGCTTGTATAGATCCGATCAGTAATCGCTAAATTTTAATATGTAATTTGATAACATGTCGATGTCGCTAATTTTTCATTGAAAGCCATGCCCACTTAAAACAAGTGACTAAATAAGAAAACAGACATTACGTTAAAATTCTGCATAATATTATAGACCAAATATTTGCCTTTCGGGGTGAATTTAGCCAATATTTTGATCTTTAAAAATAAAGGCAACAAGAATAAAATTAGAAAAAAATTGAATCGTTAAATTAAATTTAAATTTTCCACCACTGTATATGTATATGGGTCAAATATGGTTTGTTTAAAAATAAAAATATTGTACGCCAGTTTGATTTTGGGATGTCATAATTTTTTACAATGTTGTGCATCATAAAAAAGTAAGGCGTAATTGTTTTAAAAATTTTCTTTCCACTGCATTTCGGTGGCTATAAATGCTGATTTTGATATCACTTTCCAACAGAGCAAAAAAAGCTAATTTACACCATTCGGTTCTACAGAAAATAATTAGTTACTTTTTTAATGCAATCTGCTGCATTTTAAAGCAGATTGCCATTAGATTGTTCAAAACACAAATTTAAATTTAACGGTTCGTTGTCGTTCATAAATCTGTGTTATCATCAGAGAAGACACAATTGCTGTTTTTGCTTTTAATGCTTTTTATTGCTTGTTTTACACATATTTGCTTCTTTTAGCTTTTTTTGGATTTTCGGGTTTTTAGCTTTAAATAGATTTTTCTTGCTTTTTTTGAGACTTTTTGCCCAAAAATACTTTTTTTTGCTCACAAAAAATATTTCTTCTCTTAACTTTGAATTTAAAAATAAAAAAAACTGTTGTTTTTCCAAGTTTATTTACTTTTGCTTTTTTCTTGCTTTTTTACGATATTTTTTTGCTTTAAACACATAGGATTTTGCTTTTTTCTGTCTTCTCTGGTTATCATACACAAAGTTGAATAGAACCAGCTACTTTAAGACTTAAAAAGAAAAACAGTAATAACAATCCTACGGGGAATGAGGAGTCAATTGCCCTCCAAGGACCTATCCCGTGACCGGTCAACCGAAGGCATATTACTAAATTTTTTAATTGATTTTTTAATTTAATTATGGCCAAGGCAAAAAACAAGTCAACTACCATTAAGGGACCTATCCCATGACCGGTCAATCGGGTGCATATTCACGGCACTTCCACCATATTTGTGTCTGTGTTAATGTCCCTACGGGGAATGAGGAGTCAATTGCCCTCCAAGGACCTATCCCGTGACCGGTCAACAGAAGGCATATTACTAAATTAGTACAAATATGAACAAGAGAAATTTAATTAATTTTATTTTGTTCATATTTGTTTTATTTTCACTGTTGCTTTTAAAAGAACTTGACCGATACCGAAATAAAAAACAAAATTCGCGGCATATTTTTAAAAATACTTTTTATTTATTTTACTCTTTTATTTATTTTTTACTTTATTTTTTCACGATTTGCTTATTTTAGCTCTTATTTTAAATTTCTATAATATTTTGCTAAGAAATTTTAAGTTTTGTATTTTCAACGTTTTTTTAATGTTAAAGCTGTTTTAGTTTTAACAATTGGTAGTTCATTTAACTTTTCTTTTTAACTTAAGGGGAATTTTTTAAATTTTATTTATATTATCAGAGGTTTTGAGGTAATTTTCTAATTTTTAATTGATTTGTTAATTTAATTATGGCCAACTCAAAAAACAAGTCAATTGCCATTAAGGGACCTATCCCATGACCGGTCAATCGGGGGAATATTCAAGGCACTTCCACCATATTTGCTTGTGTGTTAATGTTGTTTTCTTTTCTAATTTTTTCTTTTCCATATTTTTTTTATTTGCTGTGTGTGTGTTTGTTTTTTCTTTCTCTTTTTTATTTGAACAGAAACGAAAAACATCCCTATAAACATTTTCACTGGAATTCAAGTTGAAATCAAGTTCAATTCCAGCCCTGTTTTCCACTTTCAAGGCTTGAATTCAACTTTTATTACATTTTATTTCAATAGCATACTCCAGCAAAAGGGAAACAAAAATTCAAGTTTGAAATATTTTTGTTAAAAAAACAAGTGCTAGAATTTGAAACATACTTTACTTCAAGCAAAATTTAAAGCACTTGAATTTTTAAAACCTATGTGCTTATTGGGATATAACTTAACCCTTTCGACCCCAAAGTTGCCTACAAGCAACTTCGTTGTTTTGTGCCTATAACTCCCGTTATATTTATTTTTTTTTCTAACAATTTTTTTTACTCATTAGCATTGAAGTTCTAGAATACCTGTGTATAATTTCAAATAGCAGTCTTTAATAGTGTTCATTTGCGAGCTATTTTTCATAGTGTCAACACACATTTTTTCTCACAGCAAAATTTAAGGAAATATAAAATTTTTGTTTAAATTAGTCTCAAAAATTGTGTGATGAATAAAATTCAAAAAATCAAAAATTTTTATGTAGAGTTTAGAAAAAAAAATATAAAATTAAAATTTTTAAAAAATCTTAACCCGTTCGGGACCGGCAGCATATTAATTTTTGAACTTTAATTCCAAATATCTCCGTTAGGGGGTGCTGCAAAGCCATAAAAGTAATAAAAAAATATTTCTTTGGCATAGATCTACACTTACAAGAAGTTTGGTCGGAAAATTCCCTGCCATTTAATGTTGGGGTCGAAAGGGTTAACCATCAGCCAGCCATCACGCATAAGTAACATTAGCTCAGACGGTAGAGCGTTTGCGTTACAAGCAGAAGGTTATGTTATCGAGCCCTACTTCGACGCCAAGTAGATTATTTTTAATTCTTAATTTTTTATTAGTTTATTTGAAAAGCTATTTTTAGACACACCACCTTACTGCCACAATGTGTCTAAACTGTGGCAATTGGTCATTTCCAATGACAACGCCATGTTAAAGTGATATGTCTCTTTCAAACAAAAAGACCGATGAACGACCGGTCTCCGCCCCCTTGGAACCTATCCTGCGTATCATCTGGCAGCGGTCCCTTTCCCCGTAGGGGTTGTTTTCTTTTCTATTTTTTTCTTTTACATGTTTTTTTATTTCTTTTTCTTTTTTATTTGAACAGAAACGAAAAATATATAACTTAACCATCAGCCAGCCGTCACGCATAAGCAACATTAGCTCAGACGGTAGAGCGTTTGCCTTACAAGCAGAAGGTTGTGATATCGAGCCCTACTTCGACGCCAAGTAGATTATTTTTAATTCTTAATTTTTTATTAGTTTATTTGAAAAGCTATTTTTAGACACACCACCTTACTGTCAAAAAGTGTCTAAACTCTGGCAATTGGTAATTTCCAATGACAACGCCATGTTAAAGTGACGTGTCTTTTTCAAACAAAAGGCCGGTCAAGGACCGGTCCCTGCTCCCTTGGGACCTATCCTGCGTGTCACTTTGGACCGGTCCCTTTCCCCGTAGGGAAATGATGAGAATAGCATTGTTATATTTCGTTGATGTTAGTCTTGTTAACATATTATATTTGTTTTCAACTTTAACATAAGTAGACTATTATCAATAATTAACCCATCAAGGCAAACGACACTGATGATGGCTTTGTAACGAAAGCCGAAAATACGTATTCCGTCTTGCTGGCCTTATCGAATTCTTTCAAATTATTTATTCTTTGTAATTTACTTGTAAAAATTGTCTCATCGTTCTTTAATTTGAAAAATAATTTAAACAGAAAGATATATTAATATATGATCTAAAATCGAACTAAAAGACATTCATTTATCAAATAAAAGATATATGTATACCCTACGGGGAAAGGGACCGGTCCCAGATGACACACAGGATAGGTCCCAAGGGGCAGAGACAGGTCGTTGATCGGTCTTTTTCTTTGAAAGAGGCATATCACTTTAACATGGCGTTGTCATTGGAAATGACGTATTGCCACAGATTAGACACCTTTCGACATGTCGCAGGTCTAGCCCCAAAGGACATGTCGCCTAACTGACTTAAAGAGACATGTCACGCAACTAACCCAAAAGGATCCGTCAAAGAATGTGTCACACTTTGTATATTTTGTGACATGTCACCCAACTAACCTAAAATGAAATGATACAGAACCAGTCCCATTACAAAACTGACAAAACTGAGGTGAATGGAAATTATTATGGTTTTGGTATTATAAGTAAAATTGTCACAGCAAAACCTTGACAAAATTGTTATGTAAAAAAATCACAAATATTTTCATTTGTCAACAAATTAAAATATAAAATTTTGTTTTTTTTTTGAAGAATTTGGGTATGTTTTTTCACAGAAATAAAATATGAAATACATATTCCTTTTTTAAGATATTCTTTCAAGATATAAGATATATATATGCGTCGAACCTTTTACCGATTCTAAAATTCCTGTAAAATCCTCCAAAAGATTGGAGCTGAAGTTGTTAGCAATAAGCTCAGGGTTCTTGATGCTAAAATTTAAAGAAAGCTCCAAGAGCTTAGAACCAGTGGGTTTCTATCCACATTATCTCGATCAACATTCCCTCAATTTATTTAGTGGCATTTTTTATAAATAGGTTTTCTTATGCATTTTTCTCTTTGCCCGAGTTCGCTAATTATCGACAGAACCGTGAGTAGCATAGTCAATCTATAAAGTATATAATCTTTGTTAGTATATATATATATATATTTATTCCCGTCGTTCCAAGTTGGAGCATAGGGCCTAGAACTAGAACTAAAATTATCAAAAAATCGTAATTTTTCACAAATTCATTCGCGTTGGACCGTTACACGTGAGGTTGCGGGTCCGATCCCCAACCAAGGCAACATCAATTAATGAAAAATATAAATATGTATACGTTTTTCTATCCCTCATACATACCGCAGTGTCCTCCTTCGGTGTTCCCATAGCACTTAACCCCACCGAAGTAAAATAATATAACAGGGCTATGAACTAAAAAGCTTCAACAAAGTTCGCCAAATCACCATCAGATGGAGCGCAACAACTGTTCTAAAATTCAACATCTCGCGCAATTACAGTGTTGCCATATTTGAAGCCCTTCATCTTTCACCATCTTTCACGTTTCACACGTTAATTAATAGGAAGAATTTCCTGAGTATTGCTTCTCTTTAAAAAAAAAATAAAGTCTTACTTTTTTTATAACACACTTATCCAGTTAAGTGGTATGTCCTCTTTGCACCAGTCTTGGGGCCAGTCCTTTAAGTATAATTGACAGAGCTTAACCCATAGAAATAATAAATTATACAAGTCCTGCGACAAGACCATCTTTAACCACTCACGGGATAGGTACTTTGAGGATAATTCAGTAGTATGTCATCATTTCACCAGTCACGAGACCAGTCCTTTAAGTATAATTGACGCTGCTTAACCCATAGCAATAGTAAATTATATCAGTCCTGCTGCAAGTCGTTCTTTAACCAGTTACGGGATACGTACTTTGAGGGCAATTTAGTGGTATGTCCTCTTTTTACCAGTCACGGGATAGGTACTTTGAAGACGATTAAATTGTATGCCACCCCTCATACCCCGTAGGGTAGTGACACACTAGGGTTATGATTTTTTGATTTTTTGCAAATATCAAATTTTACATACCCTAACCAAAAAGGCCCTAAAAAAATATTAAGAAATGAAATTTTACTTTTTCGTCGCTGTCATAAAAGTTCCGTACCAAAAGGGTTGAAATTTGGTCTATATGGTTTTAGTTTAATTAAAATATTTCTCCGAAGTTTTAAACAACTAAGATTCAAACGATGCTTATTAAAAGCTATTTACGGTAAAAATTAGGAAACCTTTTTGGAGGGACTTTTGGATACATTTTTGCCGTTTAAAATAAGTTTTGTAATAATTCGTTATGTAAATTAAACAAATTCCCGGAGCAAAATGACCCGCAAACACGATTTTTATTATTAATTTAGTATTGTCTATCACGTGGTGATAGGTAAAATTTTTGTTAAAAATGAGTCATAACCCATCATTCATTAATAATTACACTATGCGACAGTCAAAATCGGGATGGGATGAAACCAACGGGAAATGTTATATCGGTCAAAAACAAGTTATACGTGTCCCGGCGTTTCGCTGGGTCACCCCTAGGAATCGAGATATATCTTTTTTTGACATAACTCGAGAACCACTAGTCCGATTTTGCTCAAACAATTTTAAAAAAATTAAAAATTACAATTCCTTTAATCTGTTCAAATAACGTTTTTCTATATACTTAACGTTCAAAGTTATCTAGAACGATTTTGACAGTTTTTCAAAGTATTCCGGCTTTCTACTGTGAAAATTATTCGAGATAGCATTGATAGGAATGCCGCACAAACACAGCTAGAGTTTAAAAGTAGAAAAACTATAAAATTTTAATTTTGAAAAATCTTAATCCTTCTGTGACCTTCATTATGTAAAAATTTTCAACTTTAGTGCTAAATATATTTACAAGATAAACTTGTAGAAACAAACCAATAAATCAAATAGCGGAAAAATCGACTAAAAACTGTTAAAAATGCCTTGCAGATAAAGTGCTTAAATAGCTGAAATACTAGTAAGATAAGTATGAAAATGTCATATTTATATAAAAATTTTAGTTAAATTTAAGTTAACTTTTCGGTAATTGAAAATGAAAATCTGCAAACAAAAAGTTGTTGAATATTGTTAGACACAAAATAACAAAACAAAAAAAACTTATATCTAAAAAATGTTAGTTAAATTTATTATTTAGTGTTCTTGAATAAATAGAATTTAGTATTTATTTGTAAATTTTTCAGAAGGTGATGAGATTTGTTAAAATTTTCTCTACTTTTTCTTTGCAAAATAGTGTCAAAATACAGCGTTGTATCACTTTAACTAGATATAAAATTTACTTATGAAGCTGAATTTTCCGAAAATTTGGCTACTGGAGTCACCTGGTTGTTATTAGTAAATAATTTTTTTATGATACTCAGTGTAAACTCAAAAATCGTATTTTGCGTAGTTTCAAATTCTGCCTAGTTTTCATGAAATGGACGATGTATATACAGTGAGCGTCAGAAGAAAGTGTACGCGCTAGTTTATTATGTTTACAGCACTGTGGGCTTATGACAAAGGAGCCTTTTTCTTAAACTAAAGACTTTAACAAGAAACGGTTTTTGTGGGAACTCAAACTTTTGGTGTGTGTGCATTTTTAGGAGATCCAAGAGTTTCTAATGGTACAACACAACAAAAAAAATAACAAGATTCTGACAACTATTTCTGGCAGAGTGGACAAAAACAAATATACGTGTATCAGAGCCTAACAAGCTTCCAGCTCTTGGCGCTCATGTTTCTTGGAATATTGGTTGCCCTTCCGTCTGCTATCCCATTTGCATAAAAAACATATCCGAGAGGAAACTAACTACTTTTAAGGCGCAACAGACCCGCCACTCGTCCGCTGAACGCATCGTATACCTCAAATGGAAAATTCATATTGTTTCCTATGCCGACTCACAATAAACATTTCCAAATTGGAAAATTTATTTTGGAACCTTATTTTGAAAAAAAATTTGATTTTGTTGTAGTGCTACACTCATAGAAATAAATCCGTAAAAATAGCAGAAAAAGTTACTAAAAATTAGTTAAAAATGATGCTGCAGAAAAAACTGCTAAAATTAGCAATTTTTTTACTAAATACTAGTAAAATGAGAACAGCAAAATTAAAACTGCTAAATTTACAGAATTTTAGTTATATTTAGGCTAACTTTTAGTTAATTGAAAATAGCAAATTGTACTGTAAAATCTGCAGAAAAATTTGCTAAATATTTGTAGACTAAAAATAGCAAAAATAAACTGTTAAATCTACAAAATTTTTGCTATTTTTAAGCTAAATTTAGTTGAATGCAAATAGCAGTCTATTCTGCTAAAATCAGCAGAAATATTTGCTAAAAAATTGTAAACTGCTGTTTTCAAAAGGCTCGATTTTTATTTGCATTTAAAAAAAAAATCGAAAAAAAAACTTCGAAAATTTTAAATTTTTTGGTGATTTTTTAGGCTACTAATTATTTAGCAAAATTTTTTGCTGATTTTAGCAGGTTAATTTGCTAATCTCCATTTACAAAAATTTAGCTCATATATAACTAAAATTCTGTATATTTAACAGTTTTAGTTTTGATGTTCCTATATTACTAATATATAGCAAAAATAATCTGCTAATTTAGCAGTTTTTTTCTGCAGCATCATTTTTAACTAATTTTTAGTAGTTTTTACTAAATTTTTTACGGACTTTTTTCTATTAGTGTATAAACAGGACAAGTTTATTATTTAAGGTTTTTGCCTTTAAAGGCAATTTTGCTATATTTCTAATTATTTTGTAAAAATTAAATTTTTTCGGGTTCTAGCAAAAAAAAAAATTACTTTTTTCATACGTTTAATTAAAATATACACTCATAGAAATAAATCTGTAAAAATAGCAGAAGAAGTTACTAAAAATTAGTTAAAAATGATGCTGCAGAAAAAACTGCTCAACTTAGCAGATTTTTTTACTAAATACTAGTAAAATGACAATAACAAAATGAAAATTGTTAAATTTACAGAATTTTAGTTATATTTAGGCTAACTTTTAGTTAATTGAAAATAGCAAATTGTACTGTAAAATCTGCAGAAAATTTTGCTAAATATTTGTAGACTACAAATAGTAAAAATAAACTGTTATATCTACAGAATGTTTGCTATTTTTTTTAAGCTAAATTTAGTTGAATGCAAATAGCATTCGAAAATTTTAAATTTTTTGGTGAGTTTTTACGCTACTAATTATTTAGCAAAATGTTTTGCTGATTTTAGCAGGTTAATTTGCTATTCTCAATTTACAAAAATATAGCTCAAATATAACTAAACTTCTGTATATTTAACAGTTTTATTTTTGCTGTTCCTATATTATTAATATATAGCAAAAATAATCTGCTAATTTAGCAGTTTTTTACTGCAGCATCATTTTTAACTAATTTTTAGTAGTTTAAACTAAATTTTTTACGGACTTTTTTCTATTAGTGTAGTATAAAATATAGTCAAAACCCAGCTATCACACACAATTTTTAATAAAATATTAAGAAAAACATTTGTTTAATGCTTTTAATTTTAATTTTAAAAAATCATACGAACTAATGACGACACCAATTTCATTATTTATAAAATTGTTATAGCGTTTTTTCGTGAAAATGTTGCTGTTTTTACGTGCCAATTAGTCAAATTTATTTCTCTCCTAGAAAATTTTTGATTTCGTTGAAAATTTATTCAAAAATTGTTAATCTATCCAAAAAGGTCTCCGGAAAAATCTTTCTGACAAAATAACTTCATCTGCATTCTTCTAAATTAAGAAATCGCACGAATTTTTAAAGAAAATTGATAGGGTTAGTGACCAACCCACCTTCTAGCAGAGATATTTGCAACCAAAGTCGGAACTTGGACCGGCCGATATTTTTTAACTCATTAAGGACACGTCATAGATCCGCGGAACATTTTTGCAATTTGTATTTTTTTTTGCCCTATAGCGCGCCCTAGTGAAAATATTGCCCGTCATTCTGTTTATTCTTGAACCTATGCTAAAATATCTTAAAAAGGGAAAACATTATCCAACATTGGTTAATTATTGACAGAATCCACAAACGGTGATATAGCACAAAAAATATCGAAAACTAATATGGATCAAGTTACTCAAAATAATAATTTTTATCAAGTGGAAAAAATTTTTTTTTATTCATTCAAAGTGATATTTTTCCGACAATTATGAAAGGTGTTATTCTGTAAATTTCCTAGTGGGGCGTTTTTGGCCAAAAACATAAAAATTAACCCCATATGGAGCATGTTACAAAAAATAATTATTTTTATCCAGTTGAGATTTTTTTATCAATTTAATGGCTTTACAATCTCGTAGTCATAATTAATATCAAATTTCATGGGTCCTTTCTGACCCCAAGCCACTAAGGGTTAAATATTTTTTAAACAAATGTAAAGATAATTATAGTCTAACCAAATTTAAGTAAGTGATATTTTTCCGAAAACTGTGTAAAATTTGATGAAAACATTCAAATTTTGTTAAATTTTTGACAAAATGAGCAATTTTTGTAAAATGTCGCTCTAAACACAAACTCGAATTATCATTTTTCCCAATTTATTTTTTTCTTCTTTAATATCAACTATTATGTGGTACAAATAGCAATCGACATCTCCAAATTAAGCACTTTAAAAAATCTTTAAAATTAATAAAAAAAACACGTTTTTGCATTTTTTTCAAATTCGTGTGTCATTTTAGATTCCAGGCTAAAGTGGGTTAATGATATCCGATGAAGCCAAAATTCCATGTCTGAATCATTTTGACAATATTAAATGAATAAATAAAATAAAATATAATTTTTTTCGAAATTTCGAATTTTGGGAATTTTTCATAGTAATACACTTTTTTCGAAAATGGGCCATTTTTGTCCAACTTTCGGCACGGGTTAACGTTTTCAAAAAAAAAATCGATTTCTTCCATTTGGGACCATTTCCAATAATGATTTGGGTGTAATGACAAATCTATTTTTAAGGGACACTCTATTGTATACATACAAACCATATTTTTTATGTATGTAGTTTTACATTAAACTCCTACCATATTACACCGTTTACAATTAGAATACGAGTTTATATGAAAACCTATATTATGTCGACAATTTGTTCGTCTGGATATTTTTATATTTTACAAAGTTTTCTAAATAATTTTGAAAAGAATAAAAAAACACAATTTCTAGATTTAAAGTACAATTTTTCTATAAATATATTTGAGTTTTTTCAGTCTACTAATATTCAGCGAAAAGTTTTATTGATTTTAGCAAGGATTTTTTTTCATTTGCAATCGACTGAGTGTTAGAAAAACTTTTGCTGAGATTATTATTATTTTTTTTTTGTAAAAATTAACTCGTTGATTTTCAGCAGATCCCTTTTCTAAAATAACCAACTTTTTTGCAAGCTCTACGGCGCTAAAAAAAAAATTTAAAAAAATTAAAAAAAATTAGAAAAAATTGTGAGTTATTGACCGGCCCCTTTTCAGAAATATTTATTTGGGAGTTAAATTACTTCTCCTAAAAAATTAGGATAAGCGGACATATTACACAAACAAATTACAAGGCGGAAATATGGCTTTTTGTTAATTTTCTCAAAACTTTTGATATTTCGAATCGAGTTTGTATTATGAGGATAAAAAAGTCCTGAGGATTGCTTCTGAGGATTTCCTTCTGGTACCAAACATAAATATATTTGTTGTCCCCCCCTGTGTTATTAACTGATACGCTTCAAAATGCGTCACTATAACAAATTTCCAATAATAATGGTAAATTTAACTGTAGAGAAAAAGCTTTATAATATTTGATAGTCGAATTGTATTTTTTAAAGCTTAGAATGTACAATATTTAATTTTTTGCTGTTTTATACTTGTTGTTGCATGCTTATTGTTGTTGGTTTTTATAAATTGATAAAGGAGAAATGATATAATAAAAAAAGCATAAAACCATGAATTAAATACAATTGCAAAATACTGATACATATAAAATTGTAAACATAATAATCTATCCTGCACACTTTCTTTTGGCGCTCACAGTTTATGTATATTTCCTAATTTAGTTTTGAGTTGGTTCAAATATAGAATTATTAAAAAAATAAAACAAATTAAAGATGAGTTGGACGTTTGTTAATATTTTAGTATCTGATTTTGTTAATAGTTTGTATAGTTTAACTGAATGACTAGTAGAGTAGTAGGTACATAATATGATTTCTTTGGTTATTTTTTGTTCGATCAATCACAATTTTTGTAGCTAGCAAACGTACTACGATTATCTGCCACAAATAATATACTTACACGATTAATGGAGTTACGACGAGGATCACTTACCCCGCCAGTAACTGAGCCTCCGCCACTTCCGCTGCGGGTACGACCTAAATCATTGTCATCTATGCATATGTCTGAATCTGAATCCGTGCGTCTTAAACCACCATCCTAATGTTGAAGTACAATAATATTCAAAATGAATTTTTCAAAGTGGTTTTGAATATTTTTTATATAAAAGCATGAAATTAAACGGTGCATGTTTGACAATGATTTTAAGAAAAGTTAGCATTAATAAATTAAAATGAAATCAGTTTCATATTAGTAAGAATAATAATAAATTCAAACCTGTGTTAATTGTTCCGTGGTGGTTAAAAGACGTGCAACTGCATTGCAACACACTGGCAAGGTTTCCAATAGTGTTGGTCTTGAATGTGTTAACAAAGGTTTCATATATCTAAAAAAAATGTAAATATTAAAATAAATATTTTTAATAAAATATTTAAAATGTGTCACATAGAGCTTTTGATTTAACAATTTGAATTTATGAATTCCTAAACAATTTATTGAACCTAGTTGTGACTATATTTCCGATTTATTTGTTGTTGTTGTTTCCGATTTATTTGTTGTCGCAAAAGTATATATATTAAAGTTTTGTTTGAAAACTTGAAAATACTAATTTTTTTTAATTTTATTGTTGTTTTGTATGAAAACGTGTGACTCTCAGTCTTGAAAATAGTCTTATGACAGTCACAACGAGCCATAAGTACCCGATCAAAAAAACATTATATATAGCATATGTAGTCATATCTCATTTGATATAGATCGACATTTAATCTTATCGAAGTTCATCTCCAGTAATATCCAATCAGATCGCTCAAATATATCATTCGAATTTCAGATCCAAACATTAGTTGGCTTTTAACCACAATCGTGTAGAGTATTATATTGTCGGCATGGCCGACTTTAACTTTTTTACTCGTTTTATAAATTATCAATGCTAAAAGATATAATCATATATGATTCCATATATGGTGCAAGATTGGGCAGGTTTACCAGAGAAACCCGCTACCGATACAATTGATATGTAGCGCTTTATGATTACCTTAATCTGGTGAACGATGCTACTTTTGTTTTTGTTTTAAAATAAAAATATTTGTAGATGTTTCATTGATTTTTTCGAAATTTTTTATTCCTTTATAATTATATTTGTATATGTTTATTATTCTTTTAAAAAAAATATACAAAAAAAAAAACAAACGACAGCTGCTGTATCATTAACTGCTCACAAGTAGCGTAAGATGTTTACGCTACCTTGTTTTGGTAGCGTAACATGTTGACTCAGCGGTAGCTAATCAAATCGTTCACCAGATTGTTGAGTAGCGGATTAGCAACAGTTGAGCGTCTGGTAAACGCACTCATTAACAATATAATTTGAGATATGATTATACAGTGGTGGCAAATTTAATAGTTTTTTTTTAAATTTTATTCTCGTTGCCTTTATTTTTAAAGATCAAAATAGTGGCTAAATTCACCACGAGAGTCGAATAGGTAGTCTAGAATATTGTGCAGAATTTTAACATCTGTTTTTTATTTTGTTACTTATTTTAAGTGGGCGTGGCTTTTAATGAAAACTTAGCGATATCGACCTTTTATCAAATTACATAGAAAAATTTAGCGAGTACCTACTGATCGGATCTATACATACTGTATATTCTTGGAAATCCTACAAAATTTCCTTAAGTCTTGCATTATTTTTATCTAGAAATGTTCGACAGACTTAAAATGACAGTGCCTTAAAATGACAGTGCACTCTTCCAATGTTTTTGAAAAGATTTTCTTCGCCGGAGACAAAATAAGAAACTGGGTGTCCTTTTTGCCGGCAGTGAACAACGCAATTTTATTGGATGCATAACTCATATTGTTAATTTTTCTTATATAATTAAAATTTATTTTCTGTTTGCACAAGATGATGCCAGATAGGAAAATGTTCATATTATTTTCATACACACGATTGCAGAATGCTACGACAACATAATTATGAAAATGGATTTCTTTGTATGGAAAATCTAGTTTTAAATCCAGTTATGAACTAAATATTCGCTAAAATCTAGTTTATTAAACAAGAAAATGGGAAATAGTACAAAAACGATTTCGATACAACCACAATACGAGTAAATTTTGAGTTTTTAAACAACAAAACCAGATAATTTTATGTGAAAAAGAATAATTTTCATATAACGCGCTGAAATGTTTAAACGTTAAATTAATAAAAACATTTGTGTTTGGCCCGTGAAATAGATTTATGTTATTTGATAATTATACTTACTTGGTATCAAAACTTCCCCATAGTCTGGCAAGTACGGCTTTTTCATTACGTCTACCATTACTGACACTTCCAATGCCAGATGCGGTATTATTTTCTAAATCGCCACAATCCTGTAAATAACCATCAGACTATTTTTAAATATTAGTTAATTCTTTGCTTAAATATTTGAATAAAATTATTAATAATTATTAAATTTTTAATTGTATTCTAAAAAATCTAAAGTAGTATCTGCAAAAAAATAACTGTTGCTGTGAAACATTTATAATTGCAAACTTATCTATCATTTATGTCATCAATGAAAATCTTGTTTTAAAAAATACAACCAACTATTGTGTTTATCTAAATTAGGAATGCGTGATTAATCAAAAAATATTTTTATATTTTAGAACTGAAATACCATTTGATACAATTTTCAGTGATAAAAAGATTAATGACATTTTTTGATTAATTGCACTTCGCTAGTCTAAATGATGACTATGACCCGAAATGCACGACGTTATGAATGAATAACCTACTTAATTTATACTTTAAGCCCACAAGTATGCAGGGTCCGACAACATTTACCGGTGCGACAGTTGGATTACCTAGATATAATCATGCTGTTGCTTTTTGTATCCTGGCATCAGGGATGGCAGATATGAGTGGTCTTAATTCAGAAAGCGGTGAAAAATTAACCTCAATAATTTGAAGGTTCAATACTGGGAAACGGCTGTGAGTTAAGTTATTGCTGCAATTGAGGATGCTCTTTCCATCTGGAGCGTTCATCAACGTGAATATATCATTAGCGAGGGATATTTCACAATGGGCAGCCACTTATCATAGTCTTTTTCGGAACCTTACACTACTGCGCAAAAGTAAAATGTGGCCACAACTAAATTTTCTTTTAATTTTATAAAAATTTCGATACAAAATGAATAGTTATATTCGAAACAATAAGCATCAGCTATTCTGCAGCAGTTTGGTTTCTCTAACCAGGATGGAACCTCTCTTCAACAGTTAAACTTGTAAAAATTTCGATAGCAAACGAAAAGTGCTACATTATAAACACTAAGTATCAGCTATTCTATGACTAACCTAAGCAGCTCACTACGTCCGGTTTTTTTTTTAACCACGTATCTCCTGGAAATGCCGCCCAAACTCCCGTTTGTCGGCAGCTAAAGTGAGAACAGAGCTTTGAAGAATTAATTCCTTAATTCAATTTTTCAATTCTGAATTAAAAATTCGATGAATTAATTCACTAAGCACCATATATTGAATGGAATTAATTCATATTTGCTTTCGTTCGATTTATTTTGTTACGAATTAATTCAATTGCAATAGTTCTTTTTATTAAATCAAATGAATTAATTCACCGGTGAACGCGTTCAATTTTATAAATCGAACGGAAAAAAAAGTGAATTAATTCCTTACTGAATTAATTCACCACTGAATTCATTCAATTTCATTTTCATTCAGTGAATTAAAAAAAAAATAAAATTACATTCAGTGTATTAAAAAAAAAATAATAAGTTCACTGAATTGAAAAAAAAATAAAATAAGTTCACTGAATTAAAAAAAATAAAATAAGTTCACTGAATGCAAAGCCTGTTTTCTGCCGTTCAGTAGAAGAAAACAATAATGTACAAATAAAAGTTTTAAATAAGCAATTTTACAGCGTGTGCTAGTACCAAATTAGAAACCGGATGCTGTTTATCAACCTACATGATTCAAAAATAAAGCCTTTTACTATTAAAAATAAAAAATTTTACAGATATAGATAAATTTGGAAAAAAATATAACTATTAATTTTTCAAACTAGTTATATAGTTGGGTGAAATCAAAAAATGTGATAAATTTTTGGGCCAAATTTGTGAGAAGCAAAAACTGTTAATATTTCGGTTTTTTCTTAATGGAATCAGTAAGTTTAGTCATTATAAACCTAATTGCAAAAAATCTCATCTACAAGTTGTCGCAATAACTTTTTTTTGCACAATTTTAATTTTTTTTGTTGTAATGGAGTTTACATTTCTGCAAGCAAAAGATATAACAAAAAAAATTGCGTACGAGTTTTCTTCAATTTATTAGTTTTTCGTATTTGGGTTTTCAATTTGCTTTCCAATGATATATAATTTGTGTTTATCAAATTGGCGGTTTCGCGAATAAAAATACAATTCATTCCGCGAAAAAACTTTTTTTTTTTTTTAATTTTGTATTTTTGGTCCTTTTAAATGCTTTTCAAAAATATAAAATTTTTTAAAATCCAAACAGCGGTTGCGCAGTTACAAAATTATATATTAAAAACATAACATTTCGCGATAAAAAAATTCTTAAATTGTGTGAAACAAATTTAATTTGTCAAACTAATGTCAGTAATGACTCGAAATATCGATTCAAAACCAATGAAATGAAAAATCAATCGTTTTTCGCTCCAGCAGCTTAGTGTAAAAAACTGATAACTTTTTTTGATTTGACGCAAAATTATTAGTTGAATCGTCTTTTGACGCATAAATATTAGTTGAATCACCTCTGTTTATGGTTATTTTAAAATATTTTAAAAATTAATCACATTTATTTGAATGAAATCTGATGCAAACAATTGTGGTTACGGAGTTTACATTTGGTTACTTTTTTCGTTTTCTTTCAGAAACGCTTTGTCAGAATTTTTTTCCGAAACGAAATCACATGATGCCTACAAGGTGAATCCAAATATGACATTGTTTTTCTTATTAGTTAAATAGTTTGGTGTAAAAATTAGGAACGGAGTTTACAACATTTTTTCAAATCTTATTAAATACATCCTTTTTCGTCTCGAGAATGTTACATGCTGCAGAAAAGCTTCAAGTCTGTTATACTGGATGATTACTTACAGTCCAACGATCATTTGAGTATAAATAACATTATACTTTTCGGAATATAAATAATAGATAACTCCAAAATTCTGGTATATTCATTTTTATCAAAAATTATGACGAAAAATCGTTACAGAGTTGAAGTCGTGATAGCTAAGATATACGAAAAAGTTTGTAAAATGTATTAATTTTATTAAAAACGGCACTTTTCCTCTTCATAAAAATTCTTACAGTTAGTGTTTAGCTTTATTGGTTATTAAAATATAAGCCATTAAAGTTAAAAAACCTTATGAGTTACATGTTACGGAGTTTACATTTGGCCTATAAAATTGGTCACAAATTTTATGTATTAACCAAAAATTGGTCAGATTGTTATAAATTTTGTAAAACACGTGACAATGCGCTGATATATATCGAAATATGTAACTCAAATGTAATCCATGCATTAGAAATTAGGTGGTTACACGGTTTTTTATCACATTTTTTGATATCACCCAATTATATTTTTTTCCAAATTTATCTATATCTGTAAAGTTTTTATTTTTAATAGTAAAAGGCTTTATTTTTGAATCATGTAGGTTGATAAACAGCATCCGGTTTCTAATTTGTTACTAGCACACGCTGCAAAATTGCTTATTTAAAACTTTTATTTGTACATTATTGTTTTCTTCTACTGAACAGCAGAACGGCTTTGCATTCAGTGAACTTATTTTATTTTTTTTTAATTCAGTGAACTTATTTTATTTTTTTTCAATTCAGTGAACTTATTATTTTTTTTTTAATTCACTGAATGTAATTTTATTTTTTTTTTTAATTCACTGAATGAAAATGAAATTGAATGAATTCAGTGGTGAATTAATTCAGTAAGGAATTAATTCACTTTTTTTCCGTTCGATTTATAAAATTGAACGCGTTCACCGGTGAATTAATTTATTTGATTTAATAAAAAGAACTATTGCAATTGAATTAATTCTTTGAATTTGTTGTTTGATGAACGCATTCAGTTGAATGAATTCAGTGAATTACTTAAGAAAAGGAATTCATTCAATTCTAGAGAAAATTGAATTCGATTGGTAGTGAATTCATTCAAAAAGGAATTAATTCTTCAAAGCTCTGAGTGAGACGGCGGTCAATGAGTAACCTGAATGGCATAAATATCAATGCATCTCAGGTAACTAGGCCCCAATAACTGTGACTGAAACTCAATTGATTTAAATTTGCCTCCCTAGAGGTTGTTGGCAGCCCCAACAATAGGATCGGATGCTGTGGTCCAATCAATCGCACATCTTGAAATTAACGGATTAACGAAACAACAGAGTTGCTAGAAGCTCCAATGGGAGTGATGTAATAATATTATTTATAAGTACATTAACTAAAATAAAAAAAAAAATAAAAAATCAGCTATTCTGAAGGTGTTTGATCTCTATAAACTAGATTTAACCACTTTTCAACTTTTATATGAGGTGAAATAGTATCCGTGTGCTGTTCTGCACTTGGGGTGGGATAGTGTCGTATGAGGAAACTTAGTAACAACATTTGGATACGCTAGAACCCTTTATTTTGTGAGGTTCATCAAAAAAATGCATGAGCCAAAAAATGTGAAATTTTGGGTGATGGCATCTGGCCCCTCATCGGGGTCAAAGTTGGGACGGCAGGGAAAAAAATCCACAAAAACGCCCAAAACTGCCCCGGAGTCGCTCCTAAGGGGTTAAAATGTAAGACGGACCCCCATTAATTTTTTGCTACCAAACATTTTTTCTGAACATACCTACCCCCTATCTTTATCCTTTAAAGGGTCTCCCATACAAATTTGAAGATTTTAGGAAATTGTTAAAAATTGGCCCTAGAGGGGTCAAATGTATGACCGACTCCTATTTATTTTTTAACCCCGACATTTTTTCAGAATATACCTACCCCCTATTTTCACATCCTAAGGGGTCTCCCATACAAAATACACTTCACAGACTGGAAGAAAAAAACATAAATAGCCCAACTTCACGCATTATTTTCGCCATCCGAAAATTTTTTTCAAACACACCTACCCCCTATCTTTTTTAATCCGTAAGGGTGTTCCCATACAAAAATGACATTTTTATAAAATTTGCTCCCACCGCTCTAACGGTCCCAAGGGTGACCCTAGGGTGGTCAAATGTTTGACCGACCCCCAAAATTTTTTCAACCCCAACATTTTCTCAGAACATACCGACCCTCGATCTTGAACCCTTAAGGTGGTCCCCATACAAATTTTAAACTTTTTTATGAAATTGAAAATCCCGATTGTTAGCTTTTTAATTTATAATTTTATTGAGCTTAAAAAACATGGTTTTATAATTCGAAAATGTTTTAAAGTTCACAAATGTAAATTAAATTAATTTATTTTCATACATTTAGTTAGAATATTTATTTTTATCGTGTGATAACCGATAGCCGATTACTATCAATAGTGAAGGTTATATTGAAGAAGACAGGTGAACTGGTAAAATATATTGCAGAATTCAAAACCAAGTGGTTGTCGGTGTCGCGAAAAGTCGATGATGCACTCGTGCAAAAGATGATGGCGCGTGTGCGATGGAAAGTCCGATCAGTTGCATATGGAACAAATAATAACTAATATTTTAATACTTTTATTACCTCTAAATTTCAAGTATTCGAATAAAAAAAAAATTTATTTCAAAGCCATCTAGTTTTTTTCTGGTATTAGTTTTCTAAGTGTCGCAATTTTGGTGTGTTCACCCTTTAATACGTATTATCAGTAATTTCCAATATTAAATCATTCTAGAAATTCTATTTTTTAATAAATAAATTTCGTAAAATAAAAAATTTATATTATTAACGGGCTACCGATAATCCTAAAATACTATAACGAAATACATTTGAAATAACCCCGGGTGGAAATTGCCAACGGTACAAAAAATAAGGTACTGGCGCAACACCGTATTTTCTCCTTTTACGGTACTGCGAAGGTGTCGAAATGATAACATTGGAGGACGGTCAATTGACGTTATGTTAGCATTTATATATTTCCAGCCCTTTTTATTTTTAACGTTTTTTCTTTTATTTTTTGTGTATTTAACTTTTTAATGTGTTTATTTATAATAAAATTAATTCCAAATAAAAAAATCATTGTGTAAATGTACCGGCAAATCAGTATAAAAAAATCGCCGGTTTTATTGTATTTAAATTACTAGGAAGGCACTGAAGTTTTAAAATACCAACGTTTTGCCAACACCCGTAGCCAACCGTTCTCCGTTGTTATCATTTCGACGTCATACCAGTGCTGTATGAGTTGGAAATCGGATGTTTTGCTAACACTTGTACTACCCTCGCCGACGCTTTACCAACACCTTGCCGTTCGTATTTTTCCACCTGGGACGTTATCCACTATCACTAACTGTATGAATCGGTTGCCAACCCTGTTTATATATAATAGTGAAGTCGAGTTGTCAACTTATGACATTAGGCGTGTTCATTTACTTACTACAAGTTACTACTTTTACTACAGCTGGAAAAATTCAATACAGAAAGTAAATAAAACTTTCCAATTGTAGTAAAAGTAGTAATAGTTTCGAATAAACGATCATACTGAATATTTACGTTTTTTTATTTATGAATGTTTTTAGCTACAAATAATTTAATTATTTTTTCAATAAATATAATAAATAAAGGGTGGTTAAATTTTAAGGGCCGATGTTGAATGTGAACCACACCTAAACGTCAAGTTTTTTTCTGCATTTCATTTGACATTTCTCAATTTCAGACTAACTCAATTTGAACCATGGAAAGATACACAATCGAGCAATGCGTTAAAGTTATTCAGGCTTATTATGAAAATGGGCGTTCAAATCAAAATGCATTTCGTGCACTTCGTGATTTCTTTCGTCAGCATAATCGACCAAATGGCCACAATCGGGAGAATTGTGCACAAATTTCAGCAAATCGGGTCTGTAGGAAATGTGAAAACACCTGTTTATTGTGTTTGGTGCGGTTTATGGGCTGGCGGCGTCATCGGGCCGTACTTCTTCGAAAATGAGGTTGGCCAAGCAGTTACCGTGAATGCTGTTCACTATAACGGACTGCTTGTGGACAGAAATTGAGAATGTGGACCTGGACGATATGTGCCCAGCAAAAACATGGTAATGACAGGTCATTACCATACGGATTACCAAGTAATGATAGGTCATTACCTTTTGCATTACTTTAAAATACAAAATAATGACTTACCGATAATAAGTTATAGAAGTACTTACATATTCGTGCAAAGTAATCACTTACTGGTAATTGATTAAATAAGTACTGATTAAGTCTTTTTTATATTAATATTTTATTTATAAATTTGTTTTGAACTAAATAGGAAATTTTCCAAGGTAAAAAGTTTTTTTTTCCAATATGACCAACTATTTTACAATGTAAGGTAACCACTTATTTCCTAAGTTCTGAGTAACCACTTATTCTATCTTTGTGTGTAACCACTTATTCTTTCATTATGGGTAACTCGTTATTCGCACTTTTTTTTGTAAGCGAGAGGGTAATGACCACCAGGATGGTGCCACTTGCCACACAGCCAACGAAACAATGGCTCTTTTGCGCGAGAAATTCAATGGCCGTGTTATCTCACGTGGTGGCGATGTCAATCGGCCGCCAATATCATGTGATTTGACACCGTTGGACTTCTTTATTTGGGGTTATGTGAAAGAAAAGGTGTACTTCGATAAGCCAGCAACAATTCAAGAGCTAAAGGATGAGAGAATTCGGCACATTAACCGCATAGAATCTCAATTATGCCTCAGCGTCATCGAAAATTTGGACCATCGGATGGAGGTGTGCCGCCGAGGTCGCGGCGGCCATTTGGCCGATATTTTGTTCCATACATAATTGAACCATACCAATATTATCATATAAAAAGAAATGACAATAATTTCCTAAATAATTTGTGTTTTATTCAAAATCAACATCAGCCCTTAAAATTTAACCACCCTTTAGTATAACAAAATATATTCGGTGTTTTAACCTGTTGTGTGCAAAATTTCATGGATTTTAAACAAAGTAGGGGAATGTCGTGTACTTGGGATCGCATGTACCTTGGAACTTTACATTTCGTCCTATTGGTCAATGTGTTATAGTAAAGTTTTCTTCTATGAAGTTTTTTATTTTGCCTAATAATCATTTTAAACGACACAAAGTTTCAGATAAGTCTATAGGATAACCCAAAATTGGGTGCGTGTACCATAGAATGACAAATATAAATTAAAAAAAAAATTAACAATTTTTTTTAAATAAGGCAGATATTTCAAGTTTTCGGGCTTAAATCAGTTTAAAGTTTGTCATTTTCTAAATGCAGTAACCAGTAAATGTTTTCACTACATTATACCAATAAGAAAAAATTATCTTTTTTTTTTTGCTAAAATTACAATGCGTGCGCATTGGAAGTTTTTGAACATTTCCTCTTCCAACTAATTTCAGTACATGATTAATTGAAGCTCCACAGGCTAATTGTGCTTTTTGAATTTAATTCGCTACGAAATAACCTTTGATTTAACATTTTCGTCTTTTCTTAAAACTTAATTTTTTTATGCAATTATTAAATTGGATTTCTAATTTCAAGTAGATATCAACTGTACTGCAAATAATGCAATAAGTTTCATTATGGGACATTATCTCTTTTACGAGGCTGTTTATTTAGCGATTCGTTAGCAGAGTAAGTTCAGAAAAGTGGGTTGCTAGCCCTCATTTCCTAAATTGGTGATAGGGCTGCTATCCTTGTGTCCAATCCCACGTTGTAGTCATGCTTCAGCAAACCTTCATTCATCATTTACCTACTTTCCTGAGACGCCAAGTTGTCCGTGGCCATTCAGGTTACATGACTGTGTGCCTTCTCACTCTAGCTAGCTATCAGCGGGTGCTGGAAAGCCATTGCCCGGGAAATACTCGGAAGTAGGGAGCTGCTTGAACAGTCATACAAAGGAATCATTTCTGGTCACTCCCAAGTGAATGAGTCAGAAACTTTCCACACTACGTGCACCTCTGATGGAAGTTAGAGGGCCCACTGGCGCCCTATGCTCCAGTGGGAGTTAGAGGAATATATATATATATATGTATATATAAAAAATTTCAGTGTTGTTAACTTTCTTTTAAAATCGCTAAAAACTAAGGAAAATTTGGTCATGTTTAAAGTGATGCAATTTTAAGTCTGGTGACTATTTGTAGATAAAAATAATGCAAGACTTAAGAAAATTTTATAGGATTTCCTAAAATATACAGTTTGTACAGAACCGATCAGTAAATGCCTAAATTTTACTATGTAATTTGATAAAAGGTTGATATCGCAAATTTTACGTTAAAAGCCACGCCCACTTAAAACAAGTGACAAAATGAAAAAACAAACATTACGTTAAAATTCTGTACAATTTTCTGAACCATCTCCTTGCCTTTCGTGGCGAATTTAGCCACTAGTTTGATCTTTAAAAATAAAGGCAACAACAATAAAATTAGAAAAAACTTGAATTGTGTTAAATTCGTGGCCACCACTGTATATATATTAGTGTTTTCAATTCGGTTAATCGATTAACCGATTCCTCGATTAATCGCCTCTATTTCGGTTAATGTCGAAACAAATAATTTAAAACTCAAATAATTATTCGATCCGAATAATCGGTTAAAACAGGTCGATTAACCGGTTACAATTTTAATATGGAATTTTTCCCTTATTTTTTCCCCAAAACTTCATAATTTTCTTAACTTTGGCTAAAAAATTACAAGAAAAGCTTAGAATAAACATAAAATTACTAAAATACCATCAAATTCTTTTAAAATTGAGTGAAAGAGGTCGTTAAGCCTTTAGCCTTTTTTAAGCAAAATAAAGGTGTTTCTAAAACTACCCAAAATACACGAAGTGGATCAGCGTCGAAGTGCTATATAGGCTTTAATCAATACAGTAATCGATTTTTGATTCTGTTCTTTTAAAAATTAAAACTAATGTAAATTCTATTTCCATGTCCTTCAAGGCAAGGTTGCATTTTTTCAAATATGTGTCCTACAACTGTCAACTGACATCTTAATTCTGTAGAAACTCTACCTTTTCTTACATCTCCAAAGAAAGTGTGTATAATCGATTCAAAACCACATCAATTCTACAACATGTCCAACTACACTATTTTCAGTTTTATTTCAAAATTGTTTAAAAATGTTTTAAAATTATCCAAATATATTTTAAAATTGTCTAAAAAGGTTTCAAAATTGTCTAAAATGTTTCAAAATTATACAGACACTTTTTAAATTCTTCCAAAAATGTTTTAAAATTGTCCAAAAATCACTCAAAATTGTTTAAAAATGTTTTAGAATTATCAAAAAATCTTCCAAAATTGTCCTAATATTGTTTAAAATTGTCTAAAAAACTTTGATATTTGTCCAATTGCATTTCAAAATTGTCCAAAATGTATTTTAAAATTTTCAAAATGTATTTCAGAATTACAAATATATTTTAAAATTATATTTGTATTTGAAAATTGTTCAAATACATTTCAAAATTATTCACTTGCATTTAAAAATTTTAAATCTGTATTTCAGAATTGTAAAATTGCATTCAATATAATTCCATTTGTATTTCAAAATTCTCCAAATGTATTTCAGGAATTTCCAAGACTATTTTTTTCCAAAATTTTCCAAATGTATTTAATAAAATTCCAATTGCATTTCAAATTTTTACAAATGTATTTCAGAAATTTCTACTTTTATTTTAAAAGCATTTTTACAAACATACATGTTTTCTCTTTCATAATGAAAATTTTATAGGAATTATAAGACTTAAGAGAAAGAGAAAGCATGTATATTTGAAAAAATGCTTTTAAAATAGAAATTTCTGAAATACATTTGGAAAAATTTAGAATTTTATTAAATACATAAATACAGAAGGGAATGTTAGCTCAAACTTTGGATAATTTTGTTTATTGTCAATAGCCCTTAAAAACGGAAAAAATACTGAGATTTTTACCAATTGTTTATGATATTCTTTAGTCTACTAAGTCTACTATTCAGAATTTTTTTTTTGCAAATTTTTGTAGAGTAAATTGGTATTTTCATTTAACTAATATTTTACTTAAATGGAACTAAATTTTTTTTTATTTCTTCAGGGGAGGAGGAAGAATTTTGGAGAATAATTTTTTTAAATGCAATATTATATTTATTGTAGTATTGATTAAATTTGCATTCAAAGAAATTTTGTATCCAAAGTTTTACAGATTAAAAAAAATTTCGTGAGAAGTAAAAAATCTACCTTGAGTTATGCTATTTTTAACTTACTAATATTAGAAAAAATCTCCTAGTTTCAGCAGTTTCTTTTTTGCCATTTTTAACTAATTTTTAATAGCTTCAGCTATATTTTACATAAATTTTTCTATTAGTATAAGAAATGTTTCAATTTAGATAATCTCAGATTCCGAAACTTTTCAACCTTAAGGTACATTAACACGCGAGAGAAAACAGCTAGAGGTGGAGCAAAAACACTCCAAAATAGCTAAACTCATTCAAAATAGAGCTAATTAGAGGTGATTTTTGTTTTATCTCTAGCATTTTCTCTCTAGTGTAGATGTGCTTTTTTAATTTGAATTTTTTTTTTAAATACATCGTGTTCTGTTAGTGTTTAGCGAATAACCGAGCCGAATAACCGGTTAATCAGTTTTAGTGATTTTTCGAATAATGCAATAACCGGTTAACCGCCTATGTCGAATAATTGGAAACAGTAATATATATATATGTATATATCTTTTACGAAATTCCCTTTATTTTTAATGAGCTGCCAGGGGTATACGTCAATTTATAAAAAAGTATTATATTTTTCACTTTTTAAAAAAAAATCATAATTTCTTAAAATGCATAAAAATTATTAAAGTTTTTCTTATTTCCAATCTATAGCAATAACCAATAACTCTAATATTTCTGCATTTAAAGTTTTTTCGCATCTATCTTAATCTTAAAGATATTGACACCAAATTTTCAAAAGTACCAAGGTACATGACATTCTTTTTCTGCCTTAAAAACGTGCAGAAAATAAAAAAATATTTGTTTGTTAGGACTTGGAATAGCAAACACCGAATATATTTTATTATACTATTTATTATATTTGTTTAAAAAATGATTAAATTATTTTAGCTAAAAAACAACCCAGGTAGAAAATTATAAAGGGGCCAGCACTGGCAAAACACCGAAATGGGTGGTATGAGTGCTTGTTAACAGCGCTTTCCCAACGCTCAAATGATAACACCGTTCCACGGTGGTGCCAATGCTTTACCAAGCCCTGGGAAAGCACCCATAAACATAGAAATCAAATGCTTTGCCAACGCTCAAATAAAAAAATTAAAGTGCTTTCCTGACACCCAAATGATAACACCGATCTATTTATTGCTTTGCAAAGTATTGAGATAGCACCAAAAAACGTAAAAATCAAGTGTTTTTTTTCCTTTCCACCAAATTATGAGCCCTCATCACTGCAGAATTTAAATTATTCTAAAAATAGACGATTCTTGGAATTATTGTATTGTGGAGTCAAAAATTATTTAAATATCCACTCTTAGAGTTTCTTATTCAAAAACAAAATAATGTTATAGGAAAACAAGCGCTGGGAATTCACCCTTTTCAAGCGTTGGGAAAGCGTCCAAATTTAGTGCTTTGCCAGTACTTCTTTTTGTAAGACCGCGGTCTACTTGCGCTTTGCAAGTGCTTCTTTTTTGTTACCACACATAATTTCCACCTGGGAACCTTTATAAAAAAGTCTGATACTTATAAACAATTGTGAATATATCGTCAGCAAAGGGTTGGCTACGTATGACCATCGGCATGATCTTTTATAGGTTCAAACATTTATTATTATTGCTAACACATATATATTACTCAAACGCACCCATGCACAAATTTCCCAAAATACGGTACAACTACATTTGCACCATATTCAATGTAAATTTTGTCGAAAATTCCTTCTTACCAACAGAAAATTATCTGGAGATTTTTTTAAAAATATTTAAAAAATAAAAAGTAGGGTATTTTTTGATAATTGAGTTTTTCATAAAAACACAAAAAACCCAAATTCAGAACTTGTTCTGAAATTTTTAATTTTTTTTCATTCAGAAAATAGCCCGTGAAAAGCTCTATAGATTGTGTTTAATTTTAGGGTCTTGGCATATTTCAACAAATTTTAACAAATTGTTTACTAAAACCGACGATTGTTATACCCCGCACCACTACGTGGAGAGGGAATAATAAGTTTGTGCTGATATTTGTTACACTAAAAAATATTGCACCTAGGCCCATCTTTTAGTATACCGATCGACTCAGAATTACTTTCGATTTAAAGATGTCCGTCCGTCTGTCTGTCCATGCATTCTTGTGCGCACTCTACAGGTCGCAAATATTAAGATATTTTGATGAAATTTGGTACACAGACCTATGTCGGCCCATGGACGAAGCCTATTGATTTTGATTAAAATCGGTCTATGTTAAGACCTAGTGCCCATATAAAAATCCCCCCCCAAATTGGGTAGTTTACACACTGTAGGTAGCAAATACGAAGATATTTCAACGAAATTTGGTACACGGACCTATGTCGGCCCAAGGACGAAGCCTATTGATTGTCCGTCTGTCCGTCCGCCCGTCCGTCTGTCTGTCTATGCATTCTTGTGCGTACTCTACAGGTCGCAAATATTAGGATATTTTCATGAAATTTAGTACACTTGGTTAAAATCGGTCCATGTTTAGACCTAGTGAACGTATAAGTGTCCCCTCCAAAATTGGATTTTTTACACTCTGCACGTCGCAAATACGAAGATATTTCAACGAAATACACAGACCTATGTCGACCCAAGGACGAAATCTATTGGTTTTGGTTAAATCGGTACATGTTTAGACCTAGTGCCCATAAAGGTCGCAAATACGAAGATATTTCAATGAAATTTGGTTCGCTGATTCATATGGTTCCAAGGACAAAACCTGTCGATTCTAGATAGGATCGGTTTATATTTGGACCCATCGCCCATATGGGCTATAGGTCCAATAATAAATATTATAATAACATGGATGGTAACCGAAACGAATGCGGTTATCGTTAGGGTAACCATATTTTAGGTTATCTCGGTAACGGTATTTTAAGGGTAACGCTATTTTATTTATTTCGGTATCGGTATTTTAAGGATAACGGTATTTGAGTTATTTCGGTAACGGTATTTTAAAGATAACGATATTTGGATTATTTCGGTCCCGGTATTTTAAGGTTAATGGTATTTCAGTTATATCGGTAACGGTATTTTAAGGGTAACGGTAGTCAGTTGTTTCAATGCATCCCGTAATTTTTTTTTTACAAAAAACAAACGAGATTAAAATCAGAACCAATTTATCAACTTAATGTACAAAAAATACTCAATAATCACGCGAAATTACCAAAAGTAGAAAATTAAAAATAACGGTATCGGTATTTTAGGGATAACAATATTTTATTTGTTTTTCGGTAACGGTATTTTAGGGGTAACGGTAGTCAGTTGAAAGGGGTTTGAATCGATAACGGTATTTTAGCGGTAACCCTGGATAATAAACATGTAAAAACAGAAATCTTTCAAAATAAAAGTTCGTTCGTATAAACTTTTCAATCACTGAAATCACCAAATAATACCATTATTTGGTGACATTAAAGAGTGTGTGAGAATGAAAATATGCGAGTTTGAGAGAAAACGCAGAGAAATGAACCTCCTGTGTGTATTTTGTTTTTGTTACAATAACAGTCTTAATTTAGAGCGAATCCGCAGTGTGTTTTTAAAAGACAAATCTTCATATAAACGAGTAAAAAGGTTACAGTCGGGCATGCCGACTATACAATACCCTACACCAGTCTGGTTAAGAGCCAACTAATGTTTGGATCCGAAATTCGAATGGGTTAAAATGGGACTTGTGTCAAAATTTTATATAAAATTACGATTGCGATTTTCTCGTAAATATAGCCCACATGGGTGATAGATCCAAATATGGACCGATTCTATCTTGAATCTGTCGGCTTTTTTCTGTGGACCATGTGAGTCAGCAAACCAAATTTCGTTAAAATATCTTAATATTTGCGACCTGCAGCGTGTAACCAAGCGATTTTTGGGGGGCCCCTTATATGGGGACTAGGTCCAAACATGGACCGGTGTTAACCAAAATCAATAGGCTTCGTCCTTGGACCGACATAGGTCGGTGTACCAAATTTAATCAAAATATCTTAATATTTGCGACCTGCAGCGTATAAACAATATAATTTTGGGGGGACCCTAATATGGGCTCTAGGTCTAAATATGGACCGATTTCAACCAAAATCAATAGGCGTCGTCCTTGGGTGTACCAAATTTCATTAAAATATGTTTATATTTGCGACCTGTAGAGTGCGCACAAAAATGCATGGACAGACAGACGCACATCGTTAAATCGAAATAAAAAAAAATTCTGAGCCGATCGGTATACTAGGACCAATATTTTTTAGTGTTACAAACATCAGCACAAACTTATAATACCCTGACCACGTAGTGGTGTAGGGTACAAAAAAGAAACGCAGCCGTAAAGGCTGTTTCCTGAAATTTCTAATTCCGTTTTAAGGCGAAGATTCAACAGCTCTTATAAACTATTTATGTATTACTTATTAGGGTGGAGTGAAAATTGGCAAAAAAAAAATTTTAATTTTTTTAAATCTCCTGTATTGTTAATCGATGGCCCTGTAGAAAAGCTTAATTCATGCAAAATATCAAAGCCTTACGACATTATTTGGAGGTGGCGCACGAAGGGTGAAGTTTGAAAAAAATACAAGGTACTCGTATTACTACTAGTTGTAGTTAAGTACCATTTAAAAGTCTTTCTTCTCCAACACTGTAGAAAGTGTTAGCAAAAGTTAAGTTTATATGCGCGTAAAACGAAGTTTGAGAATCCCCCTGTGCAAATGCTATTTTACTATTGTTGCTTTAAGTTTCTTCATAAAGAAGTCAAAGTGTTACCTGTTAAACAAAAACTTAAAACGAAGAAAAAGTTTAATCAACGATAAATTCTTTTTGTTATTTTTTAATATTTAATTAAAATAATAATAGTTAAAAGTTGAATGCTGAGTATACAAAGTTTTAAAATGTCTAAAACTCGGAACGATTTGCGCTGCTTTGTATTTTGTAAACCACTTTCATTAAATGTCAATGTGCTACTAGGCTTGCCAGACGTACTGTTTTCAGCAGTACGCGTACTTTTTTAAATCAACAGAAGTTAAGCTTTCATTTGAATTTAATAATGTCTTTTAATATTTAAGAATGTATCCAGCATTTTGTAAGAATTCAGAAAAGTAAATCTTTTTTGTTTAATCCTTTTTATTTTTAATTTTGATGGATTTCGTTGCTTTTTATGAATATATAAACAATACACTTTAATTAACTATGTTTATTTTGTATCACAGTTGCAAAACCATTATATGTTCTAAAATATTTAAAAGGCAAATCAAAATTTTAGTCTTAGTATTAATGTTTTGTTTTTAATTTATATAAAAACTTGATTTTATTTGTTAAAATATTAACTGAAAACATTAACATATAGCCCAATTTTTCATGAAGAAAAAAAAAATAAAATTTTGATTGAAATTTCGATTTATTTTTAAAATATTTTAGGATATATCCAATGTATTTCGACACAAGATTAAAAACGTTATAATACCTAAATGGAAGCTTTACTACATAGATTTCAAAACCATAAATTTTTTAAAGATTTTAAGTTGCAATTCCACGAAATCGAAAAATCTTTAAAGCTGCGATTTTATGTTTATTGGACTCTTGCCAACGAAGTTAAATATTTTTAATCTGCCATTAGTGTCTTGAAGAAAAGGGGATTTTGTGGTATTTATAACAAATCCAAACAAATAGTATTTGGCTCTTCGAATGTTTTAGGGGTAAAAAGGACGCTAAGAAATTTCAAATGGTGTCTTTTTAATTGAGGGCACTTAAAAAGATTCTGAAGTTAAAATATAAATATATTCACAACTGAAAAATTGGTAGCGAAAAGGGTGATTGGCATATTTTGTTATCAATTACAAAGTACATAAATACTTAATTTTAAGATATTTTTAATGAAAAAAAAATGTACTCCTTTATTAGTAATTGTACTGCCTTTTCTTCCTCGATGTACTTTTTTTGTCGATTTCATTTCTGGCAACCCTATGTGCTACTGAAGTACAGTGATGTTATTAAATACTACCTGAGGATAAGAAATGATTTACTTGAATTGAATAATGCAAAAGATCCTTCAATAAAGTATATATGTATGTGCAATAAACAATACCGAACAAATATGGAGTAAGGCATCGATTCCAACTATTAGCCATCAACAAGTTATCGCAAGATTGGTTTCATATTACAACAAGTACAAGAAGAAAGCGCAGTGACGCCACGAAGCAACATTTTTTCAAGGATTCCCATAAAAATTTATTTGACATCGCAACATGTAAGTCTGCATCCAGAAATGTACATATGTAACAGTATTACTAAAGTACCTGCTGCTGAGAAAAACTTTTAAAAGGACCAATGAAATGAGCGTAAAATGTATACTGGTTGTGTGGATAGGGTGATAACAAAATCTTTACGACGCAATGAAGTCAGAAAACGAAAGTATGAAGAGTTTGTGGAAAAAAATATAGCTACAAGTGCTTCTTTATCTATGCCAGTAGTATATTGGTCATCCATCAGTTCTTCAAGCAGACCATCAGAATCGGAGAGAGATGATATTTCCATGAAAATACAAGACAGGACAGGACCGTAGTCTCAGGAAAGGAAAAAAGTGCGCAAAGAGCTGAACTCTATTGGTTGCGAAAAACTGAATTACCACAGCGCTATTTGTTTTTAAGTCTCAATGAAACCACTACAGGTCCTAATAGCTTTTCCGGTTGTATAGGAAAAAACTCGGCAAGTGCCTTGATTTTAAACCAGAAGTTTTTGAGCCGATTCCTACAGAATTGCCGGAAGTTAATATTAATTTGTTAAGCACTGATCACCAACACCTATATGAAATACGTTGCGCCATTTCTGCTGGCTTGGTTTCACCAAGTTTAGCTAGCGAAGACCCAGGAAAATTAGCACACTCTCGATGGTTAGCTTCTGCCAATAGGATTCTTCATTTGTATACGGCTAAACCACCAGATAATGAAACTAGCGCTTTTCATTAAGGATGTGTAAGCACCAACATGGTTTGATATAAAGTCAAGGCCATCTTGTAAACACGGCCCAGTTCATGTTTTCAACATGGTTAAAATAAGTTTATATTTAAGAGATGACCTTAAAAGTATTGTTTTGAAAACTCTACAAAGAAATTCATACTTGGCACAGCCACAAAATATGTTGTTGGCTATGCTACAAGATGATGTATCACAAATAAGGGAATTGGCTCTTCGAAGAGTGTTAGAAGTCAGAAAAGGAACTACCACAGAGAAAGTTGCCGAGTTCTATTTTTAGAGCTACAAATTACTGTCATTGGATAAAAGTAACAAAACCTCCAATGACCACGAAACATACTGATACAGAAATTTTAAAGTTGATTTATTCGGAAAAAAACTTCCTTGAATTTGAAAAGTTTCCTTGACATACTCAAGCAGTAGAAAAGCGTGTGAAGCTCGTCACTGAAGCTACAATTTATGACTGTGGATCAGAAGCAAGAGATGGTTTCATTCGCTCCAGAATAAAAGCAAGGTAAGATATACCATTGTTGGAAACCAAACCTCAGTTTTTCCACCAATGAGACTCCTGATAATGGACAATAAAAATAATGTTTTTTTGTTTAATAATACTTATATATATTAAATGTGTTTTATGTGAGTAAATAAGAGACCGAAACAATTTGAATTAACTTCATAAAAAACTATTTCAAACGAAATTACTTTTATTCCAATAAATGGTCCAATGCAAAAAATTAAAGTCCTCTGCGCCACCTCAAGATTTTGACCTAGGTATGTTTTTTCAGTATGTTTAAGGCTATGGAGCATCGATTCATAGTACAGGAGAAACAAAATTTGAAAAAAGAAAAATTCGCTCCACCCTATTACTTATGCGTGCAAACGAACGTCTCGGAGTGTATTGTGGCAAATTTAACTACAATATTTTACAAATAAGTTGAATAATGATGATAATATTTACACATACCGCGTTTGTTGTATTTTCCATTGAATTGTAAACCTTTTTTATTTTTGCATACAAAAAAATTGAAAAAAGTAAAAGCAAATTTGTTTATAATATCACAAATTGAATAAATGTTATAAGAAAATAAATTAATAATAAAAAATAAAATTAGCAACTGATTAAGAAAAACACGCGAAAAATATTATTGTTTTTAAGAATTAAGCTTGCATTATCTATAAAAAGTAAATACATATTTACATACAGAAAGTAAAACAGAAAAATTATAAACAAAAGATGTCCGTAATTTCAACGACTAGATAACTATCGGTGTTAGTATACCTACCAATTAGATATCCTTCCCTAGGTATTGTAATTAACGACTGGACAAGTTAAATTTTATCCTTTCCCGAGTAAAAAAAAATATATATAATCATATGTGGCATATATTACAATATATAATTAGACATGTCGTTATGTATATCCATATATAATTACATATGACGTCTTTTTCTAAAATTGTTCCTTATATTATGCCATATATAATTTCATCTAATGATATATCGGCCTTTATAATATAATATATATTATGATTATATATTACATAGCATGGCTGATCTATTTGCATATATAGTTGTATATAGAGCTATATCTTAATATATTTGGTGGCATTTTAGTATATATAATTATATATGGTATCATTTAAACAATATATAAATAACTATATATGCTGCCAGTTAAACTAGATATTATCATATATGGTGGCATTTAAACAATATATGGTCATATATGGTACCTCATGAACAAACCCGGGTAAAAAAATAATATGATGTCATATGTAATGATATCTTATTTAATATAATTCGAGATATGCTATGATCCGAAAAATGGTGGATAAAATTATATCGGATAAGATCTAAATATATATATATAATCACATAGAATCTTATCCGGATTTTGACCCGATATAATTATATCTAATTTGATGTAATCATATAACACTTCATATGATGATCCGAAAAATGGTGGATAAAATTATATCGGATAAGATCTAAATATATATATATATATAATCACATAGAATCTTAACCGGATTTTGACCCGATATAATTATATCTAATTTGATGTAATCATATAACGCTTCATACTTCAAGATCAAAACAAAAACTATTAAAAAGTACTGAAAAATAACACCCTTAAGTTAAGAATTAAAAATTTAAATAAAAATTTTGAAGTTGTACATAATTGTAACCAAGCCTTCTCATATAAACTTGTATTCTACCCGTAAACTGTGTAAACCTGGTATGTTTATGAGTTTAATGTCAAATTCCATACATAAAAAATATGGCTTGTATTTATACAAGGTTTACAAGGAATTTAGGAGTTATAATGAGTACGCCTTTTATATTTTGAAATCATACATAAATATATCTCACAAAAACATAGATTTTTTTTTACATTGCGCTATACTTAAACATATCTAAAACAACTTATAAAAAAAATTTAACATTAAGCTATATAAAACTTTATATATTTTCCGATAAAGCCATTTTTAATTATATATATATAAATTTATGTATGAAATTCAAATTAGTCGCTACATATGTTCCATTTTTATTTATTATATATGGTGCCATTTAAACAAATTATGGTCATATATGGTACCTCATGATCAAAATTTTTAATACAGTTCCAGATATGATAATATATGATACTATATATCAAGGATGGGCACTGATTTGTCACCGAGGGCCAAAATGTGGTTTTTCATAAATCATAGTGGTTTTTCATAAATCATAGTATTTAAAAACTCAATGAGTTATAAGAGTCTAAATATTATTCCGACAACAAAAACATGTACAAAAATTCCTAGCTTCCTGGATTCAAATAAAAATTTTTTTAATGCAAAATTACATTTTTTTTTTATGAAGTGATATTTTCTTATGTATTTGTGAATGTCGACATGTTTCGTAAAAGAAGTTGAATTTATTTTGTACAGAATTAATTAAAGGCCAGTTTTATAGCTAGAACTAGATGGATTTTTGTTTTAAATACTTCTTAAGTAACAAATTTATAACTAAAATGGCCCTAAGGGTAAGATCGATCGTTCCTTTAGATATCTTTTAAGTATGCAATTTTCAAATTGATCTTAGTTTGGACTATAAAATCGGCAATAATTTTTGTATCTAAAAATTTTAGAAATAAAAAACTTTAAAAAATTGCGAAATAAAATATTAAAAAAAGTTTTTAAATAAAAAAAATCGAAATTTTAATTTCAACAAGGGCTGCACAAAAATCAGCAAAGGGCCGCATTTGCCCCACCGTTGATATATAGTATGCAAAGGGGGAGCAGTCATTTATAACTATGGATGCCAATCGGTATTGGTTTTTTAAAATCCCGGGATTTGGGATTTCAAAATTTAAAAACCGGATCCCGGGACGGATCGGGATTCTTCGGGGTCCCAAATTTTTTTTTCCGGAATTTGTGATTTTTTACCATTTTGGGAATTTTTTATTTAAAAAAATGTGTAAAAACTTCAAATTTATGTAAAAGAAATATGGGGTCATATGAACAAACACTTTTAAAATTTATGACTTAGAAAACAAATTTTTGATACAAATTTTATTTTATAAACATCCCAGCAAAAAAACACTTTACAAAAAATTTATTTTAAAATCACTCCGAATAGCATCAACTGATTGTGAAGTAGTTACAATTTAGCTCTACACACAGGAAAAAAAATTTGCCAACCGAATTGCTAAGCCTATTTTGGCGGCTACAACTAATAAATTCAGTTGGTGGAACCATATTGTAATGTGATTCCTAAATGTTTTGAGTATTTTAACTAAACTTTAGTTGTATAAACCGAATTTTGTTATGAAAACCAATATTAAGTTGCACCAACCTATTTAGTAGATGAAACCGAACTTCAGTTGGAAAATGGCATATTTTTTCTCTGTGTGTAATACTGATTTTTTTTACAAGTGGTGTCCCATGTCGTCAGTAGTTTAACTTGAGCATTTTGTTAGTAATTTAAAAGTGATGTACACAATGTTAATATTATTTGTAGGACAATATTAAGGAAACAATTCTTTTGCATCTGAATCAATTCGATTAAGTCAAAATCAGACAAATTTAATTTTTTTTCAACATTTTTTTTATAAATAAATTTGTAATATGTTTACTTCAGCCTTTAAATTCAAAAAAGATACGATATTGAATTAAATAAGATTAATACACTAAGGCCGAGTGATGTCAGTTAAACTTGGTTTAGCTAAACCGAAAAAGAATTATATCATCAAGTTTATTAACAAAAATTAGCTTGAACAACTTTTTCTCGTTTAGAATTTCGGTCTTCATTGAAAGAAAATAAAATAGATTTTAGAAGCAGTATTCCAGTTATAAAATGCGTTAAACTGCATCCTAAAAACTGGGCCTAAAAGTTATATGTAACCTACTCTGATTTTTTATAAACATTACTTACTCAAGGAATTTTCAGAATATTAAAGCGTACTAGGAAACTACTTTTTTCATATTTTTTAATTTTAACAAATAAAGGAAAGAAAAGCATCGACATTTTACAACTGCACAGTAATAAGGCCATAATTATAATTATGGCCTTATTATTAGAAAAGACCCATGAAACTTGATATTAATTATGGGTTAATTTTTATACTTTTGACCAAAAGCGACCCACTAGGAAATTTACAGAATAACACCTTTCATAATTTTCGGAAAAATATCACTTCAAATGGATAAAAAAAATCTTTTTCCCACTTGATAAGAATTATTATTTTGCGTAACTTGATCCATATAGGGTTAATGTTTTCATTTTTCGGCAAAAAATACCCACTTGGAAGTTTACATAATAACGTTTTTCAAATAGAAAACAACAAATCGTCGTTGCGCCTAAGAAAATAGCTGTTTGTTTTTTCCCAACTTTACAGGAGAGCAAAAAAACTGTTTAATTTTGTAATTTCGCGATATTTTTTTAATGTTATATTTTTTTTATTTATTCCTTTACCACTTTCCCATAATTATCCAACAAAAAAAAATTCAGCTTTTTAAGGCGCATAGGCGCTATTAAAGATTTTTCCCAAAAACTACACATAGCTATTTTTAAATTGCCATTTGATGTACCTTAATTTTGCTTTTGATACAAATAGCTATTTATGTTTATAAGGATCTGAGTTCTTACAAAGTAATTATATTAAATTTGGATGATGGGCTTCTGTTAATATTACTTGTGGTGTCATATGCAATACTTCACTCATAGAAATAAACCAGTAAAAATGGCAGAAAAATCTACCAAAAATTTGTTAAAAATAACCTTGCAGAAAACACTGCTGAAATTAGCAGATCCTTTAGCTAAATACCAGTAAAATAAGAACAGCAAATATAAATATACATAATTTTAGTTATATTTGAGTTAACTTTCAGGTAACCCAGCTAAAAATCGACATATATGAATACATACAGGTTAAATGCATTCATGTCCATACATGGATACATAAGTCTCCATTAGGGTTTGGGATTTCCCGGACTTTTTTATTTCCCGCGAAACGGAAATAAAAAAATTTGATTCCCGGGAAATATTTTTGAACAAAATTGTAAATGAAAACCACCTATATAAGTAATTTTTGTTAAAAAAAAAAACACTATTTCAGTACAAATTCAGTCTGTGTAGTGAGAATTCAAAGTAAAAATATCAGAATGTTGAACATAAATTACTTTAAGCACTGCCAAATGAATTGCATGATTCCAGCAGAAAGCACTCACTACTGGACTGTCGGAAACAAACCGTTTCATCACATTTGGCCCATTAGATATGGTGGCCACAATGTTATTTTCCAAAGACAAATAAAACTCTTCTAGTCATATTTCTACAATTCTTCTTATTTTAACAGCATTACATCTTCCTGATATACATATATACCAACCCCAGGTTATAAAATGAATTATTTCCGTTTATACATATGTTCAAATATCTCTTTTGTGATATTCTTGTCCATTCATCTAAGATTATAGTAAATCTCCTATTGTTAGAAATATTGCTCGATGTTTCTTTTATCATGATATCTTTTACATGATTGTAGTAATTTAATATAATGTTCTTTACATCGGTTTCATTTTTTTGCAATGCAAGGTTTTTATTATAAAACCTTTCTCGAATAAACGAAGATCTAGTTATGGTGCGGATTGACGTACCGTCGACTGCGGCTAATTTGGATACCATTTCAGGAAATGTTTGTCCTACCACAAAACGTTCAATGCCTATTCAGCTTACACTTTTTTCTTCGGGTACTTTGCTAATTTTAGCTGGAACGTTATTCTTGTTGTTGTTTTCTTCAAGAGAAATTGCATGACCATCAATTTTTTTTTGTGAACCAAATTTAAATGTCGGATATCCAAATTTAGATACCTCCGTTAACCATTACTCTTTTAGGGCAAATATTGCACTGCGCTGCATTGACCTTTTTTGTGAAGTATTTAGTTTGAAGCAGGTGTATTAAAATAAAGTAAACTTACTTGAAAATTTCACATTTATTAATGAAAACGTTACTTATAAAATTATTGGCCCTTAATATAAAGGAGTATTTTAAATTTAAAGTCGACTTTATTTTTAATCATACCCCAATAAGCACATAGGTTTTAAAAATTCAACTGCTTTAAATTTTGCTTGAAGTAAAGTAGATTTCAAATTCTAGCATTTGAAAAAAAATAAAAAAAATATAAAAATATTTCAAACTTGAATTTTTGTTTCCCTTTTGCTGGAGTATGCTATTGAAATAAAATGTAATTAAAGTTGTATTCAAGCCTTGAAACTGGAAAACAGGGCTGAAATTGAACTTGTTTTCAACTTGAATTCCAGTGAAATTGTTTATAGGGACGGTTTTGATCATTTTGTGTATGAAAACCTTACAAAAATATTTATATTTTCAAACATTTTGATTGGTTGAAAATAAATTAACCAATCCGAATGCTCCAAAAATGAACCAAGTCAAGATATACTGCCACCCAATATTTTAACTAAAGTCAAATTTAACTAAAATATACATTTGAAAAATTTTGATAGTAAGGGCGATTATTTGTAAGAAACAAACCTTTTTTTTCATATTTCTTTTAAGCATTTTACCAAGTTTTTAGGTTTTACTACTTAAATTTTGAATAAATTATGCGAAAAATCTTTATTAGTTGAAATGCTCCTATTACTTGGCAAAGATTTTTATGTGTGTCAAATAAATTGACTTCCTTTTAAAAGATTTTGACAATGACATTTTTGTTTTGGTATTTAAAATGTTTTTTTATGAATAAAATTAAAAAATCCTATTCCAAACAAAAACAATTTAAAAAATTTAATATTTTTAAAAATTCCCGTTTTCCCGGGAAAAATATATTATTTTCCCGGGAATTCTCGGCAAACTTTTCCCGGAATTTCCCGAACCCCAACCCCTAGTCTCCATACATGCATCATATATGTCCACACATGTGCATTAACAAAATTAGAGGTAATATCTACATGTGTGTACATGTATGAACACTAGAGTGGTCCAAAAAACATGAAAGTTGGAATTCGCGATCTCCACAATGTTGCCCCTATTCCTTAATGTCTAAAAACTCTCTGTGTCAAGTTTCAGCTAAATCCGCTTTTATTTAGAGGTAGCAGAAAAAGTAATCTTTTAAGAATTAGTAATTTGTCTCTAGAGTAATTTATACAAAAAGTAGGGTTGACTTTAAATTGAATTATTTCGTAACCTGTACGCTATTATTTAACAATTTTTTTTTTAAATCTGGTGTTAATTATTGTGAACAAAAGGAATTTGAAATCAAAACTTAAAAAATTTAAGTAACTTTTAACACATTTTACTAAAATTTTCCAAATTTTCCGAAAAGATGTAATTAAAAATTCAACTTGTTTTTGCCTTGTATGCGCAAATTTCTCAAATCTGATCTTTATTTTAACGAAGATTATGAATCAGCAATCGAAATTTAAAAAAAAATTTTAGTTTATGAATTATTCGCGGTTTTTGATGATTCAAAAAAACTCAAGTTTTTTGAGATATTTTCCTAATTACCTGTAAACGGTCTTATCGAAAAATCCAATTTGTTATACTTTTGCAATTTACTTACCAAGGGCTTTCATTATATATAACACTGATTTTAATTTTAAAAAGGATAACAGATATCCTTGCAAATTAACTTAAAATTTTACTTTTTTTAATATTTCGCTATTATTTAGCTTGCTATAATTTTATTCCTACCAAAAGCCCTATCTCACATAATAGGACATTATGTGAGATAGGACTTTTGGTATATGCATTCGTTTTGCATATATATATTAATGCAAAAACGAAATTTTCATATTGGTAAATATAAGAAAACATCCTGATCAAAGTTGAACATTTTTTGTATGAAATTTTAAAATTTCCCGAAATCCGCGACTCCGATTTCAATTTTGATTTCATATTCGTAATGTACACCTAAAACTATATTAGATTTGATATGTCGCGATCTTAATAATTATATTTAATTTTTCTCATTTTTTCTATTATTTTTAATTACCCAGCTAAAAATCGACATATATGAATACATACAGGTTAAATGTATGTTCATGCATGCTCATAAACATGCATTCATGTCCATACATGGATATATAAATCTCCATACATGCATCATATATGTCCACACATGTGCATTAACGAAATTTGAGGTAATATCTACATGCATGATCGTGCATGTTCATGCGTTTTCATGTGTGTTCATACATGTACACACACATGTAGATATTACCTCAAATTTCGTTAATGCACAAGTGTGGACATATATGATGCATGTATGGAGATTTATGTATCCACACTCAAAATAGTTTGTAGTTTAAATTAACTGAAAATGTGATTTAAAATAAATGAAAAATCACTTGAAAACCGTTCAACTGACTTTTCATTTAAAACAAAAGAACTTTTCATTTATTTTTAAATGTTAATAAATAAACTACAAAATCCTTAAAAAAATAATGATTTTTAATCTATTTCATTTTTTTAAATTTCAAAAAATTAACTACAAAATCCGTAAGAATAAATGATATTTAGTTTATTTCGTTTTTTAACTGACCTAAATGAAAATATTAACTGTAACAGCAAATCCGTATTTGTATGTAATTTATTTTTTAAATAAACGACAAAAACAGTTATAAAATATATTTCTTTGTATTTTAAATGTATAATCATTTAAAAATAAATGTACGGATAACTTTTTAAATAAACTACAGTCAGTTACTGTAATAATATTGTCAGTGTACGCTTACTGATATGGGCCCAAGAACAAAGCCTATTGATTTTATATAGGATCAGTTTATATTTGAACCCATCGCCCATAGGAACTATATTTCCGATTTTCCCTTAAGAAACCTAACGCTAGGTAAAATCAAAATTTCTTACCGTTTTTCTAATATTTTTATCATTTGATGCAAGTCCATTTCAACCCATTCGAATTACGGATCCAACATTAGTTGACCTTCAACCAGGCTGGTTTAAGATATGGTATAGTCGGCATGCCCGATTTTTTACTCGTTTATTGATACTTTTTGTAAAAAATGGTAATTTTTTTTGCAAAATTTTACTTATTTTGAAAAATTGTACTTTTTGTAAATATATTTGGGCACATGTGCGCACATTTGGCCACATTCGCCACATGTAAAAGATGCACCGCTGGCATATTTTACATAAAATGTGCCCGGGGCATCACATTTTCAACTTGGCACAGGTAATGTGTCTAAGGTATTTTTAAATGTGCCATTTGCCCAAATGTTGGCACATGTGGATGTGGCAAGTGCCAATACACATAATTTGTTTCCATATTTAGATGTGGCACCATGTGTGTGGCACAGATCTATTTAAGAAAAACATAGCTTGCATTCACTACTTCATATCCACTACGCCATACCATAGGTTATTTTACCTATGTATGTATAACATAACACATCGGCTGAAAAGTCCGTAGGATGACAGATAGGTGGCGCCACAAAGGAAAAATCCATATTATTTTTTGGAACTACCAACCTTCAGATAATAAATGTTGATTTATCATTGCTTTTTAATTCACATTTTTTTTCTTTATTTAAAATATAATATAATGGAAAAAAACACCGTTATTCTGACTCTGCTCCGTTGGGACATATGGTAGAAAAGTGATTTGCTGACTTTAAACGTGATCGTACATACACCGATGACGCCGAACGCTCTGGTTACCCAAAAGCGGTGGTGATACTGGAAAACATAAAAAAAGTTCACAAAATCGTTTTGGTAGACCGTTAAGTGAAGTTGAAGAAGATAACTGATACCTTAAAGACATCGAAGGAACGTGTTGGATTTATTTTGCATGAACATTTGTCCATGAGAAAGCAGTGCCGCCAAAAACACATTTTGAGGCCAAACATAAATTATTCTATAAAAAAAGTATCGAAATGTTAGAAAGGCGTTGGAGTTATTGCATCGCTCTTGAAGGAGACTATGTTGATGAATAAAGTCAAATTTTGCCAAAAATTTGTTTTATTGGTTATCTTTTTTTCAGCCGAAATTGCTTTGAATCCACTGTTTTCAAAATCGCAAAAGTAGCGTCACTAAAACATCTGTAACTTGTTCACTAACGAACGAATTGTCATTAAATTTTGAAAGGTATCATCTGAAAGTTGGTAGTTCCAAAAATTCATATGGATTTTTCATTAGTGGCGCCACCTATGTGTCATCCTACGGACTTTTCAGCCGATGTGTTATTAGAATAAAAAAATGTAGATCATTAACTACGTACTTTTTTGGGTGTATTACACTTAAAATAATACGTCAGTAGAAAAATCTGTCAAACCGATTTCAAATCGATTTGACTAATTTTTAACAAATTTTTAGTTAAAACACTGATTTAAACAAAGATTTTAGTTCTCTTCATTTAACACAATACTAAAAATCCTCAGTACTTTAACTAATTTCGAGTGTTAATTTTCAAAATTATTTAAAACTAATTTTTAAGAACCCATTCGTTAAATTTTACAAAATTTATTGTTAAAATATAATATTTTCATGTTACTGTTATTGCGCGGTAGACGGCGCCACCAATGTATCCGAAGTTTTAAAGATGGCGCTATTTCGTTCCCTCCCGATTTTTTAAAATTGCCCATATCTCGAATACTAAGAGAGATAGAGCAAAATTGATGAACATTTCGACTACCCCTAAACGTGTAACCGATAACCTATAATAAATGGACCTTCGCGGGGCCGTGGACCCTCGGAAATTTAAAAAAAAAAATGTTTCCCTTCATAAAATGGCCCATATCTCGAAAACTAACCGAGATAGAGCAAAACGGCCCTTATAAGCCCTTATAAGCCCTCACATAATATGGACTAGGCCCGGGAAGGGTCCCGAGACCCTAAATTTGGATAAATTCTACGACTCAGTATAATTACAGATAAAACTGTATTTTTATAATATTTTTATTTAAATTTAGATTTGTTAAATTTAACAAAAGAATTTGTTAATATCAACAAATTTTATTTTAAGCCAAAAAACAGGAATAAATTTTGTTAAAGTAACAAATTTTTCTGTCTAGCCAACAGACGTATTCTTTTGAGTGTACTTTTGTCTAAAATTAAGGGTATTGTGTTATGATGTAATCTTTGTTTCAAGTACTTTTTAAAAGTTTTTACTTAAATATTTTAAGAAATAACAATTTTTCAAATAAAACCCATTGAAAAAGACAACATAGAATAGCTTGGATTGAAAATATACGACAGTAGCTAAACACACGATAGATATCAATGCATTAAAAGGCATACTTTTGTTGAAATTACAGACATTTTTCATCTTTTCTAACAAAACTTGACAACTTGCACAAAATGTTTTGTAGTGTTCTAGTTTCACACTGACAAAAGATTTTAAATAGTTTGTCATTACATAAAATAACAGTGATATGATTTTGTCATTGCTGTGTTTTGTGAGATTCGATGGGGTAAGCATCGTAGGATAAATGTTAAATTAAAATGTTAATACTCACACTGTGAACTTGATAATTATTTAATTGTTCAGTCTCTTCATCAACACCCACACTAGAATTAAAAAGAAAAATACTAAATACCTGCACTAAGTTAGTTAAAAACAGAGTTTAAAAGAATGCATTTGTTTTGAAATTACTTAATTATTACACTGCAAAAAGAGCATGCACTTTTTTAAGCATGACTTTTTAATACACATTCAAAATAAGATAAGTGCAACAATTAAAACACATACAAATTTCACGCACAAGCATAGTAAATATGTTAGATTTACAACGGTATCGGTTATTTCCTATGACACGCACATGTTAAATTCATTGATATGAAAGCCAAACTAAAAAAAAAAGTAGTTCAAATTTGACATTTCCATCAATGAATTCAACACGTGCATGTCTTAAGAAAGAAGTAATATTGTAAATAATTTTAACAAATTTTCAGTAAAAAACTATGCTTTTATTTATTTGTATGTAGATATTTTATTGTATGTAGATAAAATAGTCATGCTTTTTGAAGTAGTGCTTAACCCATTTCGTACCAATGTGACTTTAAAGTCACATCCACTTTTAAGAGCCTATAACTTTTGATGGGACGGCGATATTATAATGGCGTAGAAAGCACGTGATACTTTGAGGCCTTGACTATAAACGATATTTAAAAAATTACAAAAATTTGACTTTCAGGGTTACCATATAATGAATTGAAAAAAGCTCTTTTTGACTTTTTTTTAAAAAATATTTAAAAATATAAGGAAGAGCGGCGTAATAAAAGTGATATGTTGATTTCGATAAAGACATGTAAAAATATATTTAAGGGAAGAAAAATTCAGAGTTCAGTTCGCACTTTAAAAAATAAATTGGCTGATCTTATAAAGGATTATTCGTATTTGTAAAATTGTAAGTATATAGAAAATTAATCAGTTTTTATTTGTTATATTAAAAGTTTCAACTGCCAAAGAAGCTCACAAATCTGAGTAATAAGCGTTGCCAAATGACAATTTTTAAAAGATGCCTTAAAATACCATTTTGTTTTAAAAGTTCCTAAAAATATTGCAACAGAAATAATTTGACACGGAGGAAATAAGAAGATAAACAAAAAAAAAATCGAAAGTAGAATGTTTCTATATGACTGTTTGATCACTTCTGAAAGTATTCATATAGAGACAATCTGACAATAAAAATATAAACAATAATAAAATTTAATGGAAAATCACTGATGAAGCCTGTCCATAAAAAAGGCAGAAACTGGATCTAGTCCGATTTGCAAATTTAATGTGTTTATAACTTTTGAAGAAAAGGTTTATTCTTCTTCTTAACCTCAAACCAACTAAATTAGAATTAATAAAAATACATATTAATTACAATATTAATTGTATTTGGTCTATACGACGAGTTTGAAAAAACAACACTTTACTATAAAAAATAAAAAATGCCCTGTTGGCAGTCCGTCTCCAATATACACAAATTGCCTGCCCTTGTACGTCAAAATCATACGTCAATGTGGCAACATTTGCGAAAAGGTGACACGGAGGAAATAAGAAGATAAACAAAAAAATCTAAAGTAGAATGTTTGTATATGTCTGTTTGATCACTTCTGAAAGTATTCATATAGAGACAATCTGACAATAAAAATATAAACAATAATACAATTGAAAAGAAAATCACTGATAAAGCCTGTCCATAAAAAAGGCAGAAACTGGATGTAGTCTGATTTGCAAATTTAATGTGTTTATAACTTTTGAAGAAAAGGTTTATTCTTCTTCTTAACCTAAAACCTACTAAATTAGAAATAATTTAAATTCTTGCAATTTTTCCCAGGAATTTGTATTATCAAAATATAAAAATTAAATTTTTGAAAAAATGTAAAAATCAAATATTTTTTGATTTTAATACATATTTTATATATAAAACACGATTATAAATGTATGAATATTAACCCATTTCATGCCGATCACGGGAGATATCTAAAATCGATTGGAATTCCAGCTATTATATACCATCTGTTGATGACCAGATCAGTTTTTTAGAGCAAAATTTGGCAAACATATTCAACAAATCTGTACCATTGAAGACAATAACTTATAATAAAAAAGGAAACCTTGGTTTAATGATCAAATAAAAGTAAAAATAATTTATCGGGATATAGTTTTTAAACGTTGGAAACGCTTTAAGACTGATGCACTACATGAGGAGTATTGTCTGGCAAGAAGAGATGTGAATAAGATGATCAAACGTGCGAAATCTGAACATTATTCGAGTTTATTTCAATCTGCTGCGGACACAAATAAAACTTGGAAAACTATTCGAGAAATAGGTGTTGGTAAAGCTAAGTCAACAGTTAACATTGATATTAATGTTGATAGGCTTAATGAATCTTTTGTAAATCTCCCCAATATTACATTAAACGACAGTTTCTATACCCAGAATTTAAGCTCTACTTTACTAGAAAATCATAGTCAATTTAGTTTCCAATGTGTATGCCCGCCTGAAGTACTGTCTGCTTGCTATGCTGTTAAATCGAATGCTGTTGGTTCTAATAATATCCACCCCAGATTTCTGAAGACAATTATGTCTCACATTATGCCTCATATTATACACATTTTTAACACCATCATCACAAAAAGTGTTTTCCCCAAAAGTGGGAAATGCGCAAAAATACTACCCATTCCGAAACCAAATAAAGAACATCGTCCCATTGCTATTTTGCCCTATTTGTCCAAAGTACTTGAAAGGTTACTGCATCTACAAATAAGGCAATATTTAAAGGATAATAATTTTCTTACGGACAGGGAATCTGGGTTTCGTCCTAAACATAGTTGTGTAACTGCCCTTATTGATGTGTCGGAGGAAATTCGTGAGTATATTGATGATAAGAACATTGCCTTTCTTATACTTTTGGACCATTCAAAAGCATTCGATAATGTGAATCATGAAATACTCTGTATGAAGCTGGAGACAATGTTTAATTTTTCTTCTCCTGCAAATCGTCTAATAGCGTCATACTTAACTGATCGTCAACAATATGTGCACGCAAACAATAAAAATTCTAGGGCACTACCGGTGCTTAAAGGCGTTCCACAAGGTTCTATTCTTGGTCCTCTACTGTTTACAGTTTATGTAAATGATCTTCCCAATCAACTTTCTATATGTATGCTGATGATGTGCAATTATATATATGCAGTCAAAAGGATGAACTTAATAATTGCATAGATAAAATAAATGCTGATCTCTCGAAAATTTATATATGGGCAACAGCAAATGGTTTATGTCTTAATCCCGCTAAATCCAAATGCCTTATAATAACCAAGAAATCAATTAAGCCACCTAATGTGTTAGATATAACTCTTAACAATCAAAGAATTGAAATAGTGACGAAAACTAAAAATCTTGGTATAATTTTTAATAAAACTCTAACATGGACTGATCATGTAAATGCTGCTGCTGGTAAAACTTATTCTATGTTACGGTCTTTGTGGAGTACCCAACATTTAACACCAGTCCATATACGAGCACTACTTGCGAAAACTTACATTATTCCAACACTATTATACGGATGCGAAGTATTTGCGTGCCTCGATTCTGTAAGCTTAAACAAATTAACCTCAACATATAATGCTATATTGAGATATGTTTATAATTTGAGACGAATTTCCCATATTACACCCTATGAGAAAAAAAATATATGGAGTAAGACACTGTGATCTAATGAAAATAAGGGCACTTACGCTTATGCATAAGATCGTGAACACACGTGAACCTAAATATCTTTATAATCGATTATCCTTTTCACAATCGGAAAGAAATAATAATATAGTACCCGTTTTGTATGAGTTTCTGGTCTCTGAATGGCAATTTTATACAGAATCTATTCGTCTTTGGAACTCGCTACCGCCAAACATACAATTTTTAAGCAACGCAGGGCAGTTTAAGAAATCAATTTACGAATTTTACAGTTAACATATAAATTTTGTTTAATTAAGTGCAAACATTTATAAACTTTGCTCTGTTTAACTTTGATCAATTTAAATTGTAATAATTTTTAATTTTTAATGTTAAATCTTAATTTTAATGATGTACTTTTTTATTTTTATTTTTTTTTCTTTTTTCTAAAAATTTCAATGTTGTACTTTCTATTTATTTATATATGTGACGCGAAAAATAGAAAGGGACCTAAGGTCAGGAGAGCATGGGATCGGTCTCATTCGATGCTCAGATGTTGTCCACAAAAAAAAAAAAAAAAATTGATTTTTTTACCCTTAGGTCCCTTTCTCTATGCGCTGTCACATATATATATATATATATTTTTTTTTTATTGTACTATATTCTAATAATTTCATATAATAATCCTGTACTTTAACTATAGGACTTTTTGTCTTGTTGTACAGGACATCAAATAAATTAAATTCGTTCATTCATTCATCATGGCTTCCGTTGGAATTTTTTGACAAAACTTGGTAGAAGGATAAGCCGGTTTTGTCAAAAAGTTCGCACGGAATACATGCTTGGCATGAAATGGGTTAACATTTCTTTTGGGTAGGGCTCAAAACTTCATGTATTTATAATCGTGTTTTATGTATAAAATATGTATTAAAAATCAAAAAATATGCATTTAAAATTTTTTTTCAATGTTATCACCTCAATGCGTTAATGTTATCACCTCACATCAATTTTAATATTATTTGTCATTAAAATTGGCTTAACCCTTTCACGACCAATGGTTGATATATGTCCCATTTTTATTTTTTGTTATATTTTCCACATATTCCAACCGATTTTTTTTTAACTGACTTGCATTAATAGAGGAGAGTTTTTGCTGTTCTTAGCGCCTAATTAATTGACCCCAAAATCTGAAAAATAAGTTTTTTTGTTCATCTTTTTTGGATGTCATTTATTCAGATGTTATTGGTTTTGCAAGACCAAAATTTTGATATAGCATGGACCTGTGCCTCCTGTTTTGAGAAATACCAGAACATTAGGAATTGTTTTGTTTTCTTGCTTACGGGGCGCAAATTCAGCATGGGACATATGTGTCACATTGGTCGTCAAAGGTAAACAAAGAAGAAGTTTTATAGTTTTCTTTTTTTCATTAAATTAAAAAAAAATTAATAAAATTAAATGAACTATTCATTCGACCAAACATAAAAAGACTAAGATATTTGTTTTAAGTATACATATCGTCGCCTAAAATGCAGAAGGGCGTAACAAAAAAAAAATTCGAAATCGGGTTTTTGATTGATTATGATGGACTAGACTAAAAACATGACCCTACAAAAATTTAAACTTATATACAGAAAAAAGTCTATAGTCAAGAGAATAAATATATCCTTTAATTTAATGCAAAAAAAGTGCTGTTACGCCCTTTTGCAATTTAGGTGAAGATATATCGATTGACTTTCGTTTGGTTTCACTCATAGCTCAACCAAATGACGAATTGTAATTGTTCAAAGTTGGTTGAATTTTATATGCCCGATCATATGATGGATCGTGACGGCTTGGTTGCCGAACATTGTTTGTGATATCCGAATTTCTTCAAATCGTGGCGGAACCATAATATTTGATACAAGAGGCACAGAGTAACTGGTGATATTAATTGGTGGGTTTCATCATTTTCACATGCGTTAAGCAATTCCACAACTTCATCCGCTGCATAAAATCGACGCTGATTAGTTCTTTTATTCTTGCAGTTATATATTACACCGTGCAACATTTTCAAATTTTGCTCCCACCCATGGAAGAATACATATATGTGAAGGTAGATATCGTTTATAGATGAACTGCATACCCACCACGTCGAGGTCCTATGCTCCTTATAGGAACGAAAGGAATCAACTATATACATATACACATTACTTCAGATGTCCTTTTTAAAGGACTTCGAAATAATAATGCATACTAAAATGGCAATATATTTTTTCTCTCCAAAATGGGCATCAAATAAGAAAGGATAATCTCCCCAGTTCAGTGATAATGTAAATTTTGAAAAAAATTACAAAGAAAATATTTTGGGAAAATTTTCAGTAGAAAAAAAGAAAAGCTTTTATTAAAATGTAGAAATTCTCCTCTTTCATTTGATCCCATATCAGCAGCATGGAATGTATAAAATATCCTTAAAAAAGGGTTTGCCAAAAACCATGCGTTGACAATTTAAAGTCCTTTTATAAGGACTACTGAGGTGATCATGAAAAACTGAGTAGGCAGTTTTATTAAACGTGGTTTCTTCATTCACTTGTTAATCGATTTTTCCAAATGATCAAAATTATTTTGATAAAACGTTAGAACACTCGACTTTAAGCACAAAACCCGATATGCAAACTACTTCGCATGATAAGAAAAACAAAAAATTTAATAATCTACACTCTGTGTAAAAATTTACAACAACAACAAAACCAGAAATTCAACTACTTCTGCAAAAACTAAAACAAAATACACTATACTCGCTACGAGCAGAGTAAGTTAGTTGTTCACAAATTTTTACCGTTGACGACCAATGGGATATATATGTCCCATGGATTTTTTCGATGAAGGTGTTGAAAAAAAATATTTTTGACGACACTTTTGTTTAGAAATGTTGGGTCGATTATCACGAATCCGCAAAAAATACAAATTTTCCAGCAGTTTATGTTGAAAATTTTTTTCCTTTTCCCAATGTCAAAAAATACATTTCGTTTTCTATTCAAAAAACAACATTTTATATAAATATAAAAAATTAGTAGCTATATCTACTTTTTCTCATCCAGAAGATAAATCGGCAATATTTACGTTACTTTCAATATATAATATCGCATATTTATCTCCCAGAACAATCGCTTTCGTATTGCGGGGAAGTATTACATTCGGGACACGTTTTCTACCAAATGGGGTATCTTCCAAAATACGAAGACGATTGTTGCCGCAATAAAATTTTTCTTCCAGGCAATACGATTGGTGAATCGTATTCGTATTGGCATGTTTACTGGGACACTGCTCTACAAAAAAAGGTGAATTATATTGCAGTGGATTTAGGATGAGGGGTGGCTGATTTCGAATCTGCAACCAGTTTATTCAAATTGGTTATAGATTTTGCACAATTCGCAATTTTACTTTTTTCGATTTTTCAACCGATTTTTTCAATAAAATATTTATAATTTAGTAACTATAGCTCCAAAAAGAAAACCCTTTGCACAGTTTAAACTTAATTACATGCCCTATTTTTTAAACATAAGTGTATATTCATAGCTTTTGTAAACATAGTCGCTCAACTTCAAAATTTAAAATTTTTTCGCAAAAGAGAATGGTTCTCTGCAACCTGAATGAGTTATTCGCAACATTTGAATCAGAACACGAGGATGTCAAAATTGGCTTCACAAAATTTACCCAACTGAGGCCAAAACACTGCGTTTTGGCAGGAAGCAGCGGAACTCACACTGTATGCGTTTGCATTTACCATGAAAATGTTAAAATGATGCTGAAGGAAATCAACTTAAAGAACTTAACAGATGATTCGCCAGAAGATTTGCACGATTACCCCGATTGCCTTAAATTGACTATGTGTCCAAATGCAACAACTTCTTGCCACTTTCAAATTGCCCGAAAACCACATTCATCAAAGAGAATTTAATTGCTAAATTTGAGAACCCATGACTTTTTAGTCAAAGAGCACTGGTCATTCTTCAAGGATTTGAAGATACATTTGAAGTCTGATGAATTCGTTATTTCGTTTGATTTTGCAGAGAACTATAAATAACGACAAAGCAAATATATTCACAGTAGTTATTTACTACATGAAAGATAAAGAACTGGAACACAAAAGTATGGCAATCATATCCGACGATTTAAAACATGATACCGTTGCAGTTTATGAATACCAGAAGATAATACTAAATTATCTAAAATCTAAATTTACAGTAGAGAAGAAGGTTTCGGACGGAGAAGGTTTCGGACGGAGCTTGTCAACATTTTAAAAACAAAAGTACCCAGCTACAAAAAATACTAGTTCAGAACCAGTTATGTACTAGTTTATTTAAACCAGGCAACTAGTACGAGTTCTACCGCCTCTCCATACAAACAACTGTAGAATTTAACATGGAGATGTCATAGGGATGGGGGCAATTGTCGCCAAACTCCCACTTTGGTACTAGTTGTATAACTAGTTTGAAAAATTATAATTTAAGGACGAAAAATAGGAAAAACTGGTGCACATTAGCACCAGTTTGCTAATGTGACAATCGCGGAACTAGTTCCGAAGTGACTTTTTGGAAATAGTACTGTACCAGTTGGTTGTATCTGAATTATATAGATAAAAAACAGAGGTTTTTCCTTTGATAAAACGCAGATTAGACCGATAGTTTCCTCTTACTGAGATAATTATATCCATTTACCAAATGAAATTTCAAATATTTTGTGTTTATGATTTCTAATGACAATAAAACATTTTAGTGTTTATTTGCAAACTCAGAATGTATCACGTATTACAAACAAAGGTAGTATTTCAAAACTCGTATTTAAATTCAATCTTTTGAAATCTCTGCACAGTTTCAATGAAACTATTAGGTATACAGATTCTTAAAGATTATTGTTTTTGGAAGAAAAACAAGAAGCTGTACTGGTTCTTATAAGAAATTTACTAAACTAGTTCTGGATTGACTCTTTGGCACCAGTAATGTACCAGTTGATTTACACCTCAATTCAATTCACAATAAAAAAATTTAAGTGTTTATTTACGAACTCTGATTTTTTAATTAAATATAAATGCAAAAAAAATAATTTCAAATCTCATATTTTAATTCAGGTAATTTTTTTAAACAGTCTCTACATAGATCGTATTTAACTAGTACACAACTGGTTCAAAATGATTATTTTGAGAACTAGTTATGTAATTACTAGACAAGAAACTAGTATATTTTAGAACTAGTTCGACCATTTGCTACTGGGTAGCTTCGCAAATCTTATAGCTCATGAAAAAGATTTTGAAATGCCAGCTGAGTGGCATTTTCATCCAACTGCCCATGGAAAGGAGCATATGATGGCATTGCAGCAAACCTCAAAAGAGATGCAGCGAAGTATATCGTCCAGTGCTCTCACCAAGATCGCATCTTAAATGCGACTGCTTTATTCCATTGGGCAAAGAATTATTGTAAAGAAACTGAAATAGTTTTTAGTAGCAAAGAGGATCATGAGAAACATTGAAAACACTGAAGAGCAGATTCGATGCTGCGGTAACATTCGGTGGCACCGCTTAATACCATGCTTTTATACCGCTTTTAGATGGAAGACTCAAGTTGAAAAAGTATTCTGACTCTACTCAATGCGATTTCTTTCCAAAGCCAAAAAATAAACCAGCAGCGAAATCAACAGCTGAACCTAGTAGCGCCAAAAAAGGAGCGGCAAAAAATAAAGGCGATAAATAGGGAGGATGAAAGGTATTTGAAAATTTGCACAACTTAAACACTTCATCAGCTACAATTAATTAAGTGTAAAAATAGTTATGAAATAAAAGGACCTAATGTGATTCAGATTAAATTTTATTAAATTATTTATCTTTTTATTTTTATTATTATTACTATTTATACCCTACACCACTATGTGGTCAGGGTATTATAAGTTTGTGCTGATGTTTGTAACACCAAAAAATATTGGTCGTAGACCCACCTTATAGTATACCGATCGGTTCAGAATTTTTTTTTATTTCGATTTAACGATTTCCGTCTGTCCGTCCGTCCGTCCGTCCGTCCGTCCGTCCGTCCGTCTGTCTGTCTGTCCATGCAATCTTGTGCGCACTCTACAGGTCGCACCTATTAAGATATTTTGATGAAATTTGGTACACAGACCTACATTGGGCCAATAACGCAGCCTATTGATTTTGGTAAACATCGGTCCATGTTTAGACCTAGTGCCCATATAAGGGTCCTACCAAAATTATAATGTTTATACGCTGCAGGTCGCAAATATTAAGATATTTTGATGAAATTTGATACACAGACCTATATTGGCCCAATAACGCAGCCTATTGATTTTGGTGAACATCGGTCCATGTTTAGACCTAGTGCCCATATAAGGGTCCTACCAAAATTATACTGTTTATACGCTGCAGGTCGCAAATATTAATATATTTTGATGAAATTTGGTACATAGACCTATATTGGCCCAATAATGCAGCCTATTGATTTTGGTGAACATCGGTCCATGTTTAGACCTAGTGCCCATATAAGGGTCCTACCAAAATTATACTGTTTATACGCTGCAGGTCGCAAATATTAAGATATTTTGATGGAATTTGGTACATAAACCTATGTTGGCCCAAGGACGAAGCCTATTGATTTTGGTGAACATCGGTCCATGTTTAGACCTAGTGCCCATATAAGGTTCCCCCCAAAATTATATTGTTTATACGCTGCAGGTCGCAAATATTAAGATATTTTGATTAAATTTGGTACATAGACCTATGTTGGCCCAAGGACGAAGCCTATTGATTTTGGTGAACATCGGTCCATGTTTAGAACTAGTGCCCATATAAGGGTCCCCCCAAAATTGGCTTGGTTACAAACTGCAGGTCGCAAATATTAAGATATTTTAATGAAATTTGGTGCGCTGACTCACATTATAGAAAATTTTGACATAAGCCCCATTTTAACCCATTCGAATTTCGGATCCAAACAATACACCAAACTGGTGTAGGGTATTGTATAGTCGGCATGCCCGACTTTAACCTTTTTACTCGTTTTTATTTAAATTTAAATAAAAAAGAAAATTGTCAGTTTTTTAATAAAGTGCCATCTAGTGAAAATTTTACCCCTGGGTAAAATTAACAGTAATTTTATGCTTTTCGATATCTTTTTTCGTTTTTTGTCTTTTATATTGATTACAGCTCGTTTCATTATACCCTACACCACTATGTGGTCAGGGTATTATAAGTTTGTGCTGATGTTTGTAACACCAAAAAATATTGGTCCTAGACCCACCTTATAGTATACCGATCGGCTCAGAATTTTTTTTTATTTCGATTTAACGATGTCCGTCCGTCCGTCTGTCTGTCTGTCCATGCATTCTTGTGCGCACTCTACAGGTCGCAAATATTAAGATATTCTGATGAAACTTGGTACACCGACTTATGTCGGTCCAAGGACGACGCCTATTGATTTTGGTGAACATCGGTCCATGTTTAGACCTAGTGCCCATATAAGGGTCCTACCAAAATTATACTGTTTATACGCTGCAGGTCGCAAATATTAAGATATTTTGATGAAATTTGGTACACTGACTTATGTCGGCCCAAGGATGAAGCTTATTGATTTTGGTGAACATCGGTCCATGTTTAGACCTAGTGCCCATATAAGGGTCCTACTAAAATTATATGGTTTATACGCTGCAGGTCGCAAATATTAAGATATTTTGATGAAATTTGGTACACCGACCTATGGCAGCCCAAGGACGAAGCCTATTGATTTTGGTTAACACCGGTCCATGTTTAGACCTAGTGCCCATATAAGGGTCCCCCCAAAATTGGCTTGGTTACAAATTGCAGGTCGCAAATATTAAGATATTTTAATGAAATTTAGTTCGCTGACTCACATTATAGAAAATTTTGACACAAGTCCCATTTTAACCCATTCGAATTTGGGATCCGAACATTAGTTGGCTTTTAACCAGACTGGTGTAGGGTATTGTATAGTCGGCATGCCCGACTTTAACCTTTTTGCTCATTTTAATATATAATGTGTCCAACTTTTTTCTTTGTGCACTGTATATACAAATTTTGGACTCTTTCCAAATTGGCTTTGATATTTAAAATCAGTCTTATATTTAGTCTTTTTTTTTTTTTAAATCTTAAAAAAATTTTGAATTTTTGAATGTGAGCGACTATATTTACAAGTTATTGAGATATTGATACACACTTAAGTTTGAAAAATAGAGTATAGAATTTAGCTTAAACTATGTAAAGGGTTTTCTTTTTGCTGTAGATAGTAAATTATAAATTTTTTATTGAAAAAATCGGTTGAAAAATCGAAAAAAGTAAAATAGCTCATTGTGCAAAATCTAGAGCCAATTTGAATAAACCAGGAACCGTAACTGTTATAAGTGATATCAAAAAAGTTCTTTTATAACAATTATTTTGTGAGTTCAAAAAGAAAAATACCATCTAAAACCGTTATTTTGCAACGTAAAAATAAAAGATCGGGTGAAACTCTTAAAAAGAGAGTTTTATTTTGCCGTCATAAAATAAAACTCATTTGAAGAGTTTTATTTTCCCGTCATAAAATAAAACTCATTTGAGGAGTTTTATTTTTCCCGTCAGAAATTTAAAACTCATTTCATGTAAATTGACACCCTCATCAAAAATTAAACTAAAAATGCCAAAAAATTACTTTGAAATTATGTTTATTAAATTAAACAAATAAATTACTACACACATTTTATCAGGTAGATTTAATGAAAAGAGACTGCAAAAATGAATAAAATAAACTAAATTAGTTTTATTTTAAACAGAAAAAATACAACTCCTCAAAAGAGTTTTATTTTATGACGGTTTATTATATGATTGCAATAAATAAGAAAATAAACTAGCTGAGTTTTTTTTAAGACGGAAAAAAATAAAACTCCTCAAAAGAGTTTTATTTTATGACGGCAAAATAAAACTCTCTTTTTAACAGTTTCATCCGATATTTTATTTTTTCGTTGAAAAATAACTCTTAACTGTGGAGTTGAGATTGTTTTTTTAAGATCACCATAGGTTCTGAATAAGCTCTTCAATACGAATATATTCGTATATAAAAGTATAGGTCTCCGTTGACTCTAACATGAAGAGTTTTTGCGTTAAAATTTTTTGGATAACTGTTATTTACGGTCCCTGTAATAAACTGGTTGCAGATCCAAATTCAGCATCCCCCAATTATCCTAAATTCACTGCAAAGTTGTGCAACTTATAAATATTGTCTTATTTTGTAGGGATGTGTTATTTATTTTTATAAAGATATAATTATTGCTAAAACAGTTTGCATTTATATTTAAATATACCGAAATATGCATTAAAATATGTATTTATAGCAAAATATGCATTTATAGCAAAATTTTAAAAAATATGCATTAACAAATCGATGCCATTTTATTGCAAAATTTTTATATATTATACGAATTTCCGAGCCCTATTAATTATATGTTATAGTTGTTAATATTTTTATACGATATGGAGGAAACACTTTTCCGTTGCTAGTTGGAAAGTGGAGAATTGGCACTCAAAACTATAATTCTTAGAATTGTTAGAATTTAAATTCCCTTTGAAACCTTAATTATATTCAATGGTTCGCTATTACTACACTCGGAAAAAATGTTAGTAGAAAAATTTCACATTACTATTTTTATACCATTTATTTGTAAAAATATATACTTTAGTAAACATGGTTGCTATCCTCATTTTACAAATTACTGGATTTTTAACTAATTTTCGATACTGATTTCAAAAAATAATTAATAAATTTTTAAAAACCGTGTTGGTATTTAAAATTTGCAAAACATTCTACTAATTAAAAAAAGGGATATTAAAGGATTTTTGCCTTTTTACAATAACTAAAACTTCTACTTGCTCATTTAAAATTAAAGAAATAGTACTCTTCAACAATCCACATTGACAATTACATACTTTCCTCACAAATAAAGGGTCTTTTTAAGCCAGATAAAACTTTAAATTGTAAAAAAATAACACAAAAAATTAAATTCTAATCTAAAAAATTGTTTTATTCAAAAGATCAATACACGGCATTAACATTTGAAAATGATTTCGGGCATATGGCCACCGCATTCTGGACGTCCCATTTTGGGCCACTTTTGCGAGCATTTCTGGCCGTATGTCATGAATAACACGAACATTGTTAGCCGTCAATTGTAACTGGTTTAGCAGCATAAACCAGTGACTCCACTGGAGGCCCCACAAGAAATAATCGAGAGGTGGCAAATAGCACGACTACGGAGGCCAATTGATAGGTCCATTTCTCAACTTATCGCCAAATTTTGATTTCAATAAGTTGATATTTGCGGACGCCGTATGGCACGTAGCGCTATCCTTTTGAAACCAAATATCGCCTGGATCAATGTCATCTATATTTTCAAACAAAAAGTTATTGATCATGGTGTGGTAACGATCTCTATTGACCGTAACGCGAGCTACCGCTTCCTTTTTGAAGCAATAAGGTCCAATGATGCCACCAGCGTGTAAACCGCACCAAACGATACATTTTTCTGGATGTAATGGAGTCTGTAGGGTCTGTTGTGGATTGGTTTCACTTCATATGCAGCAATTTTGTTTATTTACAAACCCGTTAAGCCAAAAATTAGCCTCATCGCTGAACACAATTTTACGTCTATAAGTTGCGCGAATTGATGACTGATTTTCAAAGTAAATCTGGATAATTTGGTAGCGTTGTTCAAACGTCAATCTATTCTGATTTGCCAGAGTATACTGATCATAAATGTCAAAAAGTGAGCGCAGTATGACAGTTCGATTGAAAGTTAAACCTTTCGTATGTTCTCTTGGGCTTAAAAAACACCCTTTAGATTCAGATTCTGTGTAATTTTACATAATATTTTAAGGCCATCATATAATTTTTTTTATTTTATTTAATATGTCCTCATAAGCAATTTTACAGTGTCTTCGGTAACTTTTTGGCACTAGCTGTCCATTTGTATCTAAAATTAATAATAGTTCTAGGCACTGATGTGGCCTTCTTTAGTTCTCTTTTGAAAAGAGCCTGATATCTTTCAATTAGCCGCATTTATGTGCAGTTTGGTAGCTTGGCCGCTTTCGTTGCAAAAATAACATTATTTTAATTGCACCATTTCATTGTGATTTTATTGTAATGGCAGATGCCAAATCTGGCTAGAAAAATGTAATGACAAGTAGATATGTTGTGTTGTCTTAGAAATTGAAGTAATCTCTTTTAAAGACACTCTTTAATATACTAAATATCAAGTTCATTCAGCCCAATGTAACAGAAGTTTGACTCCTTTTTCCGCAGCTACAAATGGCTTACCATACTAGGAACCTTTTAACCACATAAAATTCCTGATCGGGAAAAGTCTGCTGAAACAAGTTTTGTTGTCAATTACACAAAATTAAAAGTTTCGAAAAAAATCTTTTTTGAGATTTGCTCGTTTTTTTGCCATCAAGGTTCTTCTTAGCATTTCTGTCCGGAACTTTCTGAACTTTCAACGTAAGCTTGAACTCTACGCACAGAAGTTTCCGACCATTACATGCGCCGTGTCACTTCGTGGTCAGAAATATTTGGAATCGCCCTCAATAGCTTTTCCACCTTTTTGGCTTTGGTCTTGTCAATTGAGTATCATTTGAAATTCAGAAAATATCGATTGGAATTTAGAAAATATCAATTGAAAATAATTTTTATTTAACCAAATTCTTCAAATTGCTGGGTCGATGCTTTAAAGGTAATGGGTTTAGAAATTTGATCAAAATCAGCACTAGAGAGGGGCGCGTGTGAGTAAAATATTATTTTATTCACGTTAACGTGAGTGAGTGTCATTACATTCATTCATTTATGAATATTTACGGCAAGTCTAGGCAACGAAAAAGATTAACGCTGGCCTAGCGTGCATAGTGCAATTTTGATCTAACCTAGTGTCTTCAAATGCATAGAAAATTCCATAAATTTTGCAAATTACACACAAAGCAATAACAGAATTATTTTCGTTGTTGTTGCTTTCTTAGTAAATGCGTAGGAAGGCCTCTGTTTAATTTAATTTGAGTTATATTTCCCACAGATTGAATTTTTTCTATTTAAGCTCTGTTTTTAAGTATGATGTGTGTCAAAAACACTTACGGTATTTTAAGCCAATTCAGCAAAAAGTTTGATGCACCACCCTGTATAACAACAGTAAATATAACAATTAAAGATGTTGCAGTCAACATAGTCTGACGAGCCTCTGATATGGTATTACGTATAGCTAAAGCAAAAGACATGGCGCCACGTAAACCTTAAATTTAAAATAAAAATGTTATAATTAACTTAATTTGCATATTTGCAATGAAAAGTTATAGTACATACCAGCAAAGAATAACATGTGCTGAAAATTAGTAGATATTTTCGGTTTGCGATTTAAATTTAAAAGCCACGATAAGGGATAAATATTAACAGCACGTCCAATTGCAGCACATATCTAAAGAAAAGACAAATATAATAATTAGGAAATTCATCCAATTAATTTATTCTTCAATACTTACAAAACCTGTTATTATGAAAACTGCATCAAAATGATGTTTAGGAAACGTGAACATGGATACGCCAATATATGAAAATATGAAATTCTCTGCTAGGAAATTTAATAACTCAAATATTTCTTTAGTCCTTGTGCGAGAATTTTCCGATAAATTATTGTATGTATAATGAGCCTGACAAATACCACAAAACAATACTGCTACGACACCGGTTAATTCGGATGCTTCTGCTATTAGGAAGGTACTGTATGACATTAAAACAAATAGAGCTGATTCTAGTAAAGGGAAATCTCGAACTCGAGTAAATTTGGTCAAGTGTGAAACGAGTTAAGGATTATCATATTATAAAAAAATCAAGCACATAGTTACATATATACAAATAATTTATGTTAGGGCCACTGTGGGCATATTAGAAATAAAATTATATGGAATTTTATAAATACATAGTCAGAAGGAACCAAGATCGATTTTTTTCCTTAATATTTTTTAACTTTTTCCCTCGAATTTTCAAACAAAATTTCAAATGGATGTTAGTTCTGACTATAAAACTGACCCTAAATCTGCGGACTTTTGACTAAAGCACTTAACCCTTTGACGACCATAGGCAAGTATGATTGCCAAAGGGTTTTTCGCACTTATAATTGCCCAGACAAAAGACAGAGTAAATATGTCCAAAGGTGATTTGTACAGGAGGGTTGAGGCAACAAAAGTGTAGTAGGCGGTAAATCCCTACCTGGTGCCACTTTCCCCTTGCGAGCCCTCGAAGTTAGTTAATTAGAATTCGTCATTTTAGGGGTAAAAAGCACAAACTTTGACAAACGAAATGAAGGGGTCTATGAGGCCAATTTTTTGTGAAGTATCTTTAATTTCGTTGCAGATCACAAAAATAGAATAATAATAAAAATCGCTTCGTCCGCAACGGCGTGGTCGTCAAATGGCAAATATTTTTGGCAAGCGAAATGAGAGGTAAGGAGAGGTTCAACGGAGTAAATTTTTCTTGGCATAACTGTTATTAGGTCAGAGATCATGAAAATCGTAAAAACTTTAAAATCGCTTCGGCAGAAAATGTATGGTCGTCAAAGGGTTAAGTCTTCTTAAGAAAATTTTCCTATCTACGCAAAAACCAAATTTTGAAAGGAAATAATAAATGGTAACGTATTAGGCCAATTCTCAATATTTTTGACTAAACGATGTGTGCTTATTTAAGTATTTGTTTTCAAAGTTTTTTGATAAAACAACTTAAGTTAATAAGTTACAAAAGTCCCTATATATTTTTTCAGCTCTCGGTTAAAAAAGTTCATATATGTTCATAAGTTTTTATATGATCATTTATTGTCATCCATACTCGTGCATAGAAAAATTAACTTACATCTCCATATATATTTGCAAATATGGTCATATATGTTTACATATGATTTTATATGCTCATCCATATATGTTCATATTTTATGTATTATCTTCTTTTTTAACATGAAATTCCGTATTTTGAGAAATTTATTAATTTAAAATATCTATATCTAAAAATCGCGATGGCGATAAAAAAAAGTTCCTTTAAATGGTAAAACATTTATATTAAGCTTCGAGGGATACTAATTATATTTCGGGAACTGGCAACACTAATGTCAATACCTAAAATCTGGCAACACCATAATAAAATTTGACATTTTTCAGCATAAACGTACTCACAAGGTTTTGATGTACAAGTGCCATATATTTTGTTTACAGTGAGCTAAGAAAATCAATTTGGCCAAAAAAAATTAAATTTCAAGAGAAGGTTTTCGTTAGATTATTTTTCACAACTTTCGACGTGGATTATCTCAACAAGAATGTGTCGATGAACTCAGTTCTTTGTATGGCGATAAATCACCATCAAAAACCACAGTATATCGCTGGTATAGTGAATTCAATCGTGGTCGTAGTTCGGTCGCCGACGAATTCCGTGAAGGTCGTCCAAAATCGGTTGTTGTGCGTGAACTGATAATGCAAGATCGTCATGTGACATATCGTGAGATAGAGTCATCCTTGCGCATTAGTTCCACTCCAATACATTCGATTTTGCATGAATACTTAATTGTAAAAAAATACCCCATAATTTATCAATCGCTCAAAAAAAGTCTCGCGTCGATTGATTTAAGGGAATGATTAAAAAGTTCAACCGTGGTGCTTTAAAAGACGTGTATAAAATCGTGACAGGTAACGGATATATGCGATGAGCCGGAAACAAAACAGCAATCGACCGTGTGGGCATTCCAAGATGAGCGAAATCCAACAAAAGTTATTCGTGGAAGAAGCACAGCGAAGCAAGTGGTCGCCTGTTTCTTCAGCCGAATGTCAAAACATCGAATTGATGACTCATCCTCCGTAGTCTTGATTTCTTGTTCGCGAATATTAAAGGAAAACTGCGTGGTCAACGATTTACGAGCGCACAAGAAGCCGCCCAGTGTAGAAAATCATTACCAGATATGTGGTTATGTAACTACATACTTGGTAATGGTAACTACTTACTTTTGTTATTACATTTCTTATTACCTTTATATGGCGATGTCGCGAAAAATAATGAGTTGTCGTTACACACCAGCATACGAAAAATCAAAAAATATATCGTTACATATGTGCTTACCAGTACTGACAAAAATAATGAGTCTAAACTTAGATTTTCAAAAAAATTAAGTATATAAAAAAAAAAATATTTTTTATTGTATTTTTTTTTTTTTTAAATAAAATTTGCTGGTGCGGGAATCGAACCTGGGTCTACAGATTGCCAGTCAACAGCTCTACCATCTGAGCTATATCGATAGATAAAAACATAATTGACCTGCTGCACACAAGCAAGCTTACTCGCCAACATACAAAAAATCAAAAAATATGTGGTTACATATATCCTTACCAGTGATTTAAAAATATTGAGTCTAAAAATAGATTTCAAAAATTTTCAAAAAAATCTAAAAAATTATTTTCTATTTGAAATAATGATAAAAATAAGTCATTATTAGTAACTCATTATTATATGTTTTAAAATAATGCAGAAGGTAAGTGGGTGTCATTACTGGTACTCCAAAAAATAATGATATGTCATTACCGTTTCTACACTGGGAGTTGAAGCGTTCAAAACCATTTTTTGGAGGTGTCTCAAGAAGAATGGAAAAACTGCTATGAGTAATGGTTTGAACGATAGCAAAAGTATATTGATCATCAAGGGGAATATTTTGGAAAACAATAAAGCCATTTTCATTTAAAAATTTTTGTTGTTATTTGCTATTTCCGAAATATAAATAGTACCTCTCGTACTAACTAAGGGTTTAAGATTCCCAGCCAGCAAACAAACCCAAAAATGACCAAAAAAGCTCAAAAAATATTATTAAAAGTTCAAATTTTTTATGAAAGTGGTTCATCCAAAAGAGCCTTCCCCTTTAGAAAATCGTGCAAGTACACACAATGTAATCGATTTCGTGTACTTCACATTGTGCGGACTTACGATATATATAACAATTGTATATGAAACTAAAATTTTTTGAAATTTTTCAAAAATTTTGTCTAACTTACATGACACTATACTTGTGTGTACTTACGAAGTACATTGGCTTGTGGGTCATTACAATGCGGACATATGGGTAAAGTAAGCCCTTTCGAAAGCCTGAATAAGAGAGTTGCAATCAAGGTACTCGATAATTTGGTCTTTCAAAATATATTGAACCGCCTTAGAAAGGACCGGTTGTACTGATATAGGACGTAAATTATCAAAATCACTAGATTGGCCGTCCTTCTTTATAGGGACAACCCTAGCTGTTTTCCAATTCCTAGAGAAACATGACGAGGCAATAATTGTGTTCACAAGGTAAAGTAAATGCGAGGAAATTTTCAAAAATATCAATGGCAAGGAATCATGACAAACCGATTTAGATTTGATTCTGAGCAATGCTCGATATAACGTGTCAGAATCAACACATGAAAATGAGAAACCTCCATCAACAGAGTTGGTCATATTATTGGTAAAATCACCCGAGTCTCGTAACTGACAAGCAGCGAAATAATCATTTATCTCATCAGGATCAGACGAAGTTAAATGTTCCTCAGACTCAAGACAACCATTGTTCCTTAGCTCGCATCCTTACCTTCCTTATAACCCTTTTCACATTATTCCTGTTTACACAATAAATCGACCAATTATGTGGAAACCTATGTTGGAGGTAATGATAATAAGCCAAATCTTTCAATAAAACTTGAAAGGTGATTTCCCTGTCATCAAACCAATTATCCATAATCAAACCAACCTTTCGACGAACTAATGCAACCAAATCATGTAAAACATTAATATTCGGCATGAGAAATTCAAGTTGCAAATCCACATCATCAGTCAGGTTTATGGCATTGAAATCACAATTAACAACTGCAGCCTCCAAATCCTCCATTCTCAACGCTTTATAATTCGGGTACGATATAAAACGTTGAGATGACGAATTTGGAACATCGACAGCTATAAAAATAAGAGAATGTCGAGTCATACCAGGACACTGCATCTGACCAGATGTGCCCAAGGAAAGAGTATTACTCAAAAGAAAATAATGAATTAGAGAAGTCGTATCACACACCACATGGTAATTCGTTGGTATACAATTGTGGTGATAAGTTAAATCAAGTCGCTGACACACAGAGCGTACAACAACAGAATCAATTGGACAAAAAATATCGGCATTAAAATCTCCCATCAGAATAACATTTGAGTACCTTACTAACAAATCGCCCACAGAATCCTCAAAAGCACTTAAATCACCATCAGGCAAATAACAAACACCAACAAGCAAGTGAATATCCCTGACAGTAACCTTCACAAACAAATACTCGCAAGCGTGATTGCCATCGGACATAAAAACTGTTCTGTATTTCATACTGTCCGATATATATTTCGGAAATAGCAAATAATAACAAACATTAACGAAATCGATTACATTGTGTGGACTTACTCGCTTCGGCCAAAAATTAAGAATCGGCCAATAATTTAGCCGATTACCGATTATTACCCAAAGCAATCCGAAACAGCCCAGGCAACGACAATTTTCACAAAATTTTCAGTAAGGAAATGCTTTTTTAGGCTGTTTGGAGTTATCAGGATAATTTATTGCTTAAAATGTGTTTTCCGTACTTTACCGCAGTAACCCAAACGCGTCCCCGTACTCAAAATTGTGTGTATACTGCTTTTTGGCCCTAATAAAAATAATCAGCATCGGCTTAGGTCGATTATTGTAAACTTGGCCGTTGTTCGGCATCGACCAAAAAACTGCTTCCGGTCGGGCACTAGTTAAAGTCAAAGTTCTATATAATATTTTGAAATAAAATCGATTGTAATTTTTTTTTTTACCGAGGTGTTTAATATTTTAAAAAGTTTTTAATATATTTTTATATACAGGGTTAGAAATGAAAAAAATGAGTTCTGTTTTCATGAAAAGTTTATTTGAAGATGTAAAATTTATTACATTAAGCACCGTAAGTTGTTTTTCACGTGGGCAAATTTCACTCGAACTTTAAAGGCCTCAAATTGCAATTTAATTTATAAAAATGAAAATTTTTTTAATTTTATAACAAAGACGCAATCACAATAAACACAAAATGTCACTTTTTCCCAAGAAAAATAATAGTCTTGTACATTAAATTTGCGTGAAAACAAACTCTACACAATTTTCACGTGAAACTCATTATCGTGAAAAATAATTTTTTTATATGGAGTATAAAAGTTTTTTCACGTGAAATCGAGACAACTTAAGTTGAAAAAATTATATTGGTCAAATGACCACCTCCCGAGTTGATGCATTTGTGCTCGTTTTACGGCATTTTGCATTGTCACTTTGACGCCATTTGCAAAAATGGCATACATACATTCGCATTATGACTACTTTTGCGCCACCCTTTATTAACAAATAAGACTTATTTATTTATTCAACGATGTATAAAATGGTTATATAATGTATTCCATCAAGTCAAACTAATGCACGCAAAACAGACATCTCAGGTCAAAATTTAATATTCGACAATTTTTTTTCATGTTTAGGTATGTATATGGTACGTATACTTTATTGCAATGCATTTTCGTAAAAGAGTTTCGGTATTTCTTAAACTTATTTTTTTTAATGCCATTTTGCAAGGTTTGCAACCGATACCTTTATACTCGTAATACTGTTATCCGTTTCAAAACCCTTTCAAATTGATAACCGATACCAATACGGACTCTTAATTTTAAAAAAATACCGGTATCTAAAAACCTCTTCCCTTAATACCGGTTTCTTACCGGTATTGAATCGGTTTCTAATAAAATAATTTATTTTACCGTTTTTCACAAAAAAAATATAAATTCTTTTATACAAAATATGCAAAATTTAAAATTAATTGAATTCTATCTGTGTTTTTAATAAAAAGTCGTATTGCTAGCAGGCGTATTGCTATTATTTTTTTTTTAAATTTGGTTTAGCAACATTGTTTTTTTACAACAACACATAATTTATTGTGAAAACACAATTCTTCAATAATACTGGTATGTACCGGTATTGATGTTTCGGTATCGGTAATACCAATAACGATACAAATGAAATGCCATCGCCGATACCAATACCGAAACAAACAATAAATCGATACCAATACCAATGGCGTTATACGTTTCGGTTGCCATTTTGTAAAAAAACATTAAAAGCAAAAAATTTAGGCACAATTTTCTGCACCATCTCCTCGCCTTTTGGGCGAATTTAGCCGCTAATTTGATATTTAAAAATAAAGGCCACGAGAATAAAATTAGAAAAAACTTTAATTGTCTCTATTATATTTTCCACCACTGTGTATGAAATCACAAATACTTCCATATAGATCAATATAGGAAACAAATATGTCCATGTATGCAACCACATATGATCATATTTAAACATATATGAACTTTTTTCAACGGGAGCTTTCATATTTTCTACAAAACAACTTTTTTATGTAATTTTCCACAAACTGTAATGGAGAAAATAAAATTTTGCAAATGAAAAGCAACTCTCTATTAAACAGTATAAAACTAAAAATGCATCGGGCATGCGACGTATCAATTCTGATAGATTTTAGAATAAATATCACGAATGCGAACATCAAATTTAAAAATTAGCTCTACTTTTTGAAATATTTACAAATTAAACTGTTAGCAAAAATAAATTTTTTTCTTTAAAATTTCTTATTTATTCCTATATCTGACTAAACCACGGATAATTTTTAATATGGTTTAAAAGTATAGACTTTGGGCTTTTAGAACCATATCAACTAATTTTGATTAGGTAGAGGATCTAGGATATAATTGCAATTAAAGTGAAAACTTCACTAATTTTCCTATTTTGCAAATCTAGTAAAAATCTTAACATATGACGTAAATTCATATTCCACTAAATTCATTTTAATCTACGTCAATATTTGCAGAAAATTCAATCTGAAATACAAATTTTATATCTTTTTTGTATCAAATTAATTTTATATGAATTTACTATGGCAAAAGGAAATTAAGTATATTTTTGAACATGCATCGATATTTTTTCGAAATTTGCACTTCAATTTTCTAAAACTTCGTTGAAATTGATTAGAAAATATATGTTTTATATGTATATCTGAGTGGTTTTGGATTTTATAATTTAAGATATGTCACAGACTGCTTAATTTTTAGGTATTAAAAAAAAGTCAGTCTTTTTATGTTAAAGTAAATTTTAACTTAAAATTAAAACAGAAAATGCTAATTTTTCTTGATAAATTAAGTAACATGCGATGTTTATTAAAGGTACAAATTCAAATATTAGATATCATCATCGCAGATTATTTATTAATGAAATCGTGAAAAAGGGAAATTTCAACTTTAAATGCATATATAGGGAATATTGTCAAAACGTGCAATATATAAAATTAATGGGCATATTTCATCATTTTAAAATGTTGCAAAAAATAGCATTATTACTTTTCATTTCGTATTTTTTTGCAAAAAGTTTATTAAAAAATTTAATTTTCCTACAAAAACGTTTTTGCAAATATTTCTTAAACCATAAATTAAAATTCTAGGGCCATATTCGTCACAGGCGTCCTTAAGTCTATTAGAAATGATGTGTCGCAATCCCGATGCATTAAATTTTTCTTATTTTGTTGTACTGATTGGTATTCGAAGTAATGAAAGGGTAAGGTGTAAGGTTCCGTAGTAATGCAAGGGTAAGGGGTTTGATGTATTACCAGTAGGGTTTGGGGTTCGGGAATTCCCGGGCAGGAATTCCCGGGAAAAGTTTGCCGGGAATTCCCGGGAAAAATATATTATTTTCCCGGGAATTCCCGGCAAACGGGAAATTTTAAAAATATTAAATTTTTTAATTGTTTTTGTTTCGAATAGGATTTTTTAATTTTAGTCATAAAAAACATTTTAAATACCAAAAGAAAAATGTCATTGTTAAAATCTTTTAAAAGGGAATACATTTATTTGACACACAAATAAAATTTTTGCCAAGTAATTAGGAGCATTTCAACTAATAAAGATTTTTCGCATAACTTATTCAAAATTTAAGTAGTAAAACCTAAAAACTTGGTAAAATGTTTAAAAGAAATATGAAAAAAAAGCTTTTTTTCTTATAAATAATCGCCCTTACTATCTAAATTTTTCAAATGTATAATTTAAATAAAGTCGACTTTAGTTAAAATATTGGGTGGCTATACCTTGACTTGGAGTATTCTGATTGGTTAATTTATTTTCAACCAATCAAAATATTTGAAAATATAAATATTTTTGTAAGGTTTTCATACACAAAATGAACAAAACCGTTTGATTAAAAATAAAGTCGACTTTAAATTTAAAATACTCCTTTATATTAAGGGTCAATAATTTTATAAGTAACGTTTTCATTAATAAATGTGAAAAGAAAAGACTAATGGTTAACGTTAGTCAGAAAACAACAACAAGAATAACGTTTCAGCTAAAATTAGCAAAGTACCCGAAGAAAAAAGTGTAAGCTGAATAGGCATTAAAGGTTTTATGGTAGGGCAAGCATTTCCAAATTAGCCGCAGTCAATCCGCATCATAACTAGATCTTCGTTTATTCGAGAAAGTTTTATAATAAAAAACTGGCATTGCAAAAAAATGAAACCGATGTAAAGAACATTATATTAAATTACTACAATCATGTAAAAGATATCATGATAAAAGAAATATCGAGCAATATTTCTAACAATAGGAGATTTACTATAATCTTAAGTGAATGGGCAAGAATATCACAAAAGAGATATTTTAACATATGTATAAACGGAAATAATTCATTTTATAACCTGGGGTTGGTTTATATAACAGGAAGATGTAATGCTGATGAAATAAGAAGAATTGTAGAAATAAGACTACAAGAGTTTTATTTTTCTTTGGAAAATAACATTGTGGCCACCATATCTAATGGGCCAAGTGTGATAAAACGGTTTGTGTCCGACAGTCCAGTAGTAGATGCTTTCTGCTGGAATCATGCAATTCATTTGGCAGTGCTGCGAGTAATTTATGTGAAATCAAATGTTCAACATTCTGATATATTTTACTTTGAATTCTCACTACACAGACTGCATTTGTACTGAAATAGTGTTTTTTTTTTAACAAAAATTACTTATATAGGTGGTTTTCATTAACAATTTTGTTTAAAAATATTTCCCGGGATTCCCGGGAATCCCGGGAATCACATTTTTTCATTCCCGTTTCCCGGGAAATAAAAAAGTCCGGGAAATCCCAAACCCTAATTACCAGGTAATATGCATAGTAATACAAACATGTACACTCAAAAAAAAAAGTCAGCAAAAAATTTTGCTGTGTCAGCAAATTTTTAGTCAGGAGCGTGCTTGCAAAAAAGTTGGTAATTTCAGCAAAATGTTTGCTGAAAATCAGCGAGCCCATTTTTACCAAAAAAAATAGTTATCTTCAGCAAAAGTTTTGCTAACACTTAGTCGATTGCACATGAAAAAAATCCTTGCTAAAATCACTAAACTTTTTGCTGAATATTAGTAGACTGAAAAAAATTCAAAAAACATGCAGCGAAATTTTACTTTAGTTAATTTATTTGCTGAAAATTTAAATGTAGAAATTGTGTAGAGTTGTTTTTCTTTTTTATCATTTCCGTTGTCTGTACTACATCCACACAAGCTGCGACATCTACTTCTTGTCTATCTGGTTGTCTTCCACGCTATAAATGCGGTTATCAGCACAATTTTTGTAGCAAAATAAATTAGTAAAACATTAGTTCAAAATTAGTTTAGTGCTAAAAAAATATAGCTAAAACTTTTGCTGAAAACGAAATTTCAACAAAAAAATTGCTGAAAACTAGTACTCTTGATATACAAGACGTTTTACTAATTTTTCTACTAACTTATTTTTTTGAGTGTAGTTGAGACATAAAATGTATAAAAAAAGGCTTGAAAATGTAAATAATAATGAAGATGTAAAAACATATATATACATATATAAAGTTTGAAAAGGATATCAATGCCGTAAAACATCCCATTAATGCTCCAATTAACAACGACAGCATAAATATGCCAAAGAAATCACTCAGTGCTAGAAAGAAGGCATATGTTTCAAACTCTCCAGTACTTGAGTAGTGTTCTCCATAATTTTGTATAGCTCTAAAATTAAAAAAGTTTATTTTTTTTTATTTTTGTTAACAATCTCAAATTAATTTACTAACCCGCTTAAAACAATAGCAACAGCATCATTTAAAACAGATTCACCAAAAACCAGCGCATAAAGATTAACATCAACATGTAGATCATGGAAAATGGCGAGTATTGTTAGTGGATCTGTTGGTGAAATCAGCGCTCCAAAATACAGTGTGTCCAGAAATGTAAAACTGCTGCTCAGATATGATGGCATCATTTTCACACAACCGTACATAATGGCACCGATTAGGAACGCTGATAATGTTGTACCCAATATGGCAAATGTCAAAATGGCTCCCAGATTGCGAAAGAAATATTTCTGTAAAAATATTAGCATACATTAAAAAAAAAACATTCATTCGTCGAATATTTCCTCGATTTACCTTTTTCAAACTGTATCCCGCATGAAATATAATAGGTGGCAAAATAATATTGAAAAATATTTCAGGATCAAATGTAGCTTTTAAATCGATTTCATTCTCTACCACATCATAAACTTGACTACGAAAGGTATATGCATATGTTTTATTTTCGATAGCATCACTCGTATCAGGTGGTGTTAATTTGCCCGGAAACTATTTTCAAATTGAGAATTAAAAACAAATTTTTTTTTATTTACTTGGCCGAGTTTTTTGGATGTAGTTCAACTTTATTAGTTAAATATGGTTTAAACTTAAATAATATGTTGTGTTTCAGATGTCGTCTAATTTACTTTTAACCAAGGCTTAACCCAGCAGCTTTGACCAGTTAAACTAAAGTACAAATTTATCAACACACAACAGCTGTTAGGCAATAATTTGTTTAAGCGATGCCAAATTGCAAGGTATTGACAGATAAAATATTAAATGCTACCACCATTTTCTGGCAATTGCAATTGGATATAAATTATTTTGACATAATCAATATGACATTATCAAGTAATATGACATTTTTTAAACTGAAAGTGAACAACATTATACTCAGTTAATTTTTTTGTGACATTTACTAAACAGTCCATTAAACTAAGTTTAATTGGCATCTAAAAAACTAGGCCTTAAAATGCAAGAGTTAAAACTTACTTTAAACCAGAGTGTATCTGGTGGTAGGGTTTGATTAAACTTAGAATTAGGTTCAGGTTCTACTTCTAAATGTACAAGAGGTTTCGATGAAGCCGAATAACGTATTGCAGCGCCCACAATTAAACCTGCAAAATTTGAAAAATTATAAATTTTATAATCCTTAATATTGTATTTTTAATATTTATGGGAAAAATTTAATGGAATCAAATCTAAATACGTTAAAATTTGTATATGTATGTACTAGGGTTTGGGATTTCCCGGACTTTTTTATTTCCCGGGAAACGGGAATGAAAAAATTTGATTCCCGGGATTCCCGGGAATCCCGGGAAATATTTTTGAACAAAATTGTTAGTGAAAACCACATGTATAAGTAATTTTTGTTAAAAAAAACACTATTTCAGTACAAAAGCAGTCTGTGTAGTGAGAATTCAAAGTAAAAAATATCAGAATGTTGAACATTTGATTTCACATAAATTACTCGCAGCATTGCCAAATCAATTGCATGATTCCAGCAGAAAGCACCTACTACTGGACTGTCGGAAACAAACCGTTTCATCACACTTGGCCCATTAGATATGGTGTCGACAATGTTATTTTCCAAAGACAAATAAAACTCTTCTAGTCTTATTTCTACAATTCTTCTTATTTCATCAGCATTACATCTTCCTGATATATAAACCAACCCCAGGTTATAAAATGAATTATTTCCGTTTATACATATGTTCAAATATCTCTTTTGTAATATTCCTGTCCATTCATTTAAGATTATAGTAAATCTCCTATCGTTAGAAATATTGTTCGATATTTCTTTTATCATATCTTTTACATGATTGTAGTAATTTAATATAATGTTCTTTACATCGGTTTCACTTTTTTGCAATGTCAGGTTTTTATTATAAAAACTTTCTCGAATAAACGAAGATCTAGTTATGGTGCGGATTGACTGCGGCTAATTTGGATACCATTTCAGGAAATGTTTGCCCTACCATAAAACCTTTAATGCCTATTCAGCTTACACTTTTTTCCTCGGGTACTTTGCTAATTTAAGCTGAAACGTTATACTTGTTTTCTTCAAGAGAAGTTGCATGACCATCAATTTTTTTTTTTTTTTGGGAACCAAATTTAGATGTCGGATAACCAAATTTATATACCACCGTTAACCATTAGTCTTTTCTTTTCACGTTTATTAATGAAAACGTTACTTATAAAATTATTGACCCTTAATTTTATAAAGAAGTATTTTAAATTTAAAGTCGACTTTATTTTTAATCAAACGGTTTTGTTTATTTTGTGTATGAAAACCTTACAAAAATATTTATATTTTCAAATATTTTGATTGGTTAAAAATAAATTAACCAATCAGAATGCTCCAAAAATAAACCAAGTCAAGGTATACTGCCACCCAATATGTTAACTAAAGTCGACTTTACCTAAATTATACATTTGAAAAATTTAGATAGTAAGGGCGATTATTTGTAAGAAACAAAGCTTTTTTCATATTTCTTTTAAACATTTTTCCAATTTTTTAGGTTTTACTACTTAAATTTTGAATAAGTTATGCGTAAAATCTTTATTAGTTGAAATGCTCCTAATTACTTGGCAGATATTTTATTTGTGCATCAAATAAATGTATTCCCTTTTAAAAGATTTTAACAATGACATTTTTGTTTTGGCATTTAAAATGTTTTTTATGACTAAAATGAAAAACTCCTATTCGAAACAAAAACAATTTAAAAAAAATTAATATTTTTAAAATTTCCCGTTTTCCCGGGAAAAATATATTATTTTCCCGGGAATTCCCGGCAAACTTTTCCCGGGAATTCCCGCCCGGGAATTCCCGAACCCCAAACCCTAGTATGTACCCACCCAGAAATTTCTAATGGTTCAAAAAATTGTGTATAAGTTTGGATAGTAAAAAATTATCCATTTTTGAGATATCGCCGCTTTCTAAAATATTTTTGCATCAGAAAACAGTGTGACGAAATTTTTGACAATATATTGCAACTTCTTCCATTAGTTGTGTTCGCCTAATGGATAATTTGTACTAATTTGTAATAATTTGTACTGGATGGCGTTCGTTTAACATTTAAATTGGAGAAAATCGGTTTATACAGGGTGGCGCAAAAGAAATGAAGAAATGAGTTCTGTTTTCACGAAAAAGTTAATTTGAAGATGTGAAATTTGTTACATTAAGTTGAAAAAATTATATCGGTCAAACGACCACTTCCCGAGTTGATGCACATTTGTGCTCGTTTGACGTTATTTTACATTGTTGCTCGCAAAACGTCACCAAACAGTCACTTTGAGGGGATGCAACGGCTCTTCTTGCACTTAATGTGGGTTTTCTGTGGCCCAGAAACGCATATTTCGTTTGTGGAAATGGACTTCGTTGCTCACTATGATTTTATGATTTTTGCGTTAAAACAACAGACTGTTTGCTGAAAATCAGCGAGTCGATTTTTACCAAAAAAAAATAGTAATCTCAGCAAAAGTTTTGCTAACACTTAGTCGATTGCAAATGAAAAAAATGGTAAAAAAATTTAATTAAAACACTTATTCAGCGATTTACATTCTGCAAACAAATCTATTGATGTAAGAATTTTCATTTTTGTAAATTTTTTTTTCGCGATTTTTTTCGCGGTTTTTTTTTTAAACTAGCTCCCAAACTTTCTTGTAAGAAACAGGTATTATAGTCACTAGAATATAAATTTTAAGAAACCGCACTTAAAAAACTCCAAAATAACGGCGGGACGCGAAAAAAGACTTTATGGTAAAAAAATTTAATTAAAACACTTAATCAGCGACTTACATTCTGCAAACAAATCTATTGATGTAAGAATTTTCCTTTTTGTAATTTTTTTTTTCGCGATTTTTTTCGCGGTTTTTGTTTTAACTAGCTCCCAAACTTTGTTGTATGAAACGGGCATTATAGTCCCTAGATTACAAATTTTAATAAACCGCACTTAAAAAACTCCAAAATAATGGCGGGCCGCGAAAAAAGGCTTAATGGTAAAAATATTTAATTAAAACACTTATTAAGCGATTTACATTCTGCAAACAAATCTATTGATGTAAGAATTTTACTTTTTGTAAATTTTTTTCGCGATTTTTTTCGCGGTTTTTTTTCTAACTAGCCCCAAAACTTTGTTGTATGAAACGGGTATTATAGTCACTAGAATATAAATTTTAAAAAGCTCACTTAAAAAACTCCAAAATAATGGCGGGACGCGAAAAAAGACTTTATGGTAAAAGAATTGAATTAAAACACTTAATCAGCGATTTACATTCTGCAAGCAAATATATTAATGCAAAAATTTTCCTTTTTGGTTTTTTTTGTTTGCGATTTTTTTTCGCAATTTTTGTTTTTTTTTTCAACTAGCCACCAAACTTTGTTGTACGAAATGAGTATTATAGTCCTTAAATTATTAAATTAAAAAAAAACGCACTTACAAAATTGCAAAATAATTGCGGATTGCGAAAAAAGACTATGGTACTAGAATTGAATTAAAAAACTTAATCAGCTATTTTTGTTCTGCAAACAAATTATATTGATGCCAGAATTTTCCTTTATGCAATTTTTTTCGCGATTTTTTTTTTTTTGCAACTAGACTAAACTTGGTATCAAATATGCATACCATAGGCCTCAGATTATGAACTAAAAAATGCTTTTAGTAATTTGTAAACCTCATATTTTTAAAATAAAAAGCTTCGACAAAAACGGATTGTAATGAAAAACAAATGGTTGTTTCATTACTATGTAAACATTAGGTAAAAGTAATGAAAATTAAAAAAAGGTTCATTTTAATTTTCAAAACAAATGAAAATTAAAAAAAATATTCATTACCATTTTTTTAAGGCAATGGTAATGAAAAAAAAAACATTACCATTTCTTCAAAAAATGGTTATGATAAAAAAAGCTCCATTACCATTACATCAAGTAATGGTAATGAAAATGTAATGGTAAAAAAGTTTGTAAAAAAATTTGTAAACAGTTTTCAATCGCACTATACTATTTTTATACTGATTATTAGTACAATTTTTATTTTTAGTAATCATTTTTGCTATTCTCTTATTACAAATTACGGATTTTTTACTAATTTTCGCTGCTGATTTCAGAAAAACATTTTACTAATTTTTACAATTCTTGTTTAGTTTATATTTGTTACTATTGATATATTCTTAGTTTAGAAATAACACCCAAAAAATTTTATTGCATCTCCAATGCATAAAACGGCAATAACTGGAGAACCGTTTGCAATTTTGACTCCAAATTTCAAGTACGATGAAGTAATTATACGCTTGTTACAATCGTATAATTTTATTTTTTCCCGGGTAAAAATCTTAATATGCTGTCATACATAGGTATATCTTTTTTGATAAATCCCCATATACAACGACATACAACTTGATCCGAAAAATGGGTCATCTACATGTGTCTAATTATATCAAATTAGATATAATTTGATACAGTTTGATCCGAGATTTGTCCATATCCAGGACATCAAATTATATCTAATTCGATATAAAAATATCTGATTTTATAAAATTTTGTCTGATAGTAGGCATACTTTTTATGCATACCAGCTATTAAATTGACATTGAAATGTCTATGGTTTTAACAATTTTGAAGACCCAAATTTTAAAACATAAAATAAAAATTTATTTGAATACTTTTGTCTTCTAAATCGTACGCATCATTTTTTAATATGATTTTACATGCAAAACCATCACGTGAAAATTATTTGGCTATGGAGTAAATAACTCTGAATTTACAGATAACTAATTTTGATGTTGAACTATAAATTAATTTGTATGGGATTATATAAAAAGTTATATTAAATTAAAATATATTTTTAGTACAACGACACATACAGTGTTATAAAACTTAGTATCAAATCATATATAATCATATCGATCACTACATATAATTTGATTAGTTTTATAAGGCTTATGTAGTTATATATGGAGTCAGATTTGGGGATATGTAATAATATCAATTACCATACATAAAATTCGTTGAAAAATAATATCAGATGTAGTTGTATATAATTATATGTGTCTTAATGTTACTCCATTCATTGTCAGATATAGCCCAATCACATTATATATGACAATATATAACTATTTTTATTCGGGTTAGTACAATTTTTTGCTAATTTCAGCAGATTGATTTTAAATTACAGTTTACAGCAATTTACTGAAATTTAGTAGCTGCAACTAATTATTTATACTAATTTCATTGTACTAAAATTATGATATTTAGTAAGTTTTTTAACTGATTTTAGCAAATCGATTTTGAATTGCATTTTACATAAATTTTACTAAAATTTAGTAGCGGCTACTAATTTTATTGTACTACAGATCAGCAGACATGTGTTGATAAAATTAGAAAAAAATACCGCTGGCCTCAAAGTTTCCCGTAATAACAGCAAAATTTTCAGTAGCCATTACAGACTTTTTTGGTTGAGTGTATGAACAAACATGAACACGAATAAACATGCATGATCATGCATGTAGATATTACCTCAAATTTCGTTAATGCACATGTGTGGACATATATGATGCATGTATGGAGATTTATGTATCCATGTATGGACATGAATACATATTTATGAGCATGCATGAACACACATTAACCCCTCAATTCATAAATGCTTTGTAAAGTTATAGCAGGTTTACAAAACGTCATTTTCATACAAAATGTGTTTAATAAACCTCCTATAATTTTACAAAGCGTTTATGAATTTAGGGGTTAACCTGTATGTATTCATATACAGTGAGCAGCATAAGTCATGGTACCTTAGTTAAAATAAAAGAGTTTCTAAAATTTATCAAAAAATATGTTACAAAATATGTGATATTTATTTTTATCTCATGTATTAACTTGTGTACTATAACAAAACAAAAAATTATCATGTACTATACAAAACAAAAAAAATATAATTATGAATTCAAAACAAACTCCATATTTTTACACAGCAAAAGTCTTGGTACCCCAGCGAAAAGACGAAAATTAGGTACAATATGGATAGATATTTTGTTATAATCCTACACCTAATATTTATTAGGATATCCCTAAAGACGAAGAACTTCATTTAATCGATTTGACATTGACTATACAAGTTTTACTGTATAATTTCGAACTTTTTGCTGCCGTTCAGTCAAAAGCATAGCCTTGAGCTGAATTTTATTAGAAATTTTATGACTACGCAATCATATTTCTAAGTTATCCCACAAGGGTTCAATAAGGATCATATCGGGTCTTTGCGGAGGGGTTTTAAAAATGTGGGGGTATTGTATGTAACCCACATCTTTACCTCAGCATCAGTGTGCTGAGGATCATTGTTCTGTTCAAAATAATAATCATTACGAATTTTAAATTGTTCAGCACTTTTATTTAGATCATTCTTCAGAATATTTAAATATACTATTTTGTTCATTATTTCTTCGGTAATAACCAAATTACCAACTCCTGCTACTGTCATACAGCCCCATACCATGACATCATCACCTCCGTGCTTGACGAGTATTATTTGGTTTATGTTATTAAGATTTTTCTCCATGATTTTATCACAAAACTCATTTGTGTTTGTTTTATACTCATTGGCGAAATATATGCGCTTCTTTCTGTTTATTTCGTTAATGTAAGAATTCTTGCGTGCTGTACGAGCATTGTACCTGGTCCTTTTGATCGATATACGTAACGTGTCTGCAGAAACACTATTGTCAAAAGATTCGTTCAACTCTGCAGCTTTCTTAATTGCACTTTTAATTAGATCTTCCTCAATTTTAGCTTCTATTTTTCTATCTTTTATATTACTTAACTTTGCAGGATGTCCAGTTCGTGGTTTATTTTCACTTCTTTTTCTCTTCTTTGAATTGATTACTAATTTTTTGTATTGTCGATTTGCTTTTTTTTATTATATTAGCAATTTCTGAAAATATTTTCTCATTTCGTGGCTATTAATTATTAGTTTTCGGTCCTCAATTGTTAATTGTCTTCGAGACATTTTTACAAATCATGTTACTTCACTTTTTTTAATAAAACACTAATTTTTTTGATACTTTTTTCAAATTAGAAATGTATATATTATGTTTGAAATGTACCGTTATAAATATCAAAAGAGATTTATTAAGAACAACAGATCTGCAATGGCTTTTTCAAAATGCTCTTAAAGGGTACCAAGACTTTTGCTGTGCAAAAATATGGAGTAGTTGCAAATTCCGAATTATATTTTTTTTGTTTCGCATTGTACATGACTCATTTTTTGTTTTGTTATAGTACACAAGTTAATACATGAGATAAAAATAAACGTTACATATTTTGTAATATATTTTTTGAGAAATTTTAAAAACACTTTTATTTCAAGTGGGGTACCATGACTTATGCTGCTCACTGTATGTCGATTTTTAGCTGGGTATGATGTTTAGTTCAAAAGTTATTACGATTATATAAAAAGAATAACTTATATATAACCTTATATAAAAGAATAACGTAAGTGACTAACCGACTCACTGAATCAACATCGCCCAGCCCAACTCGCTGAAGCTAGGAAGTTGAAATTTGGGAAGTAGGTTCCTCCTTCGGCGTAGACGGCCGCTAAGACGGTATTTTTGGAAATCCCTACCGGCACGGGTAAAAAAGGGGAAAAGTCTGCCCTTTGACAGCCCGCCAAAACCCCTTTAGCTAGAAACCTGAAATTTAAAATCTGTTCCTTGGAGTATAGGTTAACTTATCTGGAGAGTACTTTTTAGAATTTTAGACAGGGTCGTTGTAAAAATGGGGGTTCAAAAGGGTAAAAGTACCCCTCTTAACAGCCTGCACAAACCGCTGTAGCTAGGAAGTTAAAATTTAGACTAAGACGGGCAAAAATCGGAATGTCTTCAATTAGAATTCGGTACTTGGATTCTCCCATCAGCGTAGACGACCGCTAAGACAGGATTGGAGGAATGTGGTTCCTCCTCTGTTGGAGACATCCGCCAATACGAGATTTCTAGGTAAAAGTACCTTTTTCCTAACAAAAAAAAATATCTTTTTTTAAAAAAGTACTTTTTTCTAAAAAAGCACCTTTTTCAAAAATTACATTTTTAAAAAACGTATATTTTTTCAAAAAAAAAAAAAAAAACACTTTTCCAAAAAACGTACCTTATTCCAAAAAAAAAAATACCTTTTCAAAAAAAGAAGTACCTTTTTCAAAAAAGAAGTACATTTTTCAAAAAAGTACCTTTTTACAAAAACAAAGTAGCTTTTTCCAAAAAAAATTATATTTTCCCAAAAAAGTTCTTTTCCCAACAAAATACCTTTCTCCAAAAAAGCACTATTTCAAAAAAATACAATTGCAAAAAAGGGCTTTTTTACCTCTTCCGACGGATACCTCCACTCAGACGGGATTTCCTTTTGCCAAAAAAAGCATTTTTTCCAAAAACAAAACTTTTTTTAAAGCACTATTTCCAAAAAAGAAGTACTTTTTCCCAAAAGAAAGTACTTTTTTCTTAAAAGTACATTTTTCCAAAAAAAGTACGTTTTACAAAAGAAAATTACCTTTTTCAAAAAAGTTTATTTTTGACAAATAGCACTTTTTTCAAGAAGTACATTTTTTTAAAGACCCGAGTAAAAAAGTGTATATAAAATTATATGTGAATTTGCAATATGTAACTGTATATAATTTCATCCGAAAAATGGTTATATTAAATTGTATCATATTCGATATAATTGTATTTACAAGGATACAAAGTTATATCAAATGATAAACTTATATCCGAATTTTGTCCCGATCAAATTTGATATAAGTTAATACAATACGATATGATTAAATTTAAATGATAAAAAAAAACTTTGAATTGGAGGGCAGCAGTATTTCGGGTCCTACACACTCAGGGGTGTCATGAAAATCGAAAACGAACAGATTTTCAAAATTTTTTTCGCGAAAATCAAATTGGCTTCAAATTATTATTTATCGTTTTATTTGACGCCGGACATCTAAATTAGGAAATAAAATATAATTGGTATTGTACAGATCCTATTATTATTTACCATTGAAAATCAGATCGTTTTCGTTTTCGATATTCATCACATGCCTGACTGTCAGCTGAGGGCTACTGTTGATAATGAGTAAGTATTAAAGACGTTAATGTATAAATCTGTTATTCTTTAAAGACTAGATCATTTTTTATCAAATATGGGAATTTCCTTTGGACTTAGAAATTTTTTTTTAAATATGTTAAGCTTTTTTTATTTTAAATAAAATTTTTAATGGTTAGCCCGGCAATGCACTTCTTTTTTGTTGGAGGCTCATAGTTCGCGATTTATGGAGCTGAAGATGATCCACAACATTATTCAATGGCTTATTTCTCCACTCAAAACTTATCGGACAAGAACAAAATATATATATATACTTCGGAAGGTACTTGAAATACCTTTCCAATGATATGCAACATGCCTAGACTTATTAACCCATTACGAGCCGGGCCATGATTTTAAATGTTAATTTTTTTAAATTGGATTTTTTAAATTAAAAAAAGCTTTTAGAAGTCAAAAGCTAAAAAAAAAAAAAATTATTTTAATGAAAAAATTGAGTAAAGCATATAAAAAATTGTTTTTGATCAAATATTACATTAATCTCGAATATATTAGTTAATCTCGAACTTGGGTCTGATATTAACTAATATATCATCGGCTTGCCTGCAAGAAGTGTTGTTTTTGGTTTTAACAGGTTTTCAGGAGAGCGAAAAAATTTATTTAATTTTTCTTTTAAGATATTTTATCAGTGTTGCCACTTTTTGAATAATTATTCAAAAACAGGACTGTTTACACATTCCTTGAATAATTTTTGGATACTGACATTTTTGTGTAGTTTTTGTGTAATTTCGCATTTAACTGAAAAATTTACTAAATTTCATGTTTTAAAGCCCCAAATGAGAAAAATGAGTTTGTTTGTGTAACATCTACCACAAATTTCCAGTTTCTAATGAATTATTTTTGTAAATTTGTTCAACATGATACCCAATTTAGTTAGAAGAAGTCAAAAACGTTGTTTTATATTTTATTTATTTATATTTTCCCGTATTTTGTTCATACGCTATAAACAATTTCACTGGAATTCAAGTTGAAAACAAGTCCAATTCCAGCCATGTTTTCCAGTTTCAAGGCTTGAATAAAACTTTAATTACATTTTATTTCAATAGCATACTCCAGCAAAAGGGAAACAAAAATTCAAGTTTGAACTATTTTTTTTAAATATACAAATGCTAGAATTTGAAATAGACTTTACTTCAAGCAAAATTTAAAGCACTTGAATTTTTAAAACCTATGTGCTTATGGGTATTTTGAGAAAATATTTGTCAGACTGTATGCAAAATAAATATTTTTGTCTTGGGTGGCAAGACTATTTGATAAATATCAAATGGTCTTTAGAGATGTTTGTGAATAAAATACAATTCTTAAATGATGATCTCAAAAATTCAGACATTTTTAACATACGTATTTATAGCACTCTGCTAACTCTATCAAAGATATAATCTATTTAATATTATATATTTCCCACAAAAATTATGTTTATTTGTGAAAATTCAAAAAACTTTGTTAAAAAATAGCGTTTTTGTTTGCGTTCCAATTTGAAATTTTCACAGTCTGTAGCTGAAATATTAAGTTATCTGCTTCAATTATTTAAAGAAAATTAAAGATGGGTTTTTTGAGATATTTGCAAATTAAGGATATTTTTCAAATTCTATTATCATTTTTGCATTACACAATTTAGTTTTTATAAGCATTACTAGGTGAAAATTTTATAACAATCGGATAACGCGTCCAAAGTATTCATTTGAACATCATGTATTTTTCAAAAATTTACTGAAAAAAATCAACTAAAAACAGCGAAAAAAGACGAATTTTACAAAAATTTAAAAACAGTAAATTTTATGAGTCATGAAAATCTACAAACCGAATTTTGTCCAAATCCAGAGACCTGCTTCCGATGACTGCATCGGTTCCCTTTGGAAAGATTCTTCTTCAAATTTAACACATAGTGGTAGAATGTAATACAAACACCTTTTGCCAACTTTATACTAAATGTAATTTTTTGCTACGTTTTTAAAATCTGTTGACAAATTGGGGAAAAAATGGGAAGCTTTCAAAATTTTCCTCCTTGGAGCTGAATGGCACAACTCCCCTTGGGTCAATGGGTTCGGATCTCAAAACGTAAGCTCTATGACAGTGTATTTCACAGCGATTCAACCACCTGGTGGGAAATGGCTGTATTATTTCCAAATTATTTCGATTCTGCCACACTGTGCGCACCAAGTCCAAAGGGGATATTAATTTCTAATAAAATTAACGGTTACTCGCATTTTAAACTAATAAAAGAAATATTAATTTTTTGTGTAATTTCATACGGTTTTGGATAATTTTTGTCCTATGGCTGTGTATTTTTTTGTTTTCCTGGTGGCAACACTGTATTTTATTGACATCATATGCCCTAATGATTCACGACCTTATTTATTACAATCATTATTAAGGCATATGATTAGGGTGACCATTCGTACTGATTTGATGAGTACATGTACTGATTTTTAGTCACGTGTACTGATGAACAAATCGTGTACTGATTTGTACTGATTTTTTGAAATTTGTACTGATTGTACTGATTTTTAACATTTAAAAAAATATTGCATTTTTTCAATACGAAAAATCAAAATACAAATTGAATCCCCGTAAATCGAATAAAATTTTTGTCTAAAGTAAATGAATTAATCAAGGGAATTCATTTAATTGAACACGTTAAATTCCAATAATGATTTAAGAATTAATTCAATTGTAATATTAATTTTATCAAATCCAATTAATTAATTTACTGACGAGTGCCTTCATTTTTTATAAATCGAAAAAAGAACTCACTCAATTTATGAACGGTTCCACTCAGCCGTTCATTGATTTAAAAAATATTTTTCCGTTCAGTGGTTTCAGAAAAAATCTTTCCCTTATGTGATTTGAATAAAATTTGTACCGTTTAGTGATTTAAAATCAAATGTTTACCGTTCTGTTAATAAAATAGAAAATATTTCGGTTTCTACAATAGCAAATCAGTTGATAAAACAGTTATTTGGCTGTGGCAACAACATTGCAATTGTCCTAAGAAGTATTGGGTTGTAGCAACCGAAATGGTAATCAGTACGATTCTGTTTTCTGGGTGTAGAAAACGACATCATAAAGATTTTTCGAAAAAAAAGTCATTAAAATCTGAATGTTTTTATGTGGGTAATTCGAAAAGAAAAATTCTTCTACCTCAAGTATTGTCTGTCATGAAAATGATCAACCCTTTTTGAAACAACAAATAAAATCTAATATGACAATATCATATTAGAATTTGGACTTGAGGTAGAAGAATATTCTAACTAAATATATGAAAATATAGAAAGTCCGAAAAGACAATTATTGTATTTTTAATGCAAAAATTAAGATAATTGGTGAAAAGAAAAATATCTAAAATCTGAGGGTTATATGATAGAAAACAGTTCACAAAACCTTAAAATTGTCTTCAAATTATTTTATGTAGGAAAAACAGCCACAATGTAAACGGTTTTCTATGACAGAAATTAGTAATGAGAAAACAGATTTGTTGTCAAGGCGGAATTTGTAGCCAACCGTTTGGTTTGTAGTGGTAATCGAATATGCCGTTTGTATCTACATAAAGTTAGTTTAGACAATGTAATTTGTTTCTGACAACAGAAATTCGCTGGCCAGAATAAAAATTCGGTAGTATTAACCAAAGAATTTTAATATAATTCTTTTTTTTGTGAATATATTTAAAAAAATTTGTACTGATTTGAAGTCAGAAAAAAATGGTCACCCTACATATGATGTCAATGAAATATATTAAAAGGATAATATAAACCAGTTTTTTCGCCCTCCTGAAAACCTGTTAAAGGACACATAACACTACTTGCAGGCAAGCCGACGATATTGTTATATAAAAAATAAAATTAAAAATATTTTTGTATCTATATATGTGACCTTCTTCGAGAAAAGGGACCTAGTGTGTCAAAAAACCTAGTGTGTCAAAAACTTGGGAAAATCGATAAAAATGAGAAAATATCGATTTTCCCAAGTTTTTGAAACACTAGGTCCCTTTTCTCGGAGAAGGTCACATATACAGCTATGGACATATAATTGGCACAAATTTAAATGCGCATAAATTTAAGTATTTTCCAACTAAATATATTTTAAAATGCAAGTTTTATCTCTTCTGATTATTGTTGAAAAAAATGTTTGTCTTAATAGTGCTCAAATGTTCCGTTATGTTTTGCTTATTATTTACCGTTATCATTTTTGCGTTAACAATGCTGATTTAAAGTGGACATATAAATGGCACAATTTACTTAAAATAGGCAGTAGTCGTGTAGATTTAATTCAAAGTAATAAATATTTTTGGTAGTTCAAAAATAAATATAAAAAGTTAAAAAATGGGATCAGGAAAACATACCACAGGTGAGGAAAGGCAGATCATATGGAAAATGTATGAAGATGGCAAAAAAATAGCGGAAATTGCTGAGATAATGCAAATTTCTCGCAAAAAAGTCTACAATGCAATTAATTCTTCTCAGAAGACGGTAAAACATGGAGGTGGCAGTATTATGGTTTGGGGTGCATTTTCTTGGCATGGCGTAGGTCCGCTTATAAAAATCAATGGCAAAATGGACAAGTTTCAGTATTAGATATTTTAAAAAAGCATATGGAGCCATATGCCTTCAACTCCATGCCAATAAAATGGAAATTCATGCAAGATAAGACCCCAAACACTCCTCCAAAATAGTAAAAAAATTGTTTTGTGCGGAGAAGATTGATATTTTGGATTGGCCAGCCCAGAGCCCTGACTTAAATCCAATAGAGAACCTGTGGAATGAAGTCAAGGTTGAAATCGCCAAGAAAAATTCCAAAAATATGGACGAACTGTGGTCGGCCGCACAGAAAGCTTGGTACGCCATCCCCAAAACAAAATGCCAAAAACTAGTGGAAAGTATGGGTCGCAAGTGCGAAGCTGTCATCAGAAACAAAGACCACAGCATTAAATATTAACGGTAAAATATTTGTACATACGAAAAATTTAACAAATTCAATATTAAAACCATTTCTTCTCTTTTTTTAAGATTGTGCCATTTATGTGTCCAGCTCATTTCAATGGGTTTTTTATTCATAATGATAAGTTTTTATTTACATTAATGAATTTCAATTAAAGTTTATAGCAATATTAAATGTGCATAACAAACATTTGGAAAAAAACAAAAACTTGTTGGTTGTTAATAGTATTTGCAATATAGTAGCATAAGTAAGAATTCATGGTAAAATGTGCCATTTATATGTCCATAGCTGTATATAAAATTTTGAATGGTTTTATCAATAATATATTCCTATATATACAATTTGCAATAAAGCAAATACTGATATATGATTTAATATAATTACATATGAGAAAATTTCTAAAAAAATTTCTAATATACCACCATATAAAAACATATAAGGTCGCACACAATATTTTATATTATCATATATTTTAATATTAAAAAATATATGTTATATATCGATACCATAGATTCAATACTCTATATCTGCAAAAATACTATTGTTCAGGAGAGCAATAAAACTAATTCACTTGCTTATAAGATTTTTTTGAATCAATCTGTCTTCTAGAATATTATTTAAAAATGGCAACTTATTCCTATGTATACTTATTTTGAAATTATTTATTATTTACGTAGCTAATGCAGATATAGAGTTCTGAAATAAAATTTTTATATAATTTTATGATAAACTAGCAGATATGTAGTTTTGATAAATATAAAAAAGATGCATTATTAGGAACAAATGACCGTGTAAATCTCTCTATACTTTTTGTGGAAAACAATAGTATGTTCCTCCAAACATCAACGAACACAGAATTGTTAATCAGGGATGGAAAAGTCTCGTTTTATTGAAATTATATCCATATCTTATTCAAAAATTAATGGTTAGTTTGGAAAAAAAAAATTGGGAAAAAAAATTTTACAAAAACGAAAAAGTTTGCATTATTATATTCGTTTGCAAAATGTTAATCGCTGATTAAGTTTCTTAATTCATTTTCTGCGGCATAAATCCTTTTGTTCACAAACCGCCATTTTTTGGAATTTTTTCAATGCGGTGTATTTTAATCCATAATCGAAAACTATTACACTCATATCTTGCCCAAAGTTTGGTGGTTAGTTTGTAAAAAAAAAAAAAAATTTGCGAAAAGGATAATTTTACACCATAATATTCGTTTGCAGAACGTCAATAGTTGTTTAGCTCTTCTAAGTCATTTTATACGCTTTTTCGCATTCAGCCGTTATTTAGCAATTTTTAAATGAGATTCTTAAAATTTATAATCTAGGGATTGCAAAAAAAAGTCAGGAAAAGAAATTACAAAAAGGAAATTTTTTGCATTAATATATTTCTTTACAGAATGTAAATCGCTAACTAAGATTTTTAATACAATTTTTGAACCATAAAGACTTTTTTCGCGTTCCGCTATTATTTTGCAAATTTTCCAGTGCGGGTTTTTATATTTATAATCTAGGGACTATAATGCACATTTCATAAAACAAAGTTTAGTGGTTAGTTGCAAAAAAGAAAAAATCGCGTAAAATAAAATTTGCAAAAAGCAAAATTTTTGCATCAAAATATTTGTTTGATGAATGTAAATCGCTGATTAATTTTTTTAATTCATTTTTTGTACCATAAAGCCTTTTTCGCCCTCTTCCGCGATTATTTAGCAATTTTTTAAGTGTGGTTTTTTTAATTCTTTAATCTTGGGAATATAATACCAATTTCCACACCAAGGTTTGGTTCTTAGTTTGCAAAAACGAAATCGCGAAAATATTTTGCAAAAACGAAAATTGCATCATTATATTCGTTTGCAGAACGATTATAAAATAAATTATTTTTTTCTACCATAAAAGCTATTTTAGCGTTCCGATATTATTTTGCAATTTTTTAAGTACGGTTTTTTTAAATTTATAATCTAGGGACTATAATGCACATCTTCTAAAATAAAGTTTGGTGGTTAGTTGCAATAAAAAAACGTTGCGAGAAAAGATATTTTCAAAAAACTTTTATGTATACCTTATAGAATTCAAATAATTTAAATTTATATGCAGATATAGACTTCTGTATTTGAAAATAAATTTGTTTGTAGATATGGGAAAATGTAAAATGTTCGAAAAAGTGGCAAAGAATGGGTATTTCGCTTCCAAATTGATATCATAGATGGATATCAACAATGATTTTGCCATCAAAAACTCATTTTGGCCAAAATTGCAGATATAGAGTATTGAATATAGTGTCTCGATATGTTATATATACTCTTTTTTACTCGGGGAAGTTATTTTCCAAAAAAGGGGTATTTTTTCAGAAAAAGGACTTTTATTTAAAAAAAGGAAAGAATTTTGGTATAAGATTCTTCCTCCGCAGGAAGAAATACAAAAAAATAATTTTTCAGAAAAAGTCCTTTTTTGCAAAAAAAAAAAAAGTATCTTATTATACCTACTCCAACATAGCCCCAACTAAAACGGGATATTTCCTAAAAGGTACCTTTTCCAAAAAATTACTTTTTCCAAAAATGTACCCTTTTCCAAAAAGCAAAAAAGAGTACATCTTTCTAAAATACATAGGTATCTGTTTTTTTTTTTTTTTAAATAGCACATTTTTTCAAAAACTACATTTTACAAAAAAAGAAGCACTTTTTCCATAAAGGACTTTTTTCCAAAACCTACCTTTTCAAAAAAAAAAAAAAAATGGCATGAATTTTTTTTTGGATTTTTGGATATCCCAACACTGAGTGCCAAAAAAAGGAAAACGTCCTCCTTTTTCCAAAAAACTATGTAAATTTTTTTTAATCGGGTGACTAAATTATTAGCTGTATTTTCGACTTAACTATATCCGTTAACTTTCAAAAAAGCACAAAGTGCATAAAAACGTTTTTTAGACGAAAACTAACATATTACTTTTCGTATGCACGTTAACTTACAAAGTGGATTATTATCAACGTTGAAAACTCAACGTTTATACATTTTCACACCTAGCGTAACTTCTTCGCGTTACTACCTAAAAGGTTTTGCTGACGCACGTTCGATTATACCGGAACTATCATAAATACTCACTATTTAAAAAAATTTGATACTCCAATCAGTTTAACGTAGATTTGCTATATATACTTAACGTTGATAGGTATGAACGAAAATACAGCTATTGTTTTACCCTCTAGCCGGCCTATGCTTTTGTTTCACCAAGATAGAAATAAAATCGAAAAATTAAATTTTTTGTGCCTTTGATTAAGAAGATGCAACGAACTTCGTTTTTCGGAAAATACGAAATTAAGACTCGTTTAAGTTTAATATTGTTCAAACTTAAGCGCTTTGGTACTAATTAGGGTTTGAGGTTCGGGAATTCCCGGGCGGAATTTCCGGCAAACTTTTCCCGGGATTTCCCGGGAAAATAATATATTTTTCCCGGGAAAACGGGAAATTTTAAAAATATTAAATTTTTTAAATTGTTTTTGTTTCGAATAGGATTTTTTAATTTTAGTCATAGAAAACATTTTTAATACCAAAACAAAAATTTCATTGTTAAAATCTTTTAAAAGGGAATACATTTATTTGACACACAAATAAAATCTTTGCCAAGTAATTAGGAGCATTTCAACTAATAAACATTTTTCGCATAACTTATTCAAAATTTAAGTAGTAAAGCCTAAAAACTTGGTAAAATGTTTAAAAGAAATATGAAAAAAGCTTTGTTTTTTACAAATAATCGCCCTTACTATCTAAATTTTTCAAATGTATAATTTAGGTAAAGTCGACTTTAGTTAAAATATTGGGTGGCAGTATACCTTGCCTTGGTTTATTTTTGGAGCATTCTGATTGGTTAATTTATTTTCAACCAATCAAAATATTTGAAAATATAAATATTTTTGTAAGGTTTTCATACACAAAATGAACAAAACCGTTTGATTAAAAATAAAGTCGACTTTAAATTTAAAATACTCCTTTATATTAAGGGCCAATAATTTTATAAGTAACGTTTTCATTAATAAATGTGAAAAGAAAAGACTACAAAGCAAAATATTGGTAACGACACCTCATTACTATCTGCATTACCAAAAATGATATATCATTACCTTTTGCATTATTTTATAATATAAAATAATAACTTCCTAATAACGGCCTATTGTATTCATTGTTTCTAAATATAAAATAATGACTTACTCGTAATAGTTTAAATAAGTACTTTTTACACAGTTAAATTTTATACATTTTTATTTATTATATGTAAATATGTTTTATGTTAAAATTTTTATGACGAGTCCTAAAATTACACACTAGAGAAAACTTAAATTTTTCTGAATGTATTTCCTTAAGCTAGTAGTATTTGCTTAACTCCTTATTTTTAAGAATGAAGTAAGCAATCGGATAACCACTTATAATTCAACTTTTTGTAGGCATGTGTGTAACCACTAATTATTCAAAATCTCATAACTACTTATTTCTCATTTTTTCATAAGCGAGCGGGTAAGCGTGACTACTTATAAAAACGACCACGCCAAACAAAAATAATGAGTTTAGACGCCAAAAAATAAGTTGTGCGGAGCTATGAATTTCTATTATATAACCACTTATTTGGTAATGAAAGATTTTGCTGGGTAATGGTTAACGGTGGTATCTAAATTTGGTTATCCGACATCTAAATTTGGTTCACAAAAAAAAAAAAAAAAAAAATTGATGGTCATGCAACTTCTCTTGAAGAAAACAACAACAAGCTAAAATTAGCAAAGTACCCGAAGAAAAAAGTGTAAGCTGAATAGGCATTAAAGGTTTTATGGTAGGGCAAACATTTCCTAAAATGGTATCCAAATTAGCCGCAGTCAATCCGCACCATAACTAGATCTTCGTTTATTCGAGAAAGTTTTTATAATAAAAACCTGGCATTGCAAAAAAAGAAACCGATATAAAGAACATTATATTAAATTACTACAATCATGTAAAAGATATCATGATAAAAGAAATATTGAGCAATATTTCTAACAATAGGAGATTTACTATAATCTTAGATGAATGGACAAGAATATCACAAAAGAGATAATAATTTTATAACCTGGGGTTGGTTTATATATCAGGAAGATGTAATGCTGATGAAATAAGAAGAATTGTAGAAATAAGACTAGAAGAGTTTTAATTGTCTTTGGAAAATAACATTGTGGCCATCACATCTAATGGGCCAAGTGTGATGAAACGGTTTGTTTCCGACAGTCCAGTTGTAGGTGCTTTCTACTGGAATCATGCAATTCATTTGGCAGTGCTGCGATTAATTTATGTGAAATCAAATGTTCAACATTCTGATATTTTTTACTTTGAATTCTCACTACACAGACTGCATTTGTACTGAAATAGTGTTTTTTTTAACAAAAATTATTTATATAGGTAGTTTTCATTAACAATTTTGTTCAAAAACATTTTTCATTCCCGTTTCCCGGGAAATAAAAAAGTCCGGGAAATCCCAAACCTTAGTACTAATACTAAATTTATTCTTTCTGCCAAATTTCATAAAAACTAGCGAATTCATTTTCAGTAGTGCGATTCTCTAACTTTTTAACGACAAAAATCGGTAGTTAGATTGTCAAAATTCGATAGTTATCTACAATTGTCGTTAAAACTGATTCCGTAGCTTTTTCTACCGAATTTTGTCGTTAAATAATATCGTTAACTTCCAACAATTATTGTTAAGTTAACGACAGAAAAAAAGTTGTAGATAAGGTAACGGATGAGCAAAAAAAATGTGAATAATTGCAAAATTAGTTAAAGAAATGTATTTTATGAATGGGGGAAAAGTTTTTAGTTGATCTGTTATTTTAAGTAAATGAATGTTATTTTAGTTTGACTCAAGATCATAAATTAATATCACTTTCTGTTTAAATTATTTTCAAATCAAAGAAAGATGATACAATTTTTACAAGTAAATTACAAAGAATAAAAATTATTGAAAAAATTCGATAAGACCAGCAAGGCAGAATGCGCATTTTCGGCTTTCGCTACAAAGCCATCATCAGTGCCTTTCGCCTTTGAGTGGGTTAATATTTTGATAATCGTCTACTTATATGAATGTTGAAAGCAAATCGAGTTTGTTATCAACAACTCAACTTAGACTAACATCAACGAAATTCAACAATGCTATTTTTATCCTTTTGTTATTATTACTCTTTTTTGCTTTGAACCTTAATTCTTAAGATATCTCAGCTGATTCTATTCAACTCTGTGTATGATAAACACAGATGTTTGAATTACAACGAACCGTTAAATTTAAATTTAAATGTATGTTATTAAATTATATTTTTGCACCGTGTCAATGTGTTTAAGATGAATGGGGGAAAAGTTTTTAGTTGATCTGTTATTTTAAGTAAATGAAGGTTATTTTAGTTTGACTCAAGATCATAAATTAATATCACTTTCTGTTTAAATTATTTTCAAATCAAAGAAAGATGATACAATTTTTACAAGTATATTACAAAGAATAAAAATTATTGAAAAAATTCGATAAGACCAGCAAGGCAGAATGCGCATTTTCGGCTTTCGCTACACATTGACACGGTGCAAAAATATAATTTAATAACATACATTTAAATTTAAATTTAACGGTTCGTTGTAATTCAAACATCTGTGTTTATCATACACAGAGTTGAATAGAATCAGCTGAGATATCTTAAGAATTAAGGTTCAAAGCAAAAAAGAGTAATAATAACAAAAGGATAAAAATAGCATTGTTAAATTTCGTTGATGTTAGTCTAAGTTGAGTTGTTGATAACAAACTCGATTTGCTTTCAACATTCATATAAGTAGACGATTATCAAAATATTAACCCACTCAAAGGCGAAAGGCACTGATGATGGCTTTGTAGCGAAAGCCGAAAATGCGCATTCTGCCTTGCTGGTCTTATCGAATTTTTTCAATAATTTTTATTCTTTGTAATTTACTTGTAAAAATTGTATCATCTTTTTTTGATTTGAAAATAATTTAAACAGAAAGTGATATTAATTTATGATCTTGAGTCAAACTAAAATAACATTCATTTACTTGAAATGTATTTTAGTTAAAATTTCATAAAAATTTACATTAAGAAAAAGGAATTGGTATTTAAAAGAATGCATTTTATAGCATTGTAATATGGTTAGCTAGTGCATTAAATTCAATGGCCCTCGTTTAACAGTGAATCGCTTATGCTCTTAATTTCAAGCAATATATGCTTATCAGTGCTTTGATACCCACTGGTTTTTGTTCGTCTACGCGGAAGATATCTAAGCACAGATAGGAACCAATTGCTTTAAATTACAGGCACTAATAATCCCAATTTTAAAGTCGACTTGTAAATCCTTTTAAGCTAATTCTTTTCTTCTAAAATATAATTCATTAAGCTCGATTCACAATGAAACCAAAAATTTTGGTCTGAAATAAATTTTGGTCTGCTAATGAGTTGACAAAGATTTTAGTCGATTTTTTTCATAGAACAGAAATGGAATAACATTCTATATCTCTGTAAATAAGAATTTCCAATATAATAATTAATAATGTAACTTTTCACCCTACATGCATAAATAAAATTAACCCAATTAGGTCGTTGCAATTCAATTGCATCAAATTAATTCAATTGGATGAATTTTAACATTAATTAAAATTTATGAATAACTTTTTCACGCTTTTTTAGGGATTTACTTTCTTTTTTTCGTGCTTTTGAATTTTTTTTGTAGTGATAATTATTATCAACGCGGCAAAAACAGAAATTTTTGGAGTCAAAACTTTTTTTGTAATGATCATTACTCGTTGTCATTACCATTGTATATATGTAATTGTAATGAAATGTTTTCATTTCCATTACATTCAAGTAATTGTAATGAAACTAATTTTAATGTTCATTGAAAAATTAGACATGGATTTTTATTACCGTTACTTTTATACAAGTATCACTATAAATGCACTTCTAGTTCTGCAGTGTTGCTAAACCCATGTCTTTTTTTGCTGGGATATAAAATAACTTATTTCAAAATAAAAGAAAAATAAAAATATAGAATACCGGATCACATATTTTTTCGAATCGCGGTTAGCGTTTCGCGTTAAATTTAACGTATATTTTTAAACTATAGAAGTATTGCAATTAAATCCATTAGGTGTGTGTTATAAATGCGACTGAACAATTTTTTTTAATTTCTTTAAAAAGCGAAGCCTTATGCGCTTTATGGCGGTTTTTAATTTTTAATTGGTAAACTGTGTGATTGTTAGTGAAGTTGAGTTATTCAAGTAAGTCGAGCGTATACGTGATTGAAAAGATCGCCGTGAGTCAGCTACAAAGTTAATGATAAATTTTTGAGATTAACGCGATTTATGTGTGGTTTTTCAATTTAAAATTAGCATAGGTATTTAATTTTTTGCTTCAACGCTTAATCAATAGAAAGACGTGCGAAATATCTCACTTATGCAAACCGCGAAAGTTTCGTATCACTCAACTTTATATAATTTAGTCACTGAACAAATTTAAAGTGGAAAAGCAGGGTATATCACGGTATTCGCAAAAATGTGACACTGACTTTGTAACGGATTAACGGGGGTTATTTCAACTTGAAATAAATACAATTCACTTGAATAACCTTAGTTTCACTAACAACAACAGTTTCACAATTACAAAAAATGACAAGAACCGCGGTGGGGCGCGTAATGCCTTTAAAGACACTTTTAATTAAATTTCCATTCACTTTTATTACATACTTACCTTATGGATTATATTAAAATAGTGTTATAGGGTGAAAAACCCACTTTAAATTTAACGCATTTAGGCTTTCGCGATTAAAAAAGAAACTATATGGAACGGTATTTCATATTTTTTAAGCCCGATAGCAAGCAAAAAACCACGAAAAAACTCTCTTGTTTGCCGGTTTTTAAAAAAAAAAATTTTGTTGTTACAAATGTTGTTTTTTATTTTGTTTTTTTATTTACAAATATTTTCTATCAAATTGTTTGGCATTTTTTTATTTCTACCGAAATTTGTCGGTAACATTTTTAGCGAATAATATCGTTAACCAAAATATAGGGAATCACTTTTTCGGTAACTCAACCGACAATTATCGTTAGTTAACGAATTCGATAAAATCGTTAAGAAAGTTAGAGAATCGCACTACATGTTAAGACGATGACCCTGAACGGTATTATAATAGAAAACCGTATGTAAGTAATGACTTCTTTTTTAAAAGATAAAGCTGCATTCTTACGTGTATTATCGTCAGAGAAGACAAAATTGCTGTTTTTGCTCTTTATGCTTTTTATTGCTTGTTGTACTCATATTTGCTTCTTTTTACTTTTCTTGGATTTTCCGTTTTTTAGCTATAAAATAGCTTTTTCTTAAGATTTTTAAGCTTTGAATTGCTTTTTTAAGACTTTTTGCCCAAAAATAATTTTTTCGCTCACAAACAATATTTTCTCTCTTAACTTTGATTTTTTTTAAAACTGTTACTTTCCCAAGTTTTTTACTTTTGCTTTTTTCTTGCTTTTTTTACAATATTTTTTTGCTTTAAACACATTGGATTTTGCTTTTTTCTGTCTTCTCTAATTATCATCAACGGCTTTAAGGTAACCTTAATATGTTTTTAAGATTTTTGAAAATTGTGTCTAGTTTTAAAATATTTTTTTTTTTTTAATTTTACAAAATTTTAGTTAATACTCTTCTATCGGAATAGCCTAATTTAAAATTATAATATACTACTAATACATTCAAGGTCAGTTTCATGTTCCCCGCCTGGAAACGGGCTTGTCGGTTATGGGGTTAACATCGCCCACACTAAACTCTTGGAGCTATAACCTGAAATTTTTCATGTAGGTTGCTCCTCCGACATAGACGAGATTTTTTTACATTCTAACGGAGAGGATTAGATCTCCCCAGATGTGGGGAAATTCACTGAAAATTTACTTTTTAAAACTTCCACTAGCCTGGTAGAGTAGGTGGTTTAGTCCTTCTTAATTAAAAAACTTTTTGATCTTAAAATCTGAAGCTTAACATGTAGGTTGTTTTCAATATGGGCAGATCGGTAAAATATTGGTATATAAGTACCAATGGGCAAATAAAAGGGGTTTAAAAAGGCATGTCCATTACTGAAACTGCTGACGTTAGGAAAAAAATGATGGTACTACTCCAAATGTGCTTTGTCTGTACTTTGTACTGTTTTCTATAAATTAGGGACCATTTTTTAATTTATAATAAATAACAATAGCTGTGTTTTTGACTTAACTATATCCGTTAACTCATTAAAAAACTCAAAGTGTATAAAAATGAGTTTAAGACGAAAACTAACACATTACTTTTTGTATGCACGTTAACTTTCAGCACGGGTACTTATCAACTTTGAAAACTCAACGTTTATACATTTTTACATCTAACATAACTTATTCGCATTTAGTAGGTTTGAGGTTAAGAAGAAGAATAAACATTTTGTTCAAAAGTTATAAACACATTAAATTTGCAAATCAGACTAGATCCAGTTTCTGCCTCTTTCTATGGGCAGGCTTCATCAGTGATTTTCCATTAAATTTTATTATTGTTCATATTCTTATTGTCAGATTGTCTCTATATGAATACTTTCAGAAGTGATCAAACAGACATAAAACTTTTACTGACGTACATTCGATTATAGCGGAACAATGATAAACATAACCACCCATGTGAAAATCGAAATATATATGAACGTACATGATCATACATTGACTAGTATATGATCATACATAGGCATACATGATCATATAGGTCCATGCATAGTTCAATGTATGACCATTAGGGTTTTTCTTTTCCCGGACTTTTTCATTTCCCGGGACAGCGGGATTTTTTTCAGAATTTCCCGGGATCCCGGGAATTCCCGCTCCCGTTTAAAAGTGAGTATTTTCACACAAATTTTTAGGCAAATTCGCCATGTTTCATTAAATCAATTTTAATGAATGGATTCATTGATCTAATGAAAGTTTCATAGAATATATGAATTTTTTTTCATTAATTTTAAGATAAACATTTTGAAAGTTTTATGTGTTTAATGAATTAAATTCATTACTTTTATGAAATAATTTCATTAATATTTTTCATTTTAGCATAGACTTAATGAAATTATTTCAATAAGACATGAAATTATTCGTATAATGATTTGTTCATATTTTTAATGAAGCGTTTGTTACGGTGGGCATTTTGCCCCTTGGACCCCAATCAGAAGTGTAACGACAGAAGTCGCCCCGCTCGTTTCTGTCTACACACCTTGCGAATTTTTCAGGCTACAACTACAAAATAATAACGAACTCAGCTGCCAAAAAGGGTATAAAAGGCAGCACATCAAAGAAATCTGGCTCAGTTGGCTGCGGTCGTGAACGAGTGAACAAGGTAAGCTCCAGATAATAATACCCTCCTCTCCTCTAGATCCTGTGTTGGAAGCGTGCCGTCCTAGGTAGCTCCTATATCCTTGAAGGTCCTTGCAGTTATCCTTGAAGTTGTCACGATACGCCACTGACAGTGGGTCAGCTGGGTTTTTTGTTTTATGTGGTGGTTTGTAATACACTGTGTATATTTGTTGGTGTACTTAGAAAAACAAATGGGGTCGTGTGAATTGTACTGGACAGACGGACGACCAAGGCAGGGAGGGCCAGTGGGGGCCAACATCCTTCCCCCCTTTTGCGACGTGTTTCCTTGTGTTTTGAGTTTTTTTTTTGTTGTGAATTTTAATTGTTCGGACCGATGGGTTAGGGTTTTGGCGGGATGAACCAACCTTTGAGTGTTTTTGTGTTCTGTCCGCGTGTTAGCCGGCATTTGCCGCCCTAGCGCCCTTTCGGCACGTTACACGTTTTATAGATTTCGCAACAAGTCCACGTAAGTGAAAAATAATTTTTTTTTATATTGAGTTTGACAGGTTTTTTTTCGCAAAAGTATGAACAAAATACCGGGCTTAAGGGTTAGAAGCAAAAGTAAGATGCAATTATGTGTAAACAAATCATACCATTATGTAAGCACTTTTTTGATATTCAAAGGCTTTTCACAAAAAAATCGCTTTAAAATAAAAAAAAAAACTGGAATCGGCTCGTAATGTGTTAGTAAATATGTTATATTTAAACCCATTTCAATTACCTTTCCAATGATGCTCATATTGTCATATTGATCCGATAATAAATAGCGGAGATACGGGCAAGTCCATGTTTTAACTTTGAGCCGAAATAGGGGTCTCGGACAAAAAATATTTTTTTCCTATTTGGCCCAAAAAGTACTATCTGGGGGAAAAATCGTGGCTGTGCCCCTAAAATCAACTTGTTCCCTTAAAGCCAATATAACTCCCGAGATGAGGGTCTCTTTGTTTAGCCCAAAAATAACACATATGTTTATAGGGAAAACCAAAAAGAGGTAAAATTGTACCTGAAACCATTTTTTTAAGTAAAATTTTTTCTTTATGAAATTTTCATTAATTTAATGAATTTTTTTTATGAAATCACCATAACAGCCTCTACATTTTCCGGTATAACTCGTTTGGAAACGCTAGCTAGCAATTGAACGTGTCGTTCTGTTGCAGGTCGTAAAATAGGTTGTGTGGGTTTTTTAAGCCACCACAAGACACAGCTGCATGTCGTAAACTTACTTAAGCTAAATCGGTTACAGGTAGAATTGAGCATAAAATTATCATAAAGGATTTTCCAGAAGTAATAAAAGGCGCACTTGCTTAACAGAATTTGTAGTCAGATTAACGTTTAATTTACATGAAAGTACTTTATGGGCAGTTTTGACAACAAAATCGGTTACAGTAGAATTGAAACATTCTTATTACCTCGTCTCCTAGACCATATATAACGCAACAGTTTTTGTGAATGCATTAAGTCGTTGTGAAGAACTCGAAGTGTGAAGTGCTAATTTGAGATAAAAAAATATTTAAAAAAAAATCATTCCAAATCAAGAAGTTTACAATGAATCCACCATCCTCTACACCGCAAGATGAAGCAATAACAACATCAACAACTATCGAAAACCCAATGAGTCATATACCCAGGCATGATGTTACTGTTTTTGGTGTGTCTACTGATTTGACTGATCTTAATTTACCAACCCATCTGGATATCTTGAGATATTATTTTTACTTGAGCGAACAAAAAAAGTTGTCCTATAAAGCATTCACTATTCAAGTACAAGATAAGTTGATTGGAATTTGGGAAAAACTTGGTATGGAAATAATGCTGAAAAAAAGTGTATGTAATAAATTGAATAGATTGCTTGACAAATATCAAGAGCAAATCAAGAGAAGAAACAAACCCCAACAATTTACAGAGTATGTAAAATCTCTGGAAACAATTTTTTTCATTGGAACATGTAAATGCGATTTGAAGGCAGCTCCATGTGCATACGGTTTGGTTCCCGAACGCCTCAAAGAGTTTATGCACGATCAACATAATCAGAGAAGTCTAACAATGGATGGATTTGCGATGGAAATTGAAGAGCAAGGAGCAACGTCTATGTCATCAATGCCAACATACCAAGATCCCGATGATTCAACATACGCACCGCCACCGGTTCAAGAAGATTTGGATATAAGCACAAGTTCACAATACACACAGAGATACGATTGTTTTAACTTTGCCTTGGTATGTGACAGATTTGGCGTGCCTGATAGAGTAGCATCAGCAATGGGAACAGCTCTTTTCCAAGATTTTAAAATGAAAGATATCCATGGCAAACCTCTCATCATGGATAAATCGAAAGTTCGCCGAGAAAAAGAGAAATGCAGACAAGAAGTGCTTCGCAAACGGTTAGATGATACCAATTTGTTAGCATTTTCATTCGATGGCAGAAAAGATGATACTTTAACGGGAGATACAATTGATGAGAAGTATCATACTAGAATGGTAAAAGAACCTCATCTTGTTATTTTGAGAGAACCGAATTCTGAATTGATTGGTTACGTAAGACTGGAACATGAAACCGCTGAATACAAAACAACCAAATTAAATGATTTTTTCAACGATAAAAATATATCACTGGATGCATTAATTGGCATATGCACTGACGGTGAGCCAACAAACACTGGCCCAAACGGTGGAATTATACGACGATTCGAATTGCTGTTAAAAAGACCATTGCATTGGTTCGTTTGCCTTCTACACTTCAACGAACTTCCGTTTCGGCATTTGTTTGAAGCTTTGGATAAATCAACCAGCACTGGACCAAGATCGGCAACCGGAAAATTGAGCCGTCAAATCGAAACTTGTGAAACTCTTCCGGTAAGTTATTGCTATCACTCATCTCTATATATAAAAGAATAACGTGACTGACTGACTGATTGACTGACTGACTCAACATCGCCCAGCCCAAACCGCTGAAGCTAGGAAGTTGAAATTTGGTATGTAGGTTCCTCTTTCGGGGTAGACGTCCGCTAAGACGGGATTTTTGGAAATTCCTACCGGAACGGGCAAAAAGGGGGAAAGTGTCCCCCTTGACGGCCTGCCAAAACCCCTTTGGCTAGAAAGCTGAAATTTAAGATATGTGTTCCTTGGAGTAGGGGCTAACTTTTCTGGAAAGTACTTTCTAGAATTTTGGACAGGGACGTTGTAAAAATGGGGGTTAAAAAGGGGAAAAAGGCCCCCCTTGACGGCCTGCCCAAACCGCTGGAGGTAGGAAGTTGAAATTTGGTATAAAGGTTCCTCCACTATCGTAGACATCCACCAAGACGGGAGTTTGTGAAATTTTTACAGGGACGTGCAAAAAGGGGAAAAAGTCTCCCCCTTGACGGCCTGCTCAAACTGCTGGAGCTATGAAGTTGAAATTTGGTATGTAGGTTCCTCGACCGGTGTAGACGTCCGTTGAGACGGCATTTTTGGAAATTCTTATCGGGAGGGGCAAAAAGGGGACAAAAAAAGTACCTTTTTCGAAAAAAGTACCTTTTTCCAAAAAAAGTACCTTTTCCCAAAAAAAGTACCTTTTTCCCAAAAAAGTACCTTTTTCCAAAAAAAGTACCTTTTTCCAAAAAAGTACCTTTTTCCAAAAAAAGTACCTTTTTCCAAAAAAAGTACCTTTTTGCAAAAAAAGTACCTTTTTCCAAAAAAAGTACCTTTTTCCAAAAAAAAGTACCTTTTTCCAAAAAAAAGTACCTTTTTCCAAAAAAAGTACCTTTTTCCAAAAAAAAGTACCTTTTTCCAAAAAAAGTACCTTTTTCCAAAAAAAAGCACCTTTTTCCAAAAAAAGTATCTTTTTCCAAAAAAAGTACCTTTTTCCAAAAAAAGTACCTTTTTCCAAAAAAGTACCTTTTTCCAAAAAAAGTACCTTTTTCCAAAAAAAGTACCTTTTTCCAAAAAAAGTACTTTTTCCGGAAAAAAGTACCTTTTTCCAAAAAAAGTACCTTTTTCTAAAAAAAGTACCTTTTTCCAAAAAAAGTACCTTTTTCCAAAAAAAATTCCTTTTTCCGAAAAAAGTACCTTTTTCCAAAAAAAGTACCTTTTTCCAAAAAATGTATCTTTTTCTAAAAAAATGTACCTTTTCCAAAAAAAAGTACCTTTTTCTAAAAAAATGTACCTTTTCCAAAAAAAGTACCTTTTCCAAAAAAAGTACCTTTTCCCAAAAAACATACATTTTTCCAAAAAAAATACCTTTTTCAAAAAAAGTACCTTTTCCAAAAAAAAGTACCTTTTCCCAAAAAAAGTACCTTTTTCTAAAAAAATATTCCTTTTCCCAAAAAAACATACATTTTTTCAAAAAAATACCTTTTTCAAAAAAAGTACCTTTTCCAAAAAAAGTACCTTTTCCCAAAAAAAAGTACCTTTTTCTAAAAAAAATTTCCTTTTCCAAAGGAGTACCTTTTCCAAAAATAGTAACTTTTTCCAAAAAACATACATTTTTCCAAAAAAACACATTTTAAAAAAAAAATACCTTTTCCAAAAAAAGTACAAATAAAGTACTATGTAAAAACAAAGTATCTTTTTCCAAAAAATTTCGTTTTTCCAAAAAGTACCATTTAAAATAATATATAATTTCAAAAAAACTACTTTTTTTCCTCCCCCCACGGATATCTCCACTAAAACAAGGTTTCTTGATATTCGGCATAGACGTGCGCTAAGACGGGATTTTTGGAAATTCCTACCGGAACGGGCAAAAAGGGGAAAAGTCTCCCCATAAACAGTCTAACAAATTGGAAAAGTGCCTGCCCAAACCACTGGAGGTAAGAAGTTGAAATTTGGTATAAAGGTTCCTCCACTGTAGTAGACATCGACTAAGTTTGTATTTTTGGAATTCCCTACAGGATATCCCAAAAGGAAACTCGGTATGTGAGTTCCTCCTTCTGTGTAGGCGTCCGCTTAGACGGAATTTTTGAAATTCCTATAGGGAGGGGAAATAAGGTAAAAGTCTCCTCCTGACGGCTTGCCCAATCCCTTTTGGCCAACCTAAAATTTTAAATATGTATTCCTTGGAGTAGGACTAACTCACCGGCAACGTAATTTTTCTATTTTGGAACAGGAACATAGTAAAAATGGTGGTTGAAAGGGAAAAATGTCCCCACTAACGGCCTGCCCAAACCGCTTAGGCAATGCAGTTGAAATTTGGTATGAATGTTCCTCATCCATTGCAGATAGCCGCGAAGATGGAATTTTTGTAAATTCCTAAAGGGAGGGGCAAAAAGAAGAAAAGCCTCACCTTGGGGGCCTGTAAAAACCCCTTCGGCTAGAAACCTGAAGCTTAAAATGTGGGTCCCTGGAGTAAGGGCTAACTTATTAGAAAGATACTTTTTTGAATTTTGGACAGGGTCGTTATAAAATGGGGGCTCAAAAAGGGAAAGTTGCCCCTTAATGACCTGTCCAAACTGCTGGAACTAGGAAGCTGAAATTCGGTACTTAGGTTCCTCTTCCAGCCTAATTCAAACCGGGAGGGACAAAAAAAGAAAAAGTGTCCCCCTTGACTGCCTGCTCAAACTGCTGGAACTAGGAAGCTGAAATTCCCTGTCGATGGATTTTCGGAAATTCCTACCGAGAGGGGCACAAATAGTAAAAGTTGGTTAGAAACCTGAAATGTAAAACATATGTTACTTAGAGTATGGGCTCACTTACCGGGAAGGTGCTTTTTGGACAGGGACACTGCATTAGTGAAGCGAAAAGTGCCGCTTAAAGGCCTGCCCAAACCGCTGGAGGTAGGAAGTTGAAATTTGGTATTAAAGTTGCTCCTCTATTGTAGACATCCGCTAAGATGAGATATTTGGAAATTTCTACAGGTAGGGTCAAAAACAGGAAAAGTCTCCCCCTTTACGGCCTGGCCAAACTGCTGGAACAAGGGAGTTTAAATTCGGTATTTGGGTTCCATCTCCAACGTTGACGTCCCCTAAGATGGTATTTTTGGAAATTCATACCGGGAGGGGTAAAAAGGGAAAAAACTTCCCCCTTGACGGCCTGGCCAAACTGCTGGATATAGAGACCTAAAATTATGTATGTAGTAGGTTCCTCCTCCAACGCAGACGTCCTCTAAGACGGAATTTTTGGAAATTCCTACCGGGTGGGGTAAAAACGGAATAATTCTCCCCCTTGATAGCCTAACCGAACCCTTCGGCTAGAAACCTGTAATATATAATATGTTTTCCTTGGAGTATGGGCTAACTTATCGGCAAGGCATTTCTAGGACTTTGAACAGGAACGTGGTAAAAATGGTGGTTCAAAAGGGGAAAATTGCCCCCCCCCCCTTAACGTCTGCGTCTTTAGCTAGAAACCTAAAACTTAAAGAACAAGTGTATATGAAACACTAAAATTAAGAAACTAAATAGGAAACGAGTGGAATTGAAACATTACACAAGTGGAATGAAATGGATATAAACGTTGAACGAGTGGAACTGAAATTATAGACAATGCAAATGGATTGGAAGAGGGAATTACCTGTTCAAACACTATCGACGGAATATGAAACTTATGTAGCATTGAAACATACTCTCGAAAAATTAAACAAATTTTCTAAAAGAGAAAAAACCTTAGAAAAGGAATGGAACTTATATATTCCGATATTTAAACTTCATGTAACGAAGCACCGGTGGAAGAAACCGACGCAGTAAATTTTCCAACTGAATTTGTGAATTTACTTGAATTTCCAGATCTACCTTTACATAAACTGGAATTAAAAAAAAAAAACTTTAAGACACGCTAACAACGTAGCGGGCTTTGCCCGCTATTTTTAATATTATAAAATGCTTTCCAACCCTGCTTTACGTTATTTATTTTCATTAAAAACACAAATGAACAAAACTACTTACGGGTCTATCTACCTAAGTTCGCACTTTACCAAATTATCTTAACATACACACGTATATTGCAATTTATTATGGATTCATTACTAACAATCCACTTTCATAAGAAAAAGTGATCAAATATTTATTTATTTTAAACCCATTGTTGTGCAGAATTATTTATTTGTGGGGGCTGGGTGAAGGCTTTTATTATAAAAACTGTACTTTAAATAAAAAGCGAATTAAAAAAAATTGTCGGGGGGGGGGGGGGGCTGCTAACAACGTAGCGGGCTGCGCCGGCTAGTATATTATAATTGTCAACCGTTTTTAATTGTTTTATTTTTATATATTTTCAGGTGGTGGACGGCTTTCAGAAATTTGAGTTGAAAAATATGCCCCCTGCTCCAGAAAAAATTGAATTTTCCACCGATTCCAAGTACTTATACGACATGGCCCATGCAATTTCTAGCGGCGTGGTTTCAGTGGATCTGGCAAACATCAAACCAGGGCAAATTGTACATTCTCGGTGGCTCACCAAGGCCGCTAGACTATTACGATTATATGTGACAACGGAAAATCCAGATGCAAATTTAAGAATACTGGTTGAATTTATAATTACATGTTATGTGCCAATGTACTTCAATATCAAGTATTACAGCTCTGTCGTGTACGGTAGTAGATTATTTTTCAAATTCATTAGTTGTTCAAGATTTCTAGAACCTCGTTTACGCAAAATTGTCAATAAAGTAATTAGAGATAATTCATATTATGCGCATTCGGAAAATATCTTGTTATCAATGTTGTTTGATGATAGCAAAGAAAAGCGCGACTGTGCTATCAAGATAATTCTACGCTATCGAACCGATGTTGACGACCCAACGGGACTTAGAGCTTATAAAAAACCAGATATAAACTTTTATTGCACAAGTTACACGGAAATGATCAATATGAATGACATAAATGACGTATTTGAACCACCATTCACGCGAAGCATTCCATACGATACTTTGAAAGAATATTTAAATCAAGATGATCCACCGTTTAATGATCCAAAAATCCCATCACACATACAAGAAACAGAACGACACGTTCAATTGCTAGCTAGCGTTTCCAAACGAGTTATACCGGAAAATGTAGAGGCTGTTATGGCGACGACATTAGAGAGCCGTGCGAAATTACCCAGACTTGAAAGCAAAAAAGACTTCAAACAGTAATTTTTTATTTTTTCTTTTCTATTACTAAGTTAAATTAATTTTTTCATTTACATATGTTCTGACTAAATAAATTTCTAAGGAGAAAAAATAAATAAAATAATAAAAATAAATAAAATAAATAAAAAATAATAAAATCAAGTGCCAAAAATGGTGATTTTTTAAAATGTTTGTATGGGGAACCCCCCAGGGGAGTTCCAGGGGGTGTGCCACTGGCATGGGTGGATCGGCCCTCCAAAGTTAGTGGGGGTCGGTCATACATTTGGACTCGATTGGGGCACTCTAAATGGGTCAAAGTGTGATTTTTCAAAACTTGACCCTACGGGACAAAAGTCAACAGTTGGGAGGTAGTAGAATTCGTTTTAGAGGTATGGTTCCTTCGGCAAAGTTTCTTATTTTGATCCCTAGAATACGATTTTCCCTGAGCCATGGGCGATTTTTTTGCCTCCCCACAAATCGACCCGGCCTAACGTACACATTACTTACACTGTTCAGGCGCAAATTTTAACAAGCTGTGAACCCTTGTAAAGCTAATTCGAGTACGCTGAATTCAATGGTGATAGCACTTTTTCAAAGTTAGCGCTCGTATTCGCGATATTCGCAATTAAAAATTTCGAAGGGTACCAACAAAATTTTATTTTTATACTTCTGGGATCGTTTTTAATTATAAATTTATCAAATTTGATTAAAACATTAAGGAAGCTGTAATTTTTTTTTATAGATTTTTTTCGCAAAAATTTTGCAAAAACATTTTTTTCTGCAAATAAAAAGTATATGTTATGTTATTTTGTGTATACTCAATAGGGTTTAGAAAGATATTTAATAGAGTTAAGAAAAAAAAATTTTTCCAAAAAAAAAAAACAAAAATCGCGGGAAAAAAATGTTTCTGGGGAAAAATAGCAAAAATTGTATTTAACAGAGTTGGATTGATTGAAATTCAAAAATGACCCCAAAAGTATAAAAAATATTGCTTTATGGTACTTTAATATTAAATTTTTAAATCGATATGCCCGGCTTTAACTTTTTTACTCGTTTTACTTTTTGTTGTTGTTATGGTGAAGGAGTGATTTTGCACAAAAGTACTCCAATTTTTGGTAAAAAAAAGAAATAATTATAATTTAAAGAATAGAGTTTAAAATAGAATTAATAGAATTGCAAAATGTTGATAAAGTTCGTCTTTAATCTTTGCAATTTTTATTGCTTTTTTATGTTTGGGTCATAGAGGGTAATGTGGATAGCGTTTGTGATAAATAGCGTTTTCCTATCTTTTAAGAATTTCAGTGAATTTTGATTTTTTTTACTGTAACACCTGTACACTTTTTCATTTAATCATACCAAAAATCTTACAACGTCAACCAACACCACAAAAAGTATTAACCCTGATCGCGAAAATTATTTTTTTTAAAGAATTTCATGCAGGTAAGTAAGCCCAAAGATGCAGAAATTAGAAAACGGTAAAAAGAGCATGCAATAAAAACCATTAAATTAATTTGGAGTAGATAAATTAAGGCAGAATGGGAAATTCATATTACCGGCCAAAGTATTCCACATTACCACCTATTTTAGAAATAAAACATTTTGGGGAACTTTTATTTATCCGCCTTTAACTTTTTGAGATAACATATTTTCAGTGACACAGTTGGGAAATCAAATAATAATAAATTTATTTTAAAGGATTTTTGAACTTTTTTACAAGAATTAACTTTTGAATTGTTTTTAATTTTTCTTTTATATAATTTTAGTCAATAAAATGAACTGAATTCATAATTAGAGATGACTTATTTTCAGTCTAATTGTAAAAAGTCACTAAAATAGTATTTTTTTAAACAACTTGAAACATTTTCTTATAAAATTTTTTTAGCATATTTTTTCTAGCATATTTTTTTAGTTTTTAGCATTTTTTAACATTTTTATGCAAAAAATCTAGCATTTTTTCCTAAATAGGTTTTGGCAACACTGGTAATGACTCGAAATATCGATTTAAAACCAATGAAATGCAAAATCAATCGTTTTTCGCTCCAGCAGCTTAGGGTAAGAAACTGATAACTTTTTTTGATTTGACGCAAAGTTATTAGTTGAATCGTCTTTTGACGCATAAATATTAGTTGAATCTCCTCTGTTTATGGTTATTTTAAAATATTTTAAACATTTATCTACATTTATTTGATTTCATCTTTTGCAAACAATTGTGGTTACGGAGTTTACAGTTACAGAGTTTACATTTGGTTATTTTTTTCGTTTTCTTTCAGAAACGCTTTGTCAGATTTTTTTTCCGAAACAAAATCGCATGATGCCTACAAGGTGAATCCAAATATGACATTGTTTTTCTTACTCGTTAAATAGTTTGGTGTAAAAATTAGGAACGGAGTTTACAACATTTTTTCAAATCTTATTAAAGACATCCTTTTTCATCTCGAGAATGTTACATGCTGCAGAAAAGCTTCAAGTCTGTTATATTGGATGATTACTTACAGTCCAACGATCATTTGAGTATAAATAACATTATACTTTTCGCAATATAAATAATAGATAACTCCAAAATTCTGGTATATGCATTTTTATCAAAAATTTTGACGAAAAATCGTTACAGAGTTGAAGTCGTGATAGCTAAGATATACGAAAAAGATTGTAAAATGTATTCATTTTTGTTAAAAACGGCACTTTTCCTCTTCATAAAAATTCTTACAGTTAGTGTTTAGCTTTATTGGTTATTAAAATATAAGGTATTAAATTTAAAAAACCTTATGAGTTACTTGTTACGGAGTTTACATTTGGCCTATAAAATTGGTCACAAATTTTATGTATTAACCAAAAATTGGTCAGATTGTTATAATTTGCCTAATCCATATATGCCCTCAGATATTATGGATTAGGCCCGGGGATGGTCCCGAGACCCTCACGAAAGAAAAATAATAATCACGCACGATTCACGCACGAACATTTTTTTATAATCACGCTGACTCACGCTCACGTGATTAATTTTAATTTGAATCACGCTCACGAAGTACTCACGCTCACGAAGTACTCACGCTCACGAAATTCTCACGCAAAATATGAAATTTGTTTTTATCCATGGATGGTAACCGAAACGATGCGGTTATCGGTAAGGGTATCGCTATTTTAGATTATTTCGGTATCGGTATTTTAAGGATAACGGTTTTTTAGTTATTTCGGTAACGGTATTTTAAGGATAACGGTTTTTTGATTATTTCGGTAAGGGTATTTTAAGGATATCAGTAGTCAGTTTTTTCAATGCATCCTCAATTTTTTTACGAAAAACAAACGAAATTAAAAACAGAACCAATTTACCAACTTAATGTACGAAAAATACTCAATAATCTAGTGCAATTGCCAAAAACAGAAAATTAGAAATATCGGTGACGGTATTTTAGGGGTAACGGTATTTCTTTTATATCGGTAAGGGTATCGATATTTAATTTATTTCGGTATCGGTATTTTAAGGGTAACGGTATTTCAGTTATTTCGGTAACGGTATTTTAAAGACAGTTTTGAATCGATAACGGTATTTTAGCGGTATTGCCTGCCAACACTGTTTTTATCTTAATTATTTAAAGAAACTTTCTTTATTGAATATAAGTTTTATTTATTTAGGGCCATTAACAATAAACAAATTAACCTAAAGTTTGAACTAACTTAGAGTTACAGATGTCCAATTCCATACAAATTTGAATTTTTTAACTTTCAGTTTGTGTTAACTTCAGGTTATTTGTTTATTGTTAATGGGGGTTAGAATTAAAATTAAAATTTTGTTAAAAATGTAACTAATATGCAAGTGCTTGTGCAAATATAAATATTACTTACACTTTAGAAAAACTTTTATTTTCTATTGTTGATTATACTTGAACCCAGTGTAGAAACGGTAATGACATATCATTATTTTTTGGACTACCAGTAATGACACCCACATATCTTCTGCATTATTTTTAAACATATAGTAATGAGTTACTGATAATGACTTATTTTTACCATTATTTCAAATAGAAAATAATTTTCTAGATTTTTTTTTTAAATTTTTTGAAATCTATTTTAAGACTAAATATTTTTTAAACACTGGTAAGGATACATGTAACCACGTATTTTTTGATTTTTTGTATGTTGGCGAGTACTAAGCTTACTTGTGTGCAGCAGGTCAATTATGTTTTTATTTATTAAATATTACATGTCGATATAGCTCAGATGGTAGAGCTATTGACTGTCAATCTGTAGACCCAGGTTCGATTCCCGCAACAGGAAATTTTATTTAAAAAAAAAATACAATAAAAAATATTTTTTTTTATATAATTTATTTTTTTGAAAATCTAATTTTAGACTCATTATTTTTGTCAGTACTGGTAAGCACATAGGTAACGATATATTTTTTGATTTTTCGTATGCTGATATGTAACCATAACTCCTTATTTTTCGCGACATCGCCATATAAAGGTAATAACAAATGTAATAACAAAAGTAACTAGTTACCATTACCAAGTATGTAGTTACATAACCACATATCTGGTAATGATTTTCTACACTGGGAATGGATGTCACTACATTGCTAGATCTTTTAAAACAACAGAGTAGTATATTGGAAGATGACAAAGCAAATTCTGGTATTTTTTTTGTTTTTCTTTGATATTTTAAATGTTTAGAAACGCTCCTAAACGAGAAGAAAAAATTCTAATTGAGTTTGCACTTTAACTTTACAAATATTTCTAAAAATACTAAAAACTTCGCCCCCTGACGATTGCCTTATTCAAGAATAAAATTCGGATAGGGACATGCATTTAACAGATTCTTTTTCATAATTTGTTAATTATGTTTTGGGATTTTAGCGCATTTAATTCCTTTAATTTTATATTGAAAATTTTTAAAAATAACTTGAAAAATTCACTGTAAGTCTTTAAACTTCCAAATTTTTTTGGAGGAACAAGATTTTTCAATGTTCTGTACAAGAAGTCGATTTCTTCTTTACATAAGAATTCTGGCAGAAGTAGAAAACACCCGTTCGCTAGTACCTGAATTGACTGGAATATACATTATTTGAAGAAGGGGAATAATTTTTTTTTTTTAATAATAAATACAGCATTTATTTACTTCAAATTACATAACCAAAGCCAATAGACATACAGTTTTGAGTTTATAAGTTAAAAAAATAGAAAAGTATTTTCCCAGCTAAAAATCGACATATATGAATACATACAGGTTAAATGTATGTTCATGCATGCTCATAAACATGCATTCATGTCCATACATGGATACATAAATCTCCATACATGCATCATATATGTCCACACTAGGGTTTTTCTTTTCCCGGACTTTTTCATTTCCCGGGACAGCGGGATTTTTTTCGGAATTTCCCGGGATCCCGGGAATTCCCGCTCGTTAGAAAATATATAAATTCGACATATATTGTACTTGAAAAACTACTTTTTGGTTAAACACCGTTCGACAAAGTTTATCTTTTGGTTGTATCCATGAGAAAATGTTCTGAAAGGAGGGCTAAATATCCATGTCTTCCACTTTTTCCAGGTCAATTCGTTTAACAATTTAAATCGTGAATTATTATTTATGTAATATATTTAAATGGAAAGCCGTCCTAATTAAAAAAAAACTCTTAGTAATATATTAACTAAATATTAATTTCGCGGTTTAAGCTGTTAAACGAATTGATATAGAAAAGTGAAAGACACGGTTATATTATTTTGATCCCTTTTTTCAGGATATATTGGAATTGTTAATTGGGGCAAACTTGTGTCGGACCAGTTTTATAGTCAGAACTAAATTCAATTTTTTGCTTAAATATTTCTTATACATTAAATCCAAAAATTTATATTTCTAGATATTTTGTTATTTTCTATGCAGATTTTCAGAAGTATCCGTCTAGAATTAGTTTTATAAAAAAGTTTAAAAGTTAGCATTTTTCACAGAAATTTTTAGGCAAATTCGCCTAAATTGTTTTTTAAAAGTAGACACTAAAATATTAAATAGTTTCATAACTTTAATTAGTTTTCTTGGATAGAAATTTTTTATGCCACAACTCCTTAAAAAGAAATTATTTAATTTTCATATTTAGTTGCATTTTAAATTAGCATATAAAAAATTGAAAATAATTTGAAAAAGCATCTGATGTATTTATTATTTTAAAAATTAATAATATTTAAAAAATATATTTAAAATAAAGGAATAGCAATTGAACTTTAAATGAAGTTATTTGAAGTAAAAGAAAGTCAAAATACTTATGTTAATTGAATATACGAAAAAATTACTATTCTTTAACTTTAATCCCTAGTTTATTGGAGGTATTTGAAACTGAAATAATGATGTTGAAATGTTGTATAAGGCTGGTTTACACTATAAGATTTTCGGTACGATTTTACTTCAGTACACGTGCAAAACATAGGCAAGGTTGCAAAATCTTTCCGAGAATCTTGTAGTTTAAAACAGCCTATATAAATATTGCTTTATTTGAACAAATATCATCATCTTAAAGAAGAAAAAAATTCCCGAAGGACAAGTATTTTAGTTTGTAAATTTTTTTCGGTTTAACTGAACCAAATTCAATTGGAATCCAAAAACAATTTGGCTTAATTCAGTTTATTAAATTTTAAACCGTATTTTTTAATTTTAAATATTCTTTATTTAAATTAATTTAAAATAATCAATGCTTTAAATTTAAATAAAGCTTCTAAAATTGCAGTAAAACTAGCTAAAACTACTGTAAAAGACTAAAAAAAAATCCCGGGAAATCCCGCATAAAATTCCCGGGATTGCGGGATTCAAAAAAGGGCGGGATTCCCGGGAATTCCCGGGACGGGATAATAAACCCTAGTCCACACATATGCATTAACGAAATTTGAGGTAATATCTACATGTATGATCATGCATGTTCACGCGTGTTCATGCTTGTTCATGTGTGTCCCAGATTAAATGAAGATAACTAAAATATTTGTTTAAATAAGTGTTTTAACTAAAAATTTGTTAAAAATTAGTCCAATCGATTTGAATATATATATTTGTTCCTTTTACTCCTGCAGGGAGCATAGGGCCGCTATGGGCAGATTTGAATCCCGATTTGCAATTTTTTTACTGAAGTGTAATTTTAAATGCACTAAGAGAGCTTTGAAGAGTTAATTCGTTAATTCTGGGCTTCGTTAAAAGAGAAACTAAGAAGTGTTGCCAATTTTTGGAGTGTAAAAAGCGCAAATGTTTTGCAAAAAAGCGTAAAAAGCGTTATTTTTTCGCTTAAAAAAACGTAAAAAAGCACTATGCATTTTTAATAAAAAAATAGAAATATTTATATTTTAATTTAAAAACTAAAAACAGAAATAAACAGTTCACATACAAAGGTTTCTATATTTTCTTTAATTATAAATACCATCCAATTCAAGAAACTATAAAAAAGTCAGGCACCCGATATTAATACTTTTAAAACGTGTTATTTTGTTTTTTCTTCAATAAAAAAAATCACTTGTGTACAAATGAATTTATTTTTCTTGATGGATATCATACATGGGCACACTGCATTACATACCAAGTGCATTATCAATTCCAGTAATCAGTAAATTCTTACTGATAATGAAATTTAGTTTGCATTACCAGTAAAGTTTTACTGATTACTGAAAAAAATGCAGAAATCAGTAAATTTTTACTGATAATGAAATTTAATTTGCATTACCAGTAAAATCTTACTGATTACTGGAATTTTTTCAGTAATCAGTAAAAGTTACTGGTATTGCAAATTAAATTTCATTATCAGTAAAAATAAATTTATACTGAAATTTTACTGGTTCTTAAAACAACATTCATATGGACACATTTCTGCATCCAATGATATATACCTTTGCGTTATTAAAAAGTAATAAAAATTGCCACCGAAAAGACTTCTACAAAGCATGATAGGCTGAATAATTTTGTGCAAAAGACAAAATGTGGTTATTAAAACCATAGGATTTGTAAGCAACTAACCACAAAAACTGCACTTAAAAAATTGAAAAATAATGGCGGAACGCGAAAAAAGTCTTTATTGTACAAAAAATTAATTTTAATATTTAATCAGCGATTAACATTCTACAAGCAAATATATTGATGCAAAACTATTCCTTTTTGCAAAATTTTTTTTCGTAACCCGACTAAAAAAGTTTTCATATAATTTTATATGATTTGATATAATTATAAATGTTGTTATGCGTTGATATTAACACTTTGGTTTTATAAATATGTTTGACGTGACGTTATATATAATCATATTCGATTTGGTCTCCAGCCATATATTAAGTGATCTGCGATATAGTTTATACATAATTATGTATAATGGCGTATAAGCTTCTATAAACAATCTTATATCAAAATATAAAACAAAATTAATAGAAAATTGTATTAATTCTATATATAATTATATCTGACATGATATCTAATTATACAAAATTTTATAATTGAACTAAAAAAATTAAAAAAGAACTCAGAAATTGTGGATCAGGTTTTGAATTTTTTACTTTGACATATAAATAAATGTTTATATTTGAATTTAACATCTATTTTTCATATATTTGGCAAAATACTCTTTAATAAAATAAAAATAATTTTAAAGAAATAAGGAAAAAAAAATTTTTTTCATTGTGGAATTAAAGGTCGAAAGAATTACTTTGAAGTTTAAAAATAAAAATTAGACAAACATATGTTGAAATAAATATGGTTTAAGTTCAGTTACTTTTTCCGTGAAAAAAAAAAAATTAATTGTGAAAGTTAATCTTTTTATTTTATAAGAAAGATATATATTTTATAAGAAAGACCAAAACACTAACCTAGAAAAAGTTGTTCCGACAAATTTTTGTAATGATGAGTTAAACTGAAAATTAATTTGGCAGCTATTTCCAAGTTTATTAGCAAAAATTTTTCTAAACAAGTTTTTCCCTTTTTATTAGAAACTGCGTTATTCTAAGTTTAACGACAACCTGCGTTATAAAAACGGCCCAAATCGCATTCAATCCTCATTTCAAACATCTTTCCATCAATAAAATTTTTTTGTACTGCATCAAAATATCAAAGATCGACCAATACCCACTTTGTTAGCCAAACTGTTCTGTAGGGCATTAGTATTTAATATGAATGAAAATAAGTGATCTCAACAATATTTATTTATTTATTTATTTATTTATTTATTTATTTATTTATTTATTTATTTATTTATTTATTTATTTATTTATTTATTTATTTATTTATTTATTTATTTATTTATTTATTTATTTATTTATTTATTTATTTATTTATTTATTTATTTATTTATTCCCGAGTAAAAATAGTTATATATGAAATTATATAATTTAATATGGACTAATATGTTTATATATAGTCAAGTGTGATACCATATCTTTGCGGATATAATTATGTATAGCTTTGAGTTTTTCAAAAAATTTTTATATGATGTCATATATACTATGACAATTTTAATACAGCTTCATATATAATTAAAAATGGCTTTATCGGAAAATATATAAAGTTTTATGCAGCTCAATGTTAAATTTTTTTCTAAGTTGTTTTAGATATGTTTAGGTATAGCGCAATGTAAAATAAAATTCTATGTTTTTTGAGATATATTTATGTATGATTTCAAAATATAAAAGGTTTACTCATTATAAATCTTAAATTCCTTGTAAACCGTGTATAAATACAAGCCATATTTTTTATGTATGGAATTTGACATTAAACTCATAAACATACCACGATTATACAGTTTACGGGTAGAATAAAAGTTTATATGATAAGGCTTAAAATACTTGGTTATAATTCTGTACAACTTCTTGTAAATGTTTAATTTTTGAATTCTTAACTTAAGGGTGTTATTTTTTAGTACTTTTTAATAATTTTTGTTTTGAACCTGAAATATAAAGCGTTATATAATTATGTCTTTCTACATCAAATTAGATCTAGTTATATCGGGTCAAAATCCGGATATGATTCAATATATTTAGATCTTATCCGATATAAATTTATCCACCATTTTTCGGATCATAGTATATATCCAATTATATTAAATAAGATATAATTACATATGACATCATATTAATTTTTTTACTCGGGTTTATTTATTTATTTATTTATTTATTTATTTATTTATTTATTTATTTATTTATTTATTTATTTATTTATTTATTTATTTATTTATTTATTTATTTATTTATTTATTTATTTATTTATTTATTTATTTATTTATTTATTTATTTATTTATTTATTTATTTATTTATTTATTTATTTATTTATTTATTTATTTATTTATTTATTTATTTATTTATTTATTTATTTATTTATTTATTTATTTATTTATTTATTTATTTATTTATTTATTTATTTATTTATTTATTTATTTATTTATTTATTTATTTATTTATTTATTTATTTATTTATTTATTTATTTATTTATTTATTTATTTATTTATTTATTTATTTATTTATTTATTTATTTATTTATTTATTTATTTATTTATTTATTTATTTATTTATTTATTTATTTATTTATTTATTTATTTATTTATTTATTTATTTATTTATTTATTTATTTATTTATTTATTTATTTATTTATTTATTTATTTATTTATTTATTTATTTATTTATTTATTTATTTATTTATTTATTTATTTATTTATTTATTTATTTATTTATT